>CM055202.1:18206965-18406965 GCA_029224185.1 Karalla daura | reverse complement strand
TAATTTTACATGTCAAGGATTGCTAAGGAAACCTTGCCAGTATGTCTGTATGATTAAATCTAGGCTCTTTGTACAATGAATTCATTGTGCCCGTGTTTCTCATTTGCTATTGCCATTCATAACTAAACATTCATCCATGTCACTGATTTCCCACTCAATCCTTTTTTCTGGAAGTTAACTGGTCCTTAGGGTTCGTGGCCTGCTGCAATTGGCATAGCTGGCCGACTCTTAATGTTCACTCTTGTGTCCCAGCACGGGTACATGTGACTGGGTGTACAGACTTCATTAACTCAATTAAGTAACAAACTAGATGAGTGGAAGGGATGGAGATACAGCCCGAAGCCTGTATAGCATTGACAAATTTTTGAATGACCTCAGTCGTCATCTACGAACTTTAAAAAGATCACTGCGTAGATCCTATAGCTGCGATAAATGGCAAGCAGCTAATGGGGACATTTGGTGGTGGGACGTTAAGGGAATATGTGACTTTGAGAGCTGCCATGTGCAATTAAACCAGAGTTAATGATGTTTCTTTTAGTGTAGTGGCTCGTAGAGTTCTAAATTCTCTGAATAAGGAGTGTGTGGAGGGAGGTTGCTGAAAGAGCAGATTTGCAGGGGATGCGTGAAGGCAGTAGGTGGCTTCGTCAGAGGAGCGCAGCAGTGGGTCATTGACAGCGGCAGAGTGACAGCACAGGTCACAGAACACCCAGGCGTCCACGTGAGGACGGTTCATAGCACATCTAGTGAAAGCCAACTCTATTACGTGTGACAGAGCCAGGAGGCCGAACCCACGCTTCAGGACTGTAACGCTATTGCTCTCGTGTGCTCTTTGGGTATACTGCAGCTTTAACCCTGATTTATTTCAGGCTCAGTCCATCCGTAGGACTGATGGAGGACCATGACCCTGTATAGGTGCAAAATCCAACATTACAAAACATCCACGGAGGTAATTTGAATGTCTTCTAAATTCGTAGAAACCCTCCATAAAGAGAGACAGTTTCCACAATGCTCTCGTGAAGACATGGTTTCTGAAGGTATATAGCTGTAGTTGACATGTTCATGACTATGCTGTAAATACCTTCTTAAGGAACCACTGCATCAGCATATTGCATGACCCCGTTGCTGAGGTGAATGTTCATGTGTCTCAATGGTATTTGCTGTCATATCAAGTTTATAAATATTTCAGTGTTAAATATTCTTTCAACTCTGCACAGTTTTTCTGCTGACTGACATAGTCTAATCTGAAATGACATGCATTTTAATAAGTTGGATTATGCCGTTGCTGTCTCCTCCCCATCTAATTCTCACCTCAGAGCAACAGCAGTGTATCCCAAATTCAGCTTTTTTTCAAAACTGCTCCAGATTTTAAAGGGGACAGGGCTTTTGAACGGTGAAGACATGCTTGATTCATCTGTGTGTAAAATACCCACACTGGTTCAGTTAGTGGTAACAAAGAAACAGCAGTGTAATTAAAGGGGATGGGAAAGATTCAAACAAGAACTCCTACAATTAGAATAACAGCAGGGTTGGCTAAAAATACCCTCCTCCAACCACCATGGCATGTTGCTAGGTTTCAAACAAAAACAGTGCAGCAAGTTTGTAAAAGGCTGAGGTGCAAAAGCTTCTTTGATGATAAACATTTCATGGGCTCTCAAGGCTCTCTCTTTACAAGTTGTCTAGATGAGCCACTTAGAACTTATTGCACAATGCGATAATACAAGTTAAAAGAGGATCAAAGTGTAATTAGTAGAAAGCAACATTACTTTGAACCCTGATGTTTCCACTAAGTGTTTTCTCTGTGATGCATTTGGGATCATTGGGACAGAGCGATGAAGTCGCATGCAGCTACAGTGTCACAGGTCAACAAGAAACGTTGTTTGGCTCTTATCTTTCTGGCCGTGTTACTGTAATGGCAGCAGCATCATCAGTTTCCACAGAGAATTAATTTTGCCCGTCTGCCCTGCTCTTGAGAAATATGACCTGCAGGGGTGATGAGATTCACGTCCCTGGTTGCCATCCTACCTCCCTCTGAGAGACAATGAAGTTTACATACAAATCAGCTTAGATGAGAGGGCAAATGTATATACAGTGTTTCTATGATGAAAGTTCGTAAAGACAGGGCGAGATGAGGATGGGAGGCACAGCAGGGTGGGATTCATGTCTATGGGAAGTAAATCAGAATTGAATGAAGCATTTTCCGGGATGCTTCCCAGATGCTCCTGTTTGAGAAGGAATGACGGGACATGTGGTCCTTGCTGGATGCCGTCAAGGTTGACTCCGGCCACTGGTGCATGGCGTCACTGTGCACAAGGTTAAGCCTGATGGGAAGTTCACTTGAAGGGCAGTCACCATGAAGTGCATCACTTCTCCCATGCTCTGATGTTTGATTTTAATCAGAGGGTTTTATTTCCTTTTGAAAACAGACATGCCATCAAAGCTGCCACACTGTTAATAAGGCTTTCTTCAGGACTGAACTGCAATTTGAATCCATAATAATCAATAAGTTAATGTCGCTTGCCTGACCCTGCTGCCTGTTTTTGTTTTGAATTTATTAGCCACGACTTTGTTGCTTCGTTTCATTCTCACTGATCTCATCATCATAAATTCCAGTCGCAGCAGGCAGCAGTTTTCAGTGAAAACTTCTTAAAACACATCTGCACAGCTTAAGACAGCAGACAGCCAGAGTTTATAAGTAGCTGACGGAGATGCCATGGTGTCATGGTATTTTGTTGCTAGACAAGGCTAAACTGTTTAGTAATGTTACCATAACGATGTCTTTTAAATGGATGCCAATGTTAACGTTTTATTAATATGTTTGTAATTAGTTTCTTGTGTAGGTCAAAGCCTTCAGGGCATAAAAGAGTAAATAGAAACTAAAGGACGGCAACTCATACTGTTAGACCCCAGGCCTAACAATGCCATTTGAAAGCTTGTTTTTGTCTTGCCATCTTGACTAATGTGATCACTCCTCTGTCAGCTAATCGGGTCAGCAGTGGTGCATATTAGATAATAAACAGTGAAATTATTGTTCTTTTCAAATGGAGGCAAAGCACAGAGGATAGATTTGTTTCTGTGGCTAATGGCGCAAGAAGACTGCCTTTACTGTAACTAGCACTTAATAGACTGAGGTCATTAGAGATAATATTGTTGTTTTGAATAAACTGGGGTAGCCCTGGTAACCATTTTAAAAGGATTATAGTTTTCTTTGGTAGACCATCCAATGCCCCCAACCCACAAAAAAAGCATTTCAGGCTAGAAAGATGACATTTAGTCTTTTTCAGAACGATAATGCACCACATAACTCTCCATTCCTCCTAAGTAGGTGTTACAAAGCACATTGAATCCATGTTATATTTGCTGCAACCTTGTTAAAGGCCAAACAAATATTCCCAGCTTGAGCGATAAGTACAATGTGAGTACGGAGCGACGGTTAGTTGGATTCTTTGTGATCTGAGTCACAGATACAGTCTGCTACCTGTGGTGTCGGGGTCGCTGCGAGGAGCATCACGCGGCTGAATGAGAATTACAATGTGATTACAAAGACTGACGCCGGGTTTAGCAAAATTAAACGGCTTTGGGAGGAAGAGTTTTTTGTGCACTATTTCCTTCCGCCGTCCTCACGCCATGCAGAAAGCGCAATCAAAGCGGTCCCGCTGAAAAACCTGTGGTGAGAAAAGACGGAGAGCATTTGACACCGTTTCCCCACCACAGCTTCTGGTGGCAGCTCACTTTCTGTTCTGAGTTATGTTTGACACAAAGGGATGAAATTGGCCATTTGTGCATGGCTGCGGACATCGTCTTGTCAGATCCAAAGGAATATCTTCCGATTATATAATAAATTGTTCCTCAATTGTCACTTTTATGAACTGTCTTGTCATTAATCAGTTTGAGTCTGTGAAATTACTGGTCTGACAATGAATGATAAGTTGATCATAGTCCTTAAAGACTGACTGTAGTGAAAATTAAGTATGAAACCTTGTTAGCATGTCTGAGATGTGTGTTTGTTTTTTTTTTTTAAATAAGCTACACAGAGTACATGTCAGGACTAAAATAAGCAGTCATCCATGATTGACTATTTCCACTGTTTTCCATATCATAATAATGTTTTCAAGCTGAGGCCTAGTGCTATATATTAATGTTATGTTTCTGATTTTGGCTTCTTATCTTCATATTGTAACTAGACTCATTATTTTGGAGCTGTGTGAGCATTCAGTTCAAAATCTTAAAAGTGAGGTCACTCACTAGGTAAAAAGGAGATTTTTTTTCTTCCAAATTTCCATGCAACATTCATTTCAAGGACTTCCTAATTTCATTTGACCTCAGTAGTTTTTACACAGACGTACAGAGGACATGCATGATTTTGAAAGCTCTATTTTTTCCCACGAACTCTGGGAAATCTAGGCACATCTCAAAATAGTCCTATATAGCTTCTGCTTTTCCCCTCTTGGTTTTCTGGCCTGTGTCTTATGGAGGCTCCATAAATCATTTTGTAATTTGGCTCATCCCCTGCCCTTAATAGTAGGAGCTGTGCGACGTATCCCCCACTTCTGTGAGTGCAGGCGTGGTGTTGTGTGAGAAGTGGAGCTGCAACACACCTCTAAGCAGGTCCTGTCTAACACGTGGCACTTCTCGGTGCTGGCTTCTCGCTGGATCCCAGAGGATTGGGCACATGATACTGTAGCTGCTGTTGGAGCTGTTGCCACTGTCCTCAGCTCCTCCTGCACTGCACTCACAATAATGTGACAAAGTGATGAGAAAATGCAAGAAAGAGAGAAAGAGGATGAGATGAGGATCAAGGAACAGTAATGCAGTTAGACTATGAGATTATTGATTTACTGGACAAGTCTCAGCAGTTGTACAGCAGGGTTGACACAGATGCACACACTTTTTGAAGTTCATCATCATTACCAAACGATCTGTGCATAGTTGATGTTAGGGTAGATTTAAGAGAGGCCTCTGTGCCCAGTGAGAGCTTTAGTTTAGCAGTTTGGAATTTGATGCGATTGCTGTTACAGTCCAGTGAGAAGTGATGTGATGTAAGGAAACACGTTGACTGATGTGGTTGGGTCTGCTTGTGTTGTTGCAGTGGATCGATCATTCATCGATCAATTTAGCTGAAACAAGAAATTATATTACTCAATACTATGACTATCAGTCTCCCAAACTGTCATAAAGAAAAAAAATTGTGACTGTTAATATCTTAAAAACTCTAGCTAGGACATGCTAGGGCACTGCTTCCATGCTTTCTAATTTCCCTGGGAAATGTAGTTATCTCCATGCTGTGATGAAATGATTGATGTCTAACTTTTGTTGAAATCGTGAAGGTCCGGTCAAATGGCAATTAAAGCTAAATTAAATTCTTGAAGGTCAATGCCAGGAACATTTTCTCCTCCAGAATCGGTGAGTAGGAGCAATGCGACATGGTGGCTCTGTGAATACCTCTTTGGCCTCACACTGAGAACATGTCCTGGTCGGGATGAGGGATTCTCTGTGTGGAGTTTACATCTCCTGCCTGCCACTGCATGTGTGTGTTTTCTCTGGATGCTCCGGTTTCCTCCCGCAGTCCAAAAACATCTTTAGCTCAGTTTGAGACTCTACAATGTGAGTGTGAGAGTGAAGGGTTTGTGTGCCCTGTGATGGACTGGTGACCTGTCCCCGGTGACACCGATGGATACTAAGTGAGTAAGATAATGGACGGATGGATGAACAGGCCCTCGCTGCTCTGATTTACTAGCCCAACCGTGACCTTGTGACTTCCCGGTAATGATGTTACAGCCTCTTTGGAAACTCTGTATTAGCAGAGCATCAACAGAACTAATAAAACAGTAGCTGTGAGCACTGATGCAGGGCTGTAATTGGAATTGAATGGAAATAGTTTTTCGTTTGTGTCGATCAGGACGGTGGATTTTCAGATGAGAGGTGCGCTAATTGTGCAGTGATTAAATGTGCATTTGAAATAAAAACTGTACTCTTCGTGCAATCATATCCCACTTCCCATTATTTGTGTCAGTTTATGTACTTGCTATAAAAAGCCCGAGTTCACACAGCGGGTGGCAAGCTTTCCTCTGTGTTTGAGGTCAGTGACTCACCTACATGAGTGAGGTCCTTTAGAAAATGTTGCCAGAACCGGTCAGAAATCAGTCCCACTTCCAGACTCCCTCACAGTCCTTGCTGCTATTAGTATTTGAACCTCAAACATATTTTTGTTATTTCTGTGCTGCAGAGCAGCATTCCTGCAGTGCCATTATCTCATTTACTTAGGTGTGAATTACTTGGCTTGAGTCTTGATACCCAAGCTGTTATTTTTTGATCCATTCTCTCCTGTCACCTCCCCAACCACACCCCCCCTTCAGTGACACCATTCATGGTAACAACTTCACCCCTATATAACCCTCTCACCCACTGACATTTACTCTTTCGATTGAAAGTTGACTCGATTATAGTGGAGATGTACTTAAAAGGAGTATTTAGCTCCCGTTGACAGAAACCCCAGTGAGCTGTAATTTCAGCCATACAAGTCAACATAACACAATGTGAGAGGCAGCCAAGGTATGATTCTCTGTACGAGGACTCTTAAGTAGTCACCTGAGGCAAAAGGCTGTGCTAGAATGACACGGTTCATTGATGGAAAAGATTTTCTACAAAGAGCCGATTTGTGCAGCCAGATTTTGACTTTTCACATGTGAGAGTGTCCCGATTCACTTCAACTGACTGTAAACTAAGTACGCAGACTGCACACCTCCCGATCGGTGATACAGATGTTGTCATTCTCAAAGAGCAGGCTTCAATCAGGCTTCCATCACACAGTCACATCAGTTCATGATTTTTAATCCTGGCTGCATATCCTTCCCAAGATCTGCAGTCTTTGTCTTGAAACCACCATTTATGTTTCCTGTCCGTTCCTCGCTGTGTGCTATTGCTTACATTGGTTTTTAGTCATTGTCTGCCTCTGTTCACACCACAACAGTCCTCTCTTGTCCTCACCCCTCCAGCATTATCCAAAGTTCTTCAGCTAACAATCACCAATTTATGTTGAGAGATGTCAAGAGTAACTTGCTTCATCACAATGTTATCCGGGACAACCATGGTGAGAGGTAATTGCACTCCTGGTATGAGCATCACAAACAGGTGGCTGCAGCCAGGAATGCAGATGCTGGAGAGCATATTTTCATTCTGATATGAATCTACTGTATGAGATGTCAGTGAAAAAAGAAAACCAAACTTCTATATTATTGTGGATTGTATTGTAGTTATTGTAGATTATCTGAAAACCGCATCACTAAAGGGAAATGTCAAGCAGACTGACCTTCTTAAGTATGTGGGCTATAAAATATTTATAAATCAGTCATTTTTTTGTCTACCAGTTACATACATCCATCACTCTGAGGGCGCTGACTCACTTTTTTTTTAGCAGCTTAGCCTTCTCTGGCACCATGTGTAAATATATAAAATGATTTCACCTTTTGGAAAACAGCGTTGGCAGATTCTCTGAGCTGAATTAGCCCTTATGTCAGGAGATAAAAAGTTGGATCTCTAAAAATTCTCCCCTAGGTGTGAGTGTAAGAATGAATGATGTATGTGTGTCATGAACTGGAGATCTGTCCAGGGTGTGTCCCCAGCCTTTGTTTTACATACACTGGCACCAGCAGACCCTGCAACACCATTGGGAGATGGTGATGATAATGGATGGTCGATTCATTTCATTTGATTCAACATTTTCCATCTCAAAGAATTGAAGGCCGAACCACACATTTTTGGTAAAATATAAAGGTATAGTCCTAATCTTGGAAAATATCATCAGTGCTTCCAACAGCAAATTTGTTTATAGTGTAGAAGCCGAATCTGGGAATCCACTGTTATATAAGCCAGACAATGGGGCAACAACACATGAACATTAATGAGAAACATTTTGACCTAAGATTCACTGTCTTATCACCATGGAGCCTGTTGATACATATATTTTTACCCTGTGTTAGAGCTGTAAAATGAACAAAGGAGGTAAGGCTGTGACAGAGAGCGCTGAGCCGGTACTCAATCAGTCATATTGGTGTTCAGTCGCTGAGAGTGGAATATGATGCAGTGGCATTAGCATGTTGCTGGATGTCGGGTCGTGTTCCCTGTGGCTCTGATGACAGGAATGTAGTGTCTTTAACCTTTATCAAACGCACCAGGCCGGACACACTGGCGTGCCTGTGCGTGTGTGTTTGTGTTATTGAGCCACAGTACGTGTTACTACAAATCCTACAGCCGGCGGCACACTGCTGTAGTGATGGCTGGCTGCTGCACTCAGAGAGCAGAGGGGAAACACAGAGCCGGGTCAGCCGGGCTCGCTGCCTTCCTGCGCCGGGAGTGCATTTTAATGTTGTGATCATGATTGATCGCTGATATGATTATATGACTCACTGTTGGTCTGCACCTCATTTATTACTGGTGTCCATCATGTGACCGCGGCGCTGACGGGAAAAGATGAGCACGGCGTCCTTTCTTTGTCTCTTTTTGTGGATGCGTGATTTATCAGCTGAATGTAAAGGCAACGCTACAGTAAAAAAGCTCTGAAAAAAAAATAAAAGAAGAGTTGGATTTTGAAAGGAGCTTAGTGTTGGTTTCGTACATCGTTCTGCTTGTTTTCCCTCCGGCCGTGAGATGCTCTGACATACTGTATTTCACTGCTTCCATGGCAATGCCAGTATTTCTTCCCCTACTAAATGTTGAATCTAGTTTTAGAGTGTGTTGGGTTGTTAGTATTTATGTTTTATTTTGGTTGACAACCTGGTTCTCATGTCTTTTTCACAGGCTGCAGTGTAGCTGTGTTGCTCTGTCTGTACCTCTTGCTGTGGCCACATTGTAGTCGTGTCAGTCTCTCACCCACTACAAAGTTGGTCTGAATTTCAAGCTTTTTTGATGGATGCCAAGTGGTTGATGTACCTGTTTTCTCTTTGGTCGGGTGTATTTTATGTGGTTCAGATTTTTAGAGGTTTCTATGGGTTCAAGTGGAAAACCACAGCCGTCTCATTCATGTGAATGACTCACTGCAAGGTGGGCAAAAAAGTCAAAGCCGACACTGATCTGCTTGTGTGAGAAGTGACGTTAGCCAGCAATGATATATGTAAATATTTGCATTGTAAAAATCCTGTACTTGATGTTTTTCTTAAAACCGCTGGAATGGAAATCAAAGGATGTCAATCAAATGTGATCACTCAACATTCAACCCTCCATTATGCCATGTGTTTGGTTTATACAATTTTGCAAGGGTCTGATGGAGCCAGCACACACAGACCAAAGGCAGTCAATGCACCCAGTCCATTTCAGGGCACACAGGGAACAAGGGGCAATGTCGTAGTCTCCAGTCGGCCTAAACACGCATGTCTTTGAACTGGGAACCTGGAGAAAACCCATGCAGGCATGGGGAGAACATGCAAACTCCAAACAGAAAGGCAGAAATCTTAAGTCACTGCACAGTGTTGTGGCATCTGATGAGCCCTCAGGTGCATGTATGGATAGTGAATTTAGACATATTTTTCTCACTGGCTCCCTTTTTTTCACTGCCAATGCAGGGCTGTATCAGTCTGAGTGTCCTCACTTTGTGGAGCTGCCCTGTAACAGTTGGTTCTCACTGGCTTTGTTTAACTTCACATCAAGCAGTCCTCTTTTATGCGACTGACACGACTGATTCGTGGTGTTTGTTGAACATCTTACATAAAGCAACAGAAGTGAGATTGCATTCTCTTTAGTCACACGATTGGTTTGTGTATGCCCCCTCCCCCCCCCAGCCCCCCCACACATACACAGACACACGCATGCTGTCTACCTCAGTCTGTCTCTATCTCTGCTCTCTGAACAGGGGTCTGTTGTGTGCAGTGCTGGAGGTTGTGTGGTGGCTACGGCATGCTGTGTAGATTTTTGCTGCAGTGCAGCAGGCAGTATTGTGCTGCTGCTGCCTCTGTCTACCCCCCCTCTCCCTCTCTCCCTCTCTCTCTCTCTCTGTCTCTCTCCCCCTCTATCTCCCCCTCTCTCTCTCTCTCTCTCTCTCTCACTGCATGCATTCATTTTTGTGTACATTGTTTTGGAGCAGTGGAACACTTCCAAACAGTTTTGCTGTTAAAAAGAGAGAGAGAGAGAGAGAAGAAAATGACATTAGCCCCAGAGCTTCCGTCTCATTTATCAAACCCAGCAAACCCAATACTTTGTTGCCTTCTTTTTGTCCTGGCCACTCACGGCTTTGTCAATGTTTTTCATGACGACCTTTTGTAAGTTCTTATTTTTGTGCTACTTTTCACCTCTTGTGTATCCTTACCTTGAAGTTCAATTCCCTTCATTTTAGACCCCCTCCCGCCCCCGTCTCTCTGTATTGTATTCAGAGAGACAGAAGAGGAGTCAGAGGGGGAGAGAGGGGGCACACACTAAGTAACCTGTTAGTGTTGGTGGGTGCTGGGCTTTCTCTGTGCAGAAAGGCCAGTTGTCTTTAGTAATACACACCAGGCTAGAGACGGTGGAGCAGTCACGTCCAGTGTGTCTGATTCCAGACAGATACAGCACCAGAAGAAGGGGTGGACGCCGAAACATCTCTGTGGTCACATATTACTCAACACAGTCTCTTTCATGGACCACTTCTGTTAGGGGACTGGGTGCTCAGGCTCACTTGCTGCCACGTGCCATATAGCCGTTACATAATTTGCCATTATGCCAACACCATTGAGCCCTGACATGACAGCACTTGACATTTCTGGTAGGCTACCTCCAGCCAGTGGAAGGTGTCAGCTCTATCTGTTGGATATGGTTATCTACATGTTAGAAAGGTTCTTTGACAGAGATGGGTGGCAGGGTTTTTCACAAGCAGGGTGATAGGAAAGATACACTATGTGAATGTGTGTGAGGTATGGTGGCCTTGCTCATGTGATTGGGTTAAAAAGGTTGTGCCAAGCTCTCTGGCCCATTCCAACGGGTGTGAAAACCTGGGCAGCTGGGCAAAGGAAATATCAGTTCTAATTTATATTCCAGTTATCGACAGGAATCAGCTCACAGCCAGGTATGGACTCATCAACATTTGTTAGGATTGTGGAGCGACGGGTACGCAAGGCTCTAAAGTCTGAGGAAGTCGATGGTGAGTCCCAGCAGAGCTTGGCGAACTCCTGGATGAGAGTCCAGACATCATTACTCAATAATGACACTGGATGCCCTTTTGAAATTATCAAGTAGTATGCACAACATAAGAGCAAACAGTTGAACGCCTAACTTAGCGCTTTTTGTTGTCGTTGACACAAGATTTCTTCACAGATCCCCAGTGTGGATGTTATTGACTTAATCGGTGTGTGTCATGTAAAAGAATCACTGATGATGCAAACTCCATATGAGCAAGAACGGCCTTATCAATGCAGTCTGCTTCCACACCAATAAAACTAATCACTGCATTGCAGATGATCAAACCTGAAGGTCACACTTTGTAGCGTGTGCGCATGTAAGTGAGCGAATATGTTTGCACGTCTATGTGTGTGTGTGTTTGTGTGTGTGCATGTGCCTAGTTCACTCTCTCAATTATATTCCATGCAGCAGTGTGCCCGGCAGGATGAAGTCATTTCATTATTTATGAAATGCTTTCGGAGTTTATTTCTTATTATTTCTACAGCATACAAGACAAACCTTTTTTTTTTTAGACAAAGTAGATTGATGCATGGCTGTAGATCTAAGGTGACAGCAAACTCTCATCTCCTCTCTCTTCTGAAAGAGGAATAAGTAACATTCCTATGAAGTACAGTTTGAAGGACATGTGCTCCATCAGCTCTGTCCTCACACACGCAGATTGACACCAGAACATGCACGTGAGAGGCGCTTTAACAGTCCTGCTCTTGTAGCTACGCAGTCCTGATTCATGGGTTCCAAGGCTGTATGTCATTGCTGTCTTTTGTGGTGCTCTGAATAGAAGATCTCTTCATGCCTGCTGGGAGAAGGGTTGCATAACAGATCAAAAGCAATGTTGGAACGCAACCAGTGTATTGACGAATCAAGGAAGGTTGTATTTTAAAGTGAGGCACCCCACCAGATGTGAGGTGAACATGGGATAATGCTTCAGCTGCTCGAGGTCAACTGGGAAATGGGGCGTTTGATGCCCGTAGGTGCCAATGTTTTCCCATCGATATGTTACATTGTTTCTTCTTACAATGCTTTCTTTGTTCAACAATGACAGGATGTGTACTTTGTGTGTTGCATCAGCCAGAAAGAGCATCAGTGGGATAGACAATGTGACTGAGCATCTGTAATTTTGGACTTTGGCAGGACTGTAGAATCCGTTGATGTGTTATTTCTGCTAGACTCTCCACTCATGATGTTACATAAGAATTAGAGGAAATTCTGTGAACAATGGCTGAGGATGACATGTAAGCAGTGGGGTGTGGTTATGCACGATTTAGGAATGCTATTTTACACTGGACGGTTTAGTATGAAATATTGTCCACCATTTAAAGTTACCTCCTTTGCCCCACTTATACAGTAGGTATAAAATGGGGTCCATTTTTCAATGCTGGTGATACTAGACCGTTCATCTTCAATGTCAGAATCCAGTCAACATGGAAGCCAATAAAAAAAAATTGCAGCACAGGTCAAATAATATTTTTCTTGTAAATGCGGACTTAAAAGCTACACAGTGTGTGTGAGTGTGTGTGGGTATTCTCCAGCTACTTCAGTTTCCTCCTACAGTCCAAAACTTGTTTTAAACTACATCTAAGTCAACTGTAGACTCCCCGAGGTGCCCCTAGGTGTGAATGGCTTGTTTGGGTGCCCTATGATGAACTAGAGACCTGTCCACCGTGCATTATTTGCCTTTCTCCTATGTGCACTGGAAATGGGCACCAGCGGACCCCTGTGATTTGGTAAAGTCACATGATCACTCATGTAAGTGGCAGACAAGACAACAAATCAGGGTCAAGCATGTGTTTGGTTGCCAGATAAGCAACCTGTTCAGAAATGGACAATAGGGCTTGTAAAGTAGAATATGGGGTCTTCTGATTGAAACAATGTCCCATGACTGAACACCAGAGAACAAGGATAAATGCTCCCTGAATGTTTTAAAGAAACAAAACATGTCCTTCAAAAACATCAAGAAAATAAAAAGTCACCCCAAAAGCAGGTGGCCTAACTTGGATTAGAATTGATTGTTCGGCACCGTTCTCTTGGAAAATCTCAAACAAATGGCTTTTTTGGGCTGTTTTTCTCCATTGCATCACCAAGGGCTTACAGAGACTTTTATGATTGTCCCTAAGCTTGTAGCAGCCTCCCTACGCAAGGACAGGCTTGCAGTGTGAATGTGGGAGTGTGTTATAACGCTGTTATGTACAGCACAGGGAGAGAGGCAGGAAGGCCTGGCCAAGGTGTTTCACAGAGCCTTGCTTGGCCCCGGCTGAAGCTGTGAAAGTGAAATCCTTTTACACTTTGCGCTGAGTAATTACACTCTTTGACAAACTCTCAGACCCTTAGCTCACAGCAAAATGTTGACTATTTATGCTCGACACAGTATTGTTACATTGTGTCACAATGACAAATCCATGATTCATGACAACTTATCAACTATATTGATTTGAACAATCTTGGACAAAAGGAGGGACCTAGCACAATATGGATTTGCAACCATATCTATAAATCCATGGGAGGAAAGCTGAACCTATATTTTTTGTGTTTAATTGTAGGCCCCATAAGATCAATATGCCCTGCACAATGTGCTATTTTCTTTCATGAAGTGCTCGTGTTAAATGTTAAAGAGTCTTACCCAATAGTCTGGTCTTAGTCACTAAAAACCTAAGGTAAAGGAAGAAGTGTTGAAACACTTGGCTATTATCTCATTTCAGGATGTGCCACAGCGCTGCCATAGCTGCACATGTCAACCGTGGTAATGAGTACATGCAATTTAGTCCAGCAAAGGCAGGACTCATTAAAGAGGGCCACATGCTTGACTTCAACTGAGCTCAACACGCCCTCAAACCATGTGCAGATAAAAAAACATACTCCATGAGTTTGTCATAGTCTGAATAAGAACGAATGGGTCTAAAATCCTCATTACTGGAACGAGCCCATCATTCTCCTGCTACTTTTTCATGGTGGTTAAAATATTTGCCATTCCAGTGAGCACGTATAGACGGTGTCAGATATTTGTGATGTAACAAATGGAGAATAGGAAATAGATACCATTCCATATCATCCATCCCCTCAGAGTATTTCTCCCTATGTATGTTGTAATTGACCCTTTGTGGCTAATCTCAGTATCTGCTAAGTAGTGGGGGACACAGAATATAGCATTACAGCGTTGACCTAATTATTCGCCCTCCCCGTGCTATTCATCTTTGGGGTATAACCGCATCACTATTTCCAAAGAAATCAATAGAGGCAGCCATTCAAGCTCTCACAGAGGGCCATACTATACTATTCTACACTGGATGTCCTGATTTGTTAAATGGTGTTGCGTCACTTCGAATGTTCCATTCATGGAATCCACTGAGAGTAAACCGAGATGAAAGAGTAATGAAATCTACTGTAAGTTAACCATTCCTGCAAGTGTAAAATAATAGGGAGTCGGCTATCCTCAGACTATATTTAGAGTGTTAAATTTAGACAAAGGAGGATGGAGGGCAAGAGAAAGGTGTTAGGTTTTCCCAGTAGGGACAGAGGAGGCAGCTTTTTTGGAGGCAAATTAAATCTCCCCTGCCTCTGTTGAGAATCACATGACAGGCTGACAGAGAGAGGAGTCTTTGTTAACGATCAGTGGAGCAAAGAGTCAAATTCTTGTCAAAGTTCGGCGGTGTAAAAGCGTGAGCTGCGTTTGAACTTTGCCAATGATACCGTTGGAGGTAAATGAGGGTATCGCCTGTGTGCCGTGCAGAGCTTTTCATAATAAAGTGGAGAGTGCTCCTAAATCAGTGGCGCACAAATGGTGATGGATACACTGTGGAAAGAAGTGATGGCTTGTGAAATGTCATAGAAACGAATAGCTCTGCAGGCAAATTAATGTCGTCGCAGGATGGCTTCTTGGAATTCTTGGAGCTTAGGATAATAATTGCTTGGGAGCGCTTTGCATCATATGATGAAGTATGGTCATGTCTCATTAGTCCTTCATATCATGCTGACGGCCAAGTTCAGAATTTTTGGTTGAGCTGAATGGGCCCACAGTACAGAGAGTCTTTGGCGAATACGATATGCCTGTGCAGTAACCTTACATTGGCACAGTAGTACAATTTTCCATCCATCTGTTCATCCATTCATTATCTTACCTGGACAGTTCACCAGTCCATCATAGGACAGCACCACTCTAAACGTGCATTCCCAGCACTGGACTGAGAAACTGTTGATGGAACAGGCAAATTTGAGAAAAGAAAAATCATGCTAAAGGAGGTTTTCACTTTTCATTCTTGAAAATGTCAAAGAAAGTAAGTTGGAATAAGATGAAATGTAGAGAGGGTTAAACACATTAATGATCTGTTATTTCTGCTTCAGGAGTTGTGATAGGCTGCTTTAGTCTCAGCTTTTTTCCTGTTCTTTTGGTCTGAAGAAGATGGTTGCAAGTGCTTTATACAAAAATTAAAAAAATGTACATGTATGATAAAAATGTATGATGTTGCAGGAATAGGCAGTATTCTCAAGTATTCAAATAAATGGGTGAAAAATAGATTGAAATCTTGTTCTGTGGACATGTGTGGGAATTATTAATGCAGTTACATGGAAATATAAGCAGGATAAAATGGTGTTGGCACCATGAATTTTATTTGCCTTGAGCTGAGTTTGGAACTGAGATGTTCTCTAGTGGGAGGCTTTATTGGCGCCTTGTGTTCTCCTTTGATTGATTGATCAGGTTGCTCCAACTGTCTCCCCGGGCCTGAGCATATTTGTTGTTCACTTGTTCTTTTGTTGCTATAAAACTTATAGGAGCAGGGCTGTTAAATTACATACATACAAGGGCAAATGTCAAGCAGACCCAAGCCAGATGAAGCCATGTGTAGTATTACTCAATGTAATTCAAGCCTCTGTATATTTGAGCTGTTTACATGTTTACATTTTCCTGTGCAGCATACAGTAGTCATTTCATACATGGAAATGTTTGTGTGTGTTGAATTTCAGAATTTCCAGTTGACATCAGATATGTGAATACTATGTTGAGATAGTTCTTGCTTTTTGAGCCAGTAGTCCAATCCTCTGCAGCCTCCCCGGTGGGCTCCTTATCTCCCTCTTATCTGTTTGTGGTGCACTTTATTTCTTTTTCTTCCTCCTCTGCTGTATCACTTTTCCCTACAAGGGCAACATCGGCTCCCCTAGACCTGATCCAAAATGACCTGTCAGTAAAATCTGATCCTTTTAGTCTGAGCAGGACTGATCTTTTGCATGCCAAAGTCTTGTTGATGGGGGCCAAATGTCCTCCCGGTGCCCTCCAACTTACCACGGCAGCAAGAAAAGGTCTCCTAATATCTCCACTGTAACTCTAGATTCTGTTGACACCGACAAAGAAAGGTTGCGACAGCCAAGGGGATGCAGGAATTTCTCGGTAACCAGATCAGCAGTCCCTCTGAGCATTGAAAATAGAGATGAAATAGGGATGTGCGATAATCATGGAGAAAAATGTGTAAGACTACAGTCTAACAGAATGAGCATTGATGGAGAGGCTGATTTTTCCAACCAATGTTGGGAAAGTCATCACGCTTTAGCCCAGACAGACTCTGAGACACTGGAGAAAGGCAAAACATCTGTGCTTCATTATTCCTTTATTGTCTTGTTTTGCATGACAAAAATGTTTATTATTATATCAGATTGTGTCGCAATTTGATTGGTGTGTGGACTTAAAGGTCTAGTTGGAGTTTTTGAAGTGTTTTTTTTTTTATCAGGCAATGAGTCATTGTGTATCACCAAGGTATCACTTTCTATTAATGGCAGTTAGGATGTCCCAGATTCGCAGTGGTAGTGCTGGTATAGAAAACATTATGTATGCTCTAATTTGAACATTTGCTGCACTTTACTTGAAAGCCAGACATCTTTCCACTTGAGACTTTTACTATCCAGACTGTCAATTGTTCAATTCGCTTAATTCAGAGCCAACATATCACACATTATCAGACAATTATTAAAAAGACTAACAAATGGAGGAAGAGCAGGACTAGCAACTCCAGTGATCAGTGAGGTAAAACTACAGCAGTGATGAGAATACAGGGATTCGGTCTCCAGTGGTCTAGACTTACAGTTAAGTGGTTTATATACTCCAAACATATACTATAATGGATTCATGAAAAAGGAGTCTGAAGTATGCTTTACTGTATTTACAAACAAAGCTTCATACATTTCTCACAACTCTAGGCATGCACATTATACCATGTCACCTTTTAAATGGAACAATTATTTAAACATTTGTCAGATACTCTGCGTGTCTACTCTATGTTTGGGTCTTTAAGCATTGTTGGTTTTGCATCTTCAGCATTATTTTCTGTTTCTTATTTCCATGACTACCAGAGCTAAACACACAGTATCTAATCTAATGATCAATGATCAGAAGGATAGAGGCCACGTGCCATTTAAGATCTTATGCTCATACGTGCTCTTGTCGCTGTGTTTGTGGCCCACTCGTCCACACAGGTTCTGGCTAAATCCAGTTGTCAGATTTACTGATTCGCACCGGTCCTTATTTGATTACCCCATTGATGTGAGATGTTGGCAGCAATGTTGATGGTGAAGAAAGGTAAGAGTAACTGACAAGGACACTCAGCCAAGCACCAAGGTCCTTGTGTCACACACACCCTGCGCCATGCCGCTCCTTGTTGCTGAGCTCTTCAGAAAACTGCCGTCTCAGACTCTCTATATTAATATGTGTTTTGGCCTGATCTTATTAGAAGTGCCGAGGTAAAAATAGATTGAGGAACAGACCACTAAACACTATTATATATAGTATATAAAGGAGGAAGTGGGTGACAGGACACCTGAGGGTTAATGGTATTGTAGTCAAACTCCTACATAAGCAGAAAAAGCCATCGATGCTTTGAGGAGCCAGATATGCATGATGTCGCTTAACAAGTCGGTTCCTTGTCGTTTTTTAATGGTTTTTAGAGTGTGATGAAATGTATCGCTTCAAAAGGGAAATCGTATAAAATGCATGGTGAAGTGGCTCTTCTCTGGCTTTGGTGGAGCTTTCAGGTCTACCACGGCGCCACCGTACATCACAAATGTGTCAGCTGCCATCAAATCATGTCAGCAAACTGTTCAGTCCAGTGGCACAATGACATGCACAAGGTTTATGAGCCAGTTAATATGATCGTGACATATACGTTGTACAGATGTCCTGTTAGAGAGAAGCATCATGGCCCGGTTATGTTCCAGTATATCACACATAAGATGGATGGCCGTATGGCCATTCTTATTGACCTGTGCTGCAGTGTGATGTATAGTGCATAAAAACATGTGTGGCAATAGATATGATGCATGACACATAGGAACGCTGCTCTCAGTTTTCACCACATGAAGAGTGTTTACAGCTGCCCCTGGAAGGGGTGGGGGTGCTCGAAAGGATGATTTGTAGTTCCAGTTCTTCATTCACTCAAACAACGAACATTTAGTCAAATGACTGTCATAGCTGACTGGTATTGTCACTGTTATGAATCTCAAAGCACAGGTTTAGCTTAGACCAGCTGTGTGACATGTCCATCCTCAAAGTTGTACTGCCTGTAGGGCCATAAATCACTCTGCGTATGAGTGTACCCTGCCATAAAGTGAATGAACTTTGAATGGAAAAATAAAGGTTCACAGCCCTCCTAAACCCTAAACCCCTAAACTCGTATGTTTTTGTAATGCCAATGCCAGTTGTGTCAATGTTGTGTAAAGTGTGGTTAAAAGCACGACAGAGCGGCAGCAAGGAAGACAACGTTCAACGTGGCTGAGCAGTAGGTGGCGCTACCTTTGGTGCATTCCCACGTGCTGGCGAACAGAAACATGAGGCGGTGTCTGGTAGTATAGATGCGACTGGCGTCAGGATAAACCTCATTATTCTGTTGAAACATTGTCTCGGAGCGGCATAAAAAAATCATTAAAGCTGCAGTTAGCAAATATCATCAACCACGTAAGGGGATGAAGGCCAGGCTTCCTGCCCCGTTCAACAAAGTCCCCAAACTCAGTGGAGTCAGTCTCTGGGCTTGTCTTTTATTCATTTTTCTGCAAAGCCCGACACATGCTTCTTACTCTCATTAGGGGGATTTTTCAAAAGAGACAAATTAAAGAAAGCCTCAATAGATATCGACTGAATTGCAGGTGCTAGTTGACTAATCCTGGAGAAAAGCAGGCAGCTCATTTGATGTGTGCAGGCAGGGAGGCAGAGCGATCGGTTGCTGATGCTGATGACTTCATCCTCTTGTGTGACCCTATGTTACTGTAAGAGCTTTATTTAGGGAACATTTTGTCTTATTACAAACAGAAACACACACATTGACTTAACGCAAGTGAGGGACTGCACAGTCACCACAAAATGGGGCTGCGTAGGAATTACGGAGATGGTTCATTTCTATCCTCCCTGAAAGTAAGCTGACAGGGACATAAAAGTTCAGTTTTCACAGTTATTTATTTATTTTTAATCTCTTGTGAGTCCTTTTACAAAACAAGGTCATAGGTCCCAGGAGCAAAAAAAGAGGCACAGCAGTTGCATAAAGATTATAAAACCGACACCATATACTCCATGTGAACTCGCGCCGAGGGCCAAGTGAATACTCGCAACTTCAATCTGTGCTTTACATGCTGGTTGGACTTAAATGGCTCTATGCGCCGAGGCCTTGGTTGAAGCTGGAAAAGCGTTAATAATTCAGCTCGTGTGTAATGTTTTAAAAAACAATACGGTGAAATATTCATCGTGGAATTGTCATGGCTCGGAAAAGTGTTATTTATTGATGCGGCGCATGTGATGGAAATTGGTTTAGCGGTGTTGTATAGACAAATACGTGCTGATGAAACGGGCAGCCTCTGCGAAAGGCTGCTGCGGGAACGTATAGAGCGTTTTAGCTGCTCTGGCCTTGTTTCTTGTCAACTGGCATGTCCCACATTTCGCCAGGCCACCGCTCCAGTTTAAAAGCATCAGATTTTTTCTTTTTTTTCTTTCTTTTTCTTCTTCCTGGTAGCAATGTTGCATTTGTTAAAAAGCTGTTTGTTCCCAGCTGGGGAGACGTGACTTCTGAGACTGATAACCGAACGGCATGCCCAGACTTGGAAGTCCCACCTGCTCTCACACAGGGAGACGCAAGCGGCTGGGTTGCGCTTTGATGATGCGATGAGTGTACTTTTCCTCAGAAGAAGAAGTCTCTGTCCTTCTCAGAGCACTGTTTTTCTCTTTTGTATTCTCTGCTCATCAGAGTCAAATGGCTATCTCAGTGAATGAATTCTCAGTAAAAGCTACAGCTATACAGCAGGTGTTATGTGGGTGCACCTGTGTGTATGTGCCTGGAGAAATGCTGACAAGCGGCGAGACAAACTGTTCAGGGTTTTTTTTTCCTTCTCTGAAACCTGTGAAATGTGTGTACTTACAGTGCAATGATGGTGTAAGTTGCTTATCCGGGGAGGGCGTCCGCGGAGTCGTTTTTTAAGGCCACCTGTGTGTTTTTGCTGTGAACCACCTGTGTTCACCAGGGATTCATTCAACACCTTGATTCCTCTGTCACATCCAGCCTCCAGCAGGGCGGCCTGTGCGGGAACAAAAGACCTCTGCCACGACATGTTACTCACATGCACACACGCACGCATGCATGCATGCACAAACGCACACACAAACACACAAAACCCTTGGCCTCTGCTTTTCACTTCTAATTGGAGGACCATTGTCTCCCTCCTGGTGTCAAGTCTAGACTTGTGTGTACTTGGGAAATAATAGAACATATAATGAGTCCGGGTCAGTAACACCATGTGTGTGTATGTGTGTGTGTGTGTGTGTGTGTGTGTGTGTGTGTGTGTGAGTCTTTCTATGACTCACATGAAATAAAGTTCTTGTAGTTTTGTCTGCTTATTCCTTGACACATCTGAAGCCTTCAGGTCCGGCCCTGCGATGTTCCTCTGTGCCGTAGCAAGCACTGAGAAACGATCTGTTCTCCTGCATCCTAAATACACATCGAATAGAAAACGAGCTTTGTAATACAGCACTCGCTGCAAGGTTTTGTCTATGCAAGTGTATTCTTGTTCATACGTATGTGTGTGTTTAGTGAGCTGCACTGGCCCAGTACTGTACAGTTGAATACAGTACAGCAGCTGTTGCTTGCACTCTGTCCTGTTAAATTTATAATGGTTTTAACCCCCCCCCCTTCCCTCTTAAGAACATGGAACAAGAAGCACTTTTGCTCCATGTTGTGGTTATGGACACATGGTACAACAGGCTCTTAAGTAAGAGTAAGCAAGCAACGGTCCTACTTTAATTCAGAATCAGTGTGTATGATGTGTCCCGGCGTTCACAAATTCAGCAATTCAAGCCATTATAAATATAATGACTCAACAGCACAGTGGCAAGCAAAGCAGTGATTCTTTTGTTATGTGTCTGTTTTTATGCGTGTGTGTGTGTGTGTCTGTGTGTGTACTCTGCGCAGATGCAAATCTACCCTCCAAGTTATTCAGCATTGCATATCGCTTTTTTTCTCAATTGGCACAAGTGAAAGGTTGCAAGTCACAGATTTGCATGCATTGCCGCAGAACGGGTTAGCAAAGGTTAATGCATAGATAAAGTTGAAGGTAAAGCTTGTCACATATTATAAATAGCGCACACAATATCTTTATTGTGTAGCACTTTCAAGGATTTGCTAGCGTGAGAGTTCCAATGAGAAGACTGAACAATATTCCCTCAATGATGTTTGTATTCACTTATGGCTGACTGACTTGTTGAGACATAGCAGGTAAAAAAAGTAAAATTATGAAAGGAATGCCCATAATGCCACACTCAAAGTGCATGTGGGTTTCAAGAACCTTACACACTTACTTGTACATTCATGATAAAACTGATGGGATTTGTAGGACAGTGCTTCAGAGAATCGACCATTTTCAATACCAAGGTCAATGCAAAATCACCGCTTTGAAAGGGAAATGTTATATTATAAAAACTACTCTGTCCATTATAGAGGCTTTTTTCCGTGAGTCTGAAATCCAGTTATTTCAGTAGTGGCGAGCCTTTTTTGTTTCCGAACAGGAGTTAATATGCCCCATTCATCCACCTACGGCATCAGGCATATATTTGATTAATATTCCTAATATATTCCCTTATTGTCCTGATAAAGCCGGTCGCTGCTCACTTTGTTTACACACTTGGTACTTACAGTGATTACAGCGGCATGAAATGAGGTGTACTCAGCAGGATTGCTGAGCCGCAGCAACGGCGACTTTTATCAGTGCACATACACCTGTTTACACATGTATGTGCAGACACACATGTACAAAGTCACTCCTGGGTGGCTCCTGGTCTGCGAGGTAAAAACCAGCAGAGCTATAAATTACCCCTAAAATGACATGTTGCTATAGTGCTGTAAATGTCTGGAAATGTGATAACAAGATAAAGTATTGACTGCAAGGAAGCTGAGCTCGATGCCAAGTTTGTTTGGAACAGTTTGATAAAATTGCTTATTCCTGATTGAAACCAAAAGACCAAACATTTTGCATCAATCATAATATAAATCATTCTGACTGGGTATGACACTTCACAGTCATGTCATGACCTGCCTTGCAATCTGTCTGATATCTCTAATAGACAAATGAAGTCACTAGGACGTAATTTGGTGTGGAAAAGAATAGATCAGTTTGGCGGTGAAATGTACTGAACTGCAATACTATAACACCGATATTATTTTCAAATGATTTAAACATCGATTTTCTTGTTTCTGGCATACTGAGCCAGTGGCAATAAATTATTACTGTGTGGAGACCAAATCTCACTGAACACTTCATGGCATTTGCAACCCCCTTTTTATTGTGCTGTAGTTATGTTTTTATTTCAGTTGGAAAAATACAGAATTAATTAGACTTAATTGTTTTCTTTTATGGCCCATTTGTGTTGAACTCAAATCAACTTTGTCTCTCTGTCATCCATCACAGCCGAGGAAGGGGGTGTTTGGCTCCGACAGCTGATTTATTGCCACCGAGCGTTGGCAACTAGAAAACATACCCGGGCTCCCATTAGTCGAAGCACAACATCTTGGTTGAGACTTGTTCTCATCTATGTTATGATTCAACAGAATTTGTTTGACTAAATGTTGTGCGAGGAAGAGACACGGATGAGTTATAAAGCTAAACAAAGCAGGTGACATCACTTGTTCATCAGCTCTTAATGTACCCTTTGATTTGGTCAAAATTGTCACCAAAGTGTCTCTTAAAATGCTTCAAAACAAGTGAAATCTGTGCCAAGGCAAAAAGTATGTTGTTCTCATCACTGATGCTTGAAAGTCAGATATTTCAGCATCGTAAACATACTATACTATACTATACTTCCAGATCGCCTTTGTGTAGTTGTCTATAAGCCTTTGGTCTCGGCCATAAAGACAATGTTCCAAGAGGCAGCAGCATGTGAGAGCAAAGGTGAAGCACTCTAACAGCAGGGTGGGACGTTTAGCCGTGCTAGGCCAAGAGAAAAAGAAGAGTGTTTTTCCATTAAAAGTTTTTGCATGTGCGTCTTGTGTTTGCGTGCATGCTTCATATAACCCGTGTGTGTATGACTGTGCAGGGCTCCCTGCTTGTTCTCTCGTGTCCTACATCAAAGTGCAGCAGCCATGCCGTTTGTCTGGGAAGGCACGTTTCATTTCAGTATTTATGTGCTTGTGTGCACTGCGAGTTCCGCTGGTGGAGAGGTTTCTGCCTTCAGATACAAATGGCATCCATCCAGACTAGAGCACAGGAGCTCTGATGAATCTGTTTCAGTGCAGATTCTCCCCACAGCAAATCCACTATACCACGGTCTAATGGAGCACATTACATTAATCTCCTTCTCTTTCTCTGTCTGTGTATGTTTTTTCTTTTTTCTGGATGCATGCACAGACATATACTATATGTATACACATATAAATTCTTACATTCCAACTAGGCAAAAAATCTTGTTCAACGTTAATTTATATTCATGGCATTTTTTGCCAGCACGTGTGTTGCAAGCAAATCAATCAAGCACATTTCATAACAGGATGTCAGAGTTTGTCAGACTTTTAAGTATTTCCAAAAGCACATTGTGCTATCAAATTAAGAAAGGCAGTGGCTGTATGGCAGATGTAGTCTCATCTATCTATTTTATCTAACATATTGCGATATTTTTGGAGCTGACATCGCTGCTTATATGGGTGTTTCAAGCAGCACAGAGGGATTATTCTGGAGAGTGAGGATAGCCTCTGCCTATGCTAAATGGGTACAGATAAGAGTATAAATGGCATTTAAGATTTCAGCATCACTTCACAGTTGCTGTGTACAAAAATCATGCATCCTACTGACCATTCTATTAAATGTGATCTGCTATAACACGCTATAAACACTTCAGGCCTATAATGTGACCTGTCTGATGAAATGGAGGCTAGAGCCTTTGGTTGAGAGATATACTCAAACCTACCTGTCTGGGCAGGGTCTGGGCCAGAGGTGGCACAATTCTTGACACTATTTCTATGATCAAATGACCAAGTGCTAGAGCGAGTCAGGTTTGGTGGCCTTAGGTGGATTTTGTACCTATGTTTTTTGCAGATGATCTGGTCCTACTGGCGTCATTGAAGTTGTGACCTTCAGATTGTACTGGGACGATGCAGTGGCCCTCAGGTTTGAAGGGTTGAACACACACTCCAGGTTGAGGAGCAGTTGCCCCAAGTGGAGCAGTCCTAAATCTAAAGAACAAAATTGCAAAAATAAACAGATGGAATGAGTTTTTTGCACAGGGTGGCTGCGCTCAGCCTTTTGAGATAGGGTGAGTAGACATTCAGTAGAGGCTCAAAGCCAGAATGTCTCCCAGACACCTCCCTAGGGAATTGTTTCCATCATGGGCACGTCCATCAGGGAGGGGACCCGGGGCAGATGCAGAGCACACTAAAGAGATTATATCTCTTTCTGGCTTCGGAACGGTTGCGAATCTTCCTGGAGGAGTTGGTGCAAGTGGCTGGGGAGAGCGGTGTCTGGGCTTCCCTGCAGGGACTGCTGCCCTGATTATTTAGACCCGGAGAGGCAAGTAATGTGATGAATAAGGAAAATGAGAGATGAATAAAAATTTAAAAAAATGTAACTTGCTTTTAATTGGTGCACATTTCTTAGGTTTAAGAACCTGTTTTATGCTTAACATTTCACAAGTGGTTCATGCTGATGATCTGTGCCCGGAACAGTACTTGAGACATGCTTATATTGATTCATAGACACAACTAAGTTCTAGATTCTGGTGATCGCCCCTCCCCTGTATACTGGCTGAAAATTGATGGCATGGATTTTGCTTACTCGGGCTGCCTATGCCTCACATTAGCGGTGGCATTGTTGGACTTTATCCTCCTATATTTTTCAGTACATGTGCTCGGAAAGGATCATTTTGGACAGAGGGAATGATTACAGCTTCCAGTACCTCTTTGGCATGTAGAAATTACACTTGATAGATTGTTAATATACCCAAACCTCCCCTTTAATTCAGCATCTTAGCAGAAGTGGTGAATTTAGCCCGTTTTGTTCCCTTCTACCCATTGTGCTTTCCTCTCCTTCTCTTCCCATGGCCTCTCTGTCACTCTTAACTCTGTCTCCTACAAACGCACTCATCCCTGTTCTCTTTCCCCTCCCCAGTCCCTCTCAACCTACCCCCACCCCCCTTTTGGTGCATATGGAAACTCTAAGAATAGCACTGTCACCTGATGGGCCTGATAATACTGTATTGATGCCAGCCCTACACTGCCCTGCGCTACCCTGTGTGGGAGTGTATGCAGCAAAGTGAAAAACGAGTGAGTGACTGCTCGAGTGCCTGCACATCTGTGCATGCGTGCGTACATGTGAGTGTGTGTGTGTATGTGTGTGCGTGTGTGTATGTGCATTTCTCACCAGAAAGCAGGGGATCAGTGGGTTGTTGACATCCAGAGTCCTGTTCTGCAGGAGCTTAAGTCACCCGGGGGACACTGTGTTGCTGATTAGTGCAGCTAGACGCAAAGGGGGACAGGGGGACACATGACTGTATCTGCGTCTGTCTATCTGTCTGTCTGTCTTTCTGTCTGTCTGTCTGTCTGTGCCTGTCGTTTTAACCCTCTTTCGTCTCAACCTCCAACCCCCTCTGCCTACCTGCCTCTCCTATCCTTTATGTCTTCCCCGTCTCTGCGTTTAGTCATGGCTCACTATCCGACAGCTTTCCACTCCTCTTTCTTCTCTCTGAGTCACTCGTCAATATCTTTGTGTACACTTAACCTTTCCACGTTTTTCCTGTGCCTCTCGCCTCCCTCCCCTGATCACACACAGGATCTTCTGTGATGACACATGTGGTTTATTCAGCGGAAAACACTGTGTACTCTGCCTGCGCGCTACACTATTCTATCAGGGAGAAATAGAGAGGATGGAGAGGCAGAGGGGAGTAAGAGACAGTTTTCATTCTTTGTGCTGATAATCCAGCCCAAAATTTTCCGAAGATGGTATTTGAGTCATAGTTAATCTTAAGCTTTCCTGGAAGGAAGAGACTCAGACCTGGACTAATATAATAATTCCTGTGCCTGTGCCTTCACACAGAAAGAAACATGATCTCATTTTGAGTGTGCCATTTACTGTATGAGTGGAGTTTCACTTCTTAAAGAAGACATGCATCAGTGATAGTGACCTGGGTGTCAGTGCATTTTACAGAAGGGTGAAAAAGGGACTAAAACAGCTGCTGGCATGTAGCTGAGCTGAGCTGAGCTGTTTGACATAAAGGCAAGAATACAGTGTGTGGATTAGATTAAAAGTTTTTAGGACTCTAGTTAGTGGATGTTGAATTATGCTGAAAAGATTTAATCTCATTGATATGATGACAAGTTGAGGATTCCACTGTACATAAAAGTTTGGTCGATCCTGTGTGTTTCCATTCATGTGATAAAAAGTGTGAATGCATGTGTATGTGTATTCAGGTTTACATCCTCATGTGCACATGTCAGATCTATGACGTGGATCTATGGGTGAAACCTTTGGGATTAGATGTTACAGCTCTGGCCGTGTAAAATCTGTCCAGACCTGTCATTATCAGGGGTCACAGACGGTTTCACTCACTGCAGAAAGCCGCGGCCACGGCAGGGGATTTGTGAAACTGTTGTCTGAGTCAAAGTAAGCCTGCTGGTGTCCCATGCAGGCTGCAATGTGCACGGCAGCATGGATGTGAAAACCAAAATGTAAGGCAGTATGTTGATTGAAGCACTCCATCCATCATCTTAGACACTTTAAACCAAGGCAGGGAATACACCCTGGACAGGTCGCCGGTACGTCACAGGCCACACACACCCTCACACATCTTCACTGTCATCTAGGGGCAATTTATAGGCTCAGGCTAACGGAATAAGGGAAAAAAAAAAAAAACAATGCGAAAATGTTGGTTTCAAAATCTTTTAGTTAAGAAATGTAGTGAATTTATTAAGGAAAGAATGGAAAACGAAACAACTCTCCTTAAAGGTAAATGTTGGAAAATCTCTTCCATGTTTCCTTCCTGTCCCACTTCCAGTGTTTACTTACTCCAGAGTTTACTTGTTAGTGCACTCTAGAAACACTCGGGAGTGAAAGTAAGTTCAAGAATGAACTGTTCCTGTTTTAAGGCAACACTACTGTAGTTAAGAGTCCTTTTACTGTTGCAGTATCAGAGAGCAGTGCGGCGGCTGTCGCCTGTGCTCTGCCCTGCGGTAGGATCTTGTCATATGCGTTATTCCTCCAGATTTCAAGTGAAGTGAGTGTTGTCTAATTATGACATAGTGCAGTTAGTGTATGTCACTCTCCCTAATGATAACTGACTGGACACAGAGGATAGGCCATGTCCTACACCTCACATGCTTTATTCATGCCAGCTGTACAAGGAAACTGCATTGAGGCAGACAAGCCTGCCTGGATCTGAGGGAGGAAGCTTTGTTTTAAGGAAAGAGCGAGATGGGACTCCTCCCATTTTTCACCAACTTTAATAATGTAACACATTGTCGCAGCCTCCAAAAGAATTAAATAGGCAATGTTCCACACTCAGTTGTTTGGCTTACATAATATAAACAAGTTACCGTGGCAGATACAAATGTTTGATGGCCCGCAGTATATACCGCGTAGCATTTTAAAATGTCAATCCTCTGTGGGACAAATGATGTTAGGGAAGCCGTAAGAAGCAGAACAACTGACTTTGACTTAGACTGTAAGATTATGAGTTCCATCTTGCAGCAACGAGCACTACTCAAATCTTCGGTCCTTCAGCATTTCTGTTACACACATTAAAGCAAACAAGCAGAAACTTCCTTTGGAGAAATTGAATTTATGTTAACCACTATCCTGAAGGTGTTTCTTTCTGTTCAACGTTTTCCAACTAAAAGTTGTTAAATTGATATTGTGCTGCGCTGCGCTGTGCTGCGGTTACAGACTTGTCAACCTGAAGAGATTTTACTTGGAAAAATGAGGACACTACCCCTCTACGGTACAGTCACACACGTGAATAAAAATAGAGGAGCATGCGAGCAAACTTGCATCTTTGCTTTGTGTTTATGCTGACACAATTTTATGTTGGTAGATGATGGCCATCTTCCTTATCATAATCTAAAACAGCCACTTAGCACACAGTGACACAACTGTGAATGTTTGATGCCTTTGTACAATCTGAGTGACTGTCACTACCAGGTGTGGTAGTTGCTATCTTTACTCATCTGTAAGGTTTTGTGGCATATTTCTCCAAAGCTCCTACCAGCTTCAATCTGTAGAGCAATTAATAACAGTGGACATTACTCAGTGTGTTATCGCTGTACATTCATCCTGCTAAGTGTTAGTGTTTGCTGCTTTACAGCTCTTACTGCTACAGGGATTTGCTCACATTCAGCCACAAGTGCATCAATGGGCGTTCTGGTGTTGTGCAGGCCAGCTCTTCCTAATCAAACAAATTGTATAGTACTGACTAGTTGAAGCAGGAATGGCCTGCCTCCAAAATCTCTCCAAAAAGTTCAAAGTTGGACGTTGAATCCGTTGGACCAGCACCAAGAAAACACGTTATATGATAAGTGAACAAAGACAAAAAGCAGATCATTGTCTAACATTGTTCCATTCTGTTAATCTTTGAGCGATACTTTGGAGCCTTTTCTCCTGACGCTTCAGACAACAGATGTACTAAGCCGTAGTAAGCGTTCTTTACATGGCAGATAGTGGCAGCAACAGGGAACAGTACTGGTTCCACTGTCGGAGGAAGGACAAGCTCCTGTTAACAAGTCTCCCCACAGACCACTGTCTCCTCCATGAACTCTTTTTGTCTGTTGTTGCCTTACAACAAAACGTCTGCTCCATTTGGTGTCTTGCTGACATGCTCTCCGCTTGTTCCGCCGTTGGTCAGTCGTGTCCATGTTTTGTCTCCTGCCTATTGTTACCAATGAAAATGTTCCCCTTATTTTACCCTCTAGCACCTTCAACTTTCACTTTCATGTAACTGCTGTGTCTTTACCACAACACCTTTGAGCTGCCAAATGTCAGGTGTGTTAACAGTGTTAACACATTAGTGCTCTGATCCTGCCCTCTCTTGCTGTGGATGTCAACCACCCAGAGTGAAAACCCTTGCACCTGCAAACCAAAGCACTGCACACATACTTTTAGATTTACATGCATCAGGCAAGCCACAATGAAGAGAGAATTAGAGCCAAAAGCATGTGACAGTGGCCCCTCTGTGCACTAAACTGGGGCTTTCTGAAACATGGAAATGAAACTGGGGAGATGCAGCTGAACAGACCTGCTGTCAAACAGAGGGATCTTTACTGATTTTCCCAAATCATCTTGTTCATAAGTGATAAATTCACAGATGACTATCAGGTGCCATTTTCCCACCCTGTGAGTCATCTCTCATCATGTTCCAGGAGGTGAGAAGCCTTCCCAGGGTTACAGACACAACAGTTGCAATCACCTCCTCTAAATACCTCGTTCGCTGACAGAAAGTGGCGCCCCTGAATGTCTCAGACAGACTGCGACTCAGTAGATGATTCACTGACGCTTTATTACCTGTGGCCAGGTTCACTTTTTGTTCTGGAAGGATCTTTTCCGTCATTCAAAAGTGGTAAATTAACCATTAACCTGTTTTGCTGTCATCTTGGCCAACAGAGAGCAGATGGTGTTGTCAGAGGATCTTGTAGCAGTGATATATTTTTAATGTGCTGTAAGTGCTGAGGCTGGGAGGAGGTAAGGGAATGCTGAAGCTGCCACTGACTTGACAGTCGGGCTCTGATCCTCATGGTCCACCTTACATTCTGGTGCCCAGAGGAAGCAGCGTTGCCACCATATTACAGATGCATGTCTGGACAACATAACAGCCCATGTACCCTGCACAGGTCACTGAGAGAGTGACGCTCTCCTCTGTTGTCTGTCTGTCCATCCATACTGCCTGTTTTTCAAGATAGCTAGCCATCATTCAGTCTAGCTAGCTGCTAGCTATCAGCCAGCAGCTAGCTAGATTGGATGATAGCTAGCTAGCTAGCTGATGTAGCTTTCCTCCAGGCTGAATTGCAAACAATAATGGTACTATTATCATTTATTTTGGGATAGATGCAACTTGTATCTGTTGTAACTGAGCAGGCTACATTTTGACAAGCCATGCAGGAGGAGCAGGACAGTTCCTTAGTCATTTTCTGTGAGTTAATGAACCTGATGCTGTGTGAGATAGGTAAGCTTTTGAGCACGTGAAGTTTCCTCTGGGAAAGATAAAGGTTATTCAACGTGTATTAATTAACGTATCAGTCCCTGCTGAGGACTGAGAGATAAAACCAGTCACGATACTTTAAATTTCACTTAAGGTCAATCTTGGTTTGGTAAATGACAGTCAGAGGCTCTGAATTTCTGATTTCTTTAGCTGTATTTATTTATTTATACAGCTTATTTATTTATTTAGCTGTATTTTTTCCAATACAGGAACATTTTTGTTTTCTACTTAGTACATACAACATGACTCCATATCTATTTGTATATCTATTGATTGAAATTAGTAACATGTTCAGATTGGGACAATTTCCATGCACAAAACTGAAACATGACTGCAATAAATGCAAGGTGCAGCAGGCTCATGCTGTGCGCCGTCCCTTGGCCTCTCAGTCATACCTGTGTGTGTGTGAGAGAGAGAGAGAGAGAGAGAGAGAGAGAGCAGGAATACAGTTACACATGTGGTGCTACAGTCGCACATTGCAGAGCGTTTAAGAACCACTTGACATATTCATGCCCATCTGTTGTTTAGAGTCAACACAAGGCGGTGCTCCAGAGAGATGGGAGGAGGTGTCAGACCACATCGGGTTTGTACTACACCGAAGGTCCAGACAAAGTCATTTCTATTTGGTCGAAGGCTTGTCATCCTATTTCCAATTTGCATACTGACGTCAACAAGCAGATGGAAACTTTCCAAATGTTGTTCAGAGAGTTTACGGAGAAGATGGCCCATGATTTCACCAAGCCCCTGGTACTTCATTTACGAAATGGTTGACTCTAATGGACTCCTCATTCTTCATCTCCTTCGAAACGGTTGAATTCTTGTTCTCATTCTTGGTCTTTTGTATGGCTGTAAATCTTTTTTTTTTTTCCATTATTGATCGAATGAATAGCAACACACAGGTGGAAGCTAACAAGTCCACAATTCACCTCCTCTTTGTTAGCAGAGATGAAAGAATTTGTAATTTGGTTTTTCTGTTTCCTTTTCACATTTTTTCCCCCTCCTCTCCGCTCGTGGCTCACACACATTGTGCAGTGTTCGATGTGAGGCTGAGTGTGCATGAATGATAGTTGTGTCAGTCTGGAGTGGGTGAATGGGAGATGACATTTCATTAGGGTTGAGTATGTGTAGATGTTGAGGAGCACTGAGTGGCATTTTTCGCGCGTGTGTGCGCGCAATGGCAAGACCTACTTACAGTATAATAAGAGGAACAGTTGGATGAAGCTAAACAGGTTGTCCTGGATAGTATGGTCAGAATATGGGTCAAGACCAGCTCCTTAACAGCTCCCCACTTCACTTTAACCCTTCTGGCTATTGTGCTCTGCCTGTGATTGAAGTGTCTACGCGTGTGTGTGTGTGTGTGTCACATGCAGAATGAAACACACATTTGTGAGTCCTGGTATGTAGTTCTCTTGCATCTCCTACTGTGCCACTTTGCCGATCCCTTGAAAATATACTGTTGTCCTGTTTGATAGGGCTGTTTGGTGGTGGGACACTGCAGTTCTTGTACTTTTCGCACGTTCCAGTCCAGTCATGTCATTGGTTCCCCCGCCACCTCTGTCCACCCCCCCCCCCCCCCCCCAACCCCCCCCCGTGTTGAGTTCTGAGTGTCCTGTGGGTGTCACAGCTCAGTCGGCCCCTGTAGCCAGTGTGGCGTCACAGTGACTAATGAAGGGCACGGCTGCCATGGCTGAGTGATCCTCTGAACCCATCCATCAGCACCAAAGTCCCTCTCGCCTAATCAGATCGCTCCCCACAAGTTTGCATACGTGTGTGGATCCGTGGTCGATCGTGTCTTTCACTTCGTGCCTCAGCGAAGGAGTTGTGTCACAGCAGGCTCGGAAGGCGAAGAGAGATTTGTCTCTCTTTTCTGTCAGAAAAAAAAGCAGATAATTGCATCCAATTGTCATGAGGATCCATGTCTTTGCTCAGAAGTGCCATCTGAACACAAAAGTAGGTTTGAGAATGTTTAGCACATTTTGTTGTTTTGAACTCGTTAACACTCATGCATCCCAGTTAAGAATGATGAACCGTTTCAGATGATGTTATCATCTATTCTAGTCTCACAAATCATTTTGTTTCTTGAGTGTCTTATTGGTATTAATGTCCTGTAGACCTATGGCAATAGCCCACCTTGGTACCTTTAGGAAACACATCATTTATGTTATGAAACTCAATTTCATATACTCAATTTCAAATACATAATTTCAGTCTTGGATGTAATATTTTTGCTACTGTGGCAAAAAAAAATGTGACTACATGACAGCTAGGTATTTGTTATAGTCAAAATAATATCAACATGGAGCTTTCTTTCTTTCTCTGAGTTGTGTGATCTAATCTAAAGTGACTCTTCCATCTTTGGCTGGGATCGTCAAGGCAAGCAACCAGAAAGGAACACAACAGGAGGGTTAAACTGTGACACAAGCACCTGTCACTACCTAAAGGTTTGCCGGCCCTCCTGTAACATGAAATCCCCCTCTTTATTCTTGGTAATGACTGCCAAACTGCGACAGGCCTTAATTGCTTTCATTGCTTCACAGACTTTGGACTGTGACTGGACTGCTAAAGACCTGTGCGTTTGGACCAGCTCCCGCAGTGCCCCCGAAACTTGCTGTGTATCACTCAGGGTGCAAAATCTGATAGTGGCAGTGTAACTCATCCCTCTGTCACCTAAAACTAAGGCCACCTTTGCTGAAATAGTCTTTCCATATTTAATGTGAAATGTGGCATGGGAAGATATGGATACCTGCCTAGTCTAAGTAGTGTGCTTACACACTGGTGTATTTGTTTTATTGATTTATTAGATCTGTTCCCTCTGTTCAGCCAGCGTGTCCACACATAAACTTCTGCGTGCCCTACAGAGCTGTGGATTCTGACAGTGTTGCACTGCCTGCTCGCAGAAAAAGCCGAGCTGTGGATCCCAAGTTCAGCTCTCTGTAGTCTTTCTCTCTCTCTGACCATATACAGTTTGCAGATTGCACTATCATCTTGCTAGCACCTTGCATGGCCACTTTGCTCTCCGTGTGTGTGTGCATCTGTGTGCATCTGTGTGTGGGGTGAATTTCTAGGCATTGTAAAGCACTTTGTCTTGCTTAGCTTGAAAAACGCAATGTAAGTGAGGGCCATTTACCATTTTGTGTTTGCTGAAGGAAGCTCTCCACTCTATGAATACATACTCTGTGGAGCTGACTTCTGTCTGGTCTGATCTTCAAACTTTATTTATATTTAAGTTTTCCTTTCTTGTATGTTCCTTACTTCAGTTGCACACTTTTACTTTATAATCCACGCCATGCTTTGACAGTGTCAAGAGGGGCTTAAAATGCTTTTGAGTAAATTATTTATAGTTTTTTTAAGAGTGTAAGTTTGGGCGTGTAGCTTTGTCATGTTATATTTCCATCAAAGGCGTTCGTTTCAGAGTTTATTCATCTTCTGGTAATAGCTGACAGTCAACAGAGAGCTAGAGATAGATGTTAGAGATGTTACTTTGTCTAGTTGTCATTTACCAAGCCTATCTCGATTACCATTTGAAATCAGCAGCTCCATGCTTCATTACACCACTCTGTGCCCAGTTACCATCACTGTCATTTCCACACTACATGCCGGGTTTTCTTCTCTTCCCACAGAGGGACCACAGTCAGACAAACCTTTGGTCCAAAGGAAAGGCTTAAGAGTGATTTATCGACCATGAAGCACTTTCTATCGTCTGAAAGTATTAAATCAAATGCCTCTTTAATTGCTGTAGCTTTAAGCTGTTTTTGCCACTCATCAGAAAGGCCTCATCACTTTCATACTCATCTGCAGAGCACAGCCTGTTTGATTTAAGTGCAGAATATCTCCTAAGGCCTGAATGACACACAGTGGTAGACTTCCAACAGTATGTTATTTTGCTTGTGCGCGCATTGGCGGCTTTGTGAATTGAGCAAATACTCCAAGGGATGAGAAAGTGATGGCTGGCGTAGACGGGCTGTTACCCATGAATCACTGCAACACGCGCATCTCTGCATTCCTCTGAGGAATGCTGTCATGGCAATGGACTTGTACTGTAATTTTATCCTCCGCGCCGCGTCAGCCGAGTGCGAGTCGGGCTGCGTTTATCTACCTGATCCTAACCTACACGGGCGCAAACGATCGCCACATCACTGCAAACGCAGACCCTGATAAAGAGAGACATGGCGACGAAGAGATAGAGACGGAGAGCGCCATGGGAGAGTACATCATGAGTAGGAGGTATGCGAGCCTCTTGGGAGCTTGCCTGCAGGTTAAGTGAGGCTCTTGGAGGCGCAGGAGAGCCTCTTTATTCTCTTAATTACAGGTTCAGCACAAAGTCTTTGATTAAAGACTTTCAGATTGAATTTAAGGCGGCTTTAACAATCCACCACTGCAGTGTGGGACAGCCGATCACATGTTAAATTAGCGCCGAGTGCCACGGACACGTGGAAAGGGAGAGAGGAGCCCCGTGTGCAGATGCCCCGCGAGATGCTTTCTTTTCTGGCGTAATCTCCTCTTTAGATCAACAGCCCTGCGTGTTTCCACGGGGGCATTTAGTCTGTAAACCTGTTCTCAGGTGGAGGACATATGGCGTTGGATATAGGATGCTCATAGATCACAAGAGCGGCCTTGGCTAGGTGCCCTCTACCAGCCCACCTTCCTATCCCTGCTGCACGCGTGCACCTACACGCTCATTTACAAGCTGCAGCCTTTTGTGTTCCACATTTTGAAGGCGTAACCGATCAGATTAAGTGAAAACATTAACATCTACAGTCCATTAACGCTCAGGTTTACTTGCCTTTTTTGTTGCGCCGAGCTCCTGCGGTAATGAGAAATAAGCGTGAGCTCAGCAGCTGTGCCTGAACATCTTTCTGTTTCTATCTATTTTTACAGATCTGTAACTATCAGTGACAGCGATTATTGATTGACGCTGAGTATTTTGCAAAGAGAAAAAAATCGATGACGAGCCACTTAATCATTCGCTAATGGATACAAAGTGCATTTACTGCTTGATTTCATAAGCAGCACCTTTCTGAAAGCGCCACATGCTTTTACATAATTATTGACGTTATTTGTTATCGATTAACGTTGCACTGATGTGTTTGAATGCCTCAGCTCCTTTTAATTATGGATGTGACCCCAATTTACATCTCAGCTAACATGTTTGTGGGCCAGAGGAAGGGAGAAGATGCTGGAGCTATTGATTGTAGTCAAGGGTATAGCTCAGGGTGAACTTTAGCATTGTTTGGATGGGATTTTCTTGGAGACAGAGATACACAGCATGCAGCCATATGTAACAATTCACACAATAAAGCCGAAGTCTGCATTTGTTCTTCTTTTAAACTTTCACTTTTCCACAAATTCAGAGATATCATTGGCCCCTACACTGTCTACCATGTGCTGGAGTTAAATACAAATGTGCTGGACAGTTAAGCTACATGCCTCTCAAAGTAGGCTGTTTATAATTTAGGGGGGGGGGTTATAATTGGAGGCCAGGGGATATTTTAAAACAGATAGGAGCGTACTGAAAGGAGAGGCTACAGCTCTAACAGCCCGATTCTGTCTTGGTGATTTACACCGCTGTGTAGTGTAGGTCTTGGCGAGGCTTTTAACACAAAGGACTGGCTCTCTATTGGGGGCTGTATCCATGATGAATTACCTGGCGGTTATGAGATAACATGCGTCAAAGTGTCGCTGTCACACTTGCACAATGCCTGCGCAGCACAGAAAACAATGGCCCGTGTTTTTTTCTCCCTCCACACAGAGAATAAGCGATGACAGGGAGGGGTGGCAGTGTCGCAGCACCTCGCAGAATTAAAGAGATCAGAGGTGTTTATTTAAAATGTACGAGCCAGTCAGCGACGGGCAGGAAAGAGATCCGCTAATCATCTTGGGCGACCTGACTGCCCGAACTTAGAAAACGTGCTTCCACAAACCGAAAGCGAGCCTTTCAACGCTCGTTGGTCTGAGTTTGGTATCTCATATCATTCTTCCTCTGACCTCACAGAGTGTGTGTTTGCCCGCCCTGTGCACTTCTCAGATCAACATATTGCACTGGCGCCTCTCTCCCCTCACAGTCTTTTTGAAAATGAAAGCCGCTGGGTGATCACGGCCGCCCAGCCAGCCCCGGTGCGCTCGCAGTGACAGCTTTCTCCCGCTGTCCACCTCCAGACTCATCACCTTGGAGCACGGAGGGTCATGAATATTCAACTAAGTGTCTGATTTTTATTACCATGCAGCAGAGATCAATGTGCAGCTGCATGTGAACGCACCCTAATCTCGGTGTTACTGTACAGGCCGACACGCTCGGACGGTGATCCAGTGCAAGTGGTAACCACTGACACTGGACCACGGCGGCTTGCATGAAAGAGCGATGAAAACGGGGGGTCTGGAAACACACTGGCACAGAGTATCGATTGATAGCAACCCCGGCTTCCACTGTGCAGACATGGCATGTTGTATTTGGGGTTTCTCTGGTTCCTCCAGTTTCCTCCTCTCTACCCCAAAACAAGCACATTTCAGCTGATGGGAGGCTCTGAATTTAGCTCTGAGTGTGCTTTGTGATGGACTGAAGACCTGTCCAGGTTCCCTGCCGTAGCCCTGTGTGCGCCGGGATCGTCTCCGACAGAGTTCCGTGACAACGTTCGGGTGAAAAGCAGCTCAAGAAAAATGATGGCTGGGTGGATGAGTTTCTCAAAGGGCCCGTTTCCACTATGTGGTACCGACTCGACTCGGCTTGACTACAGAATAGCGCCGCCTTGAGAGTTGTCATAGCAACGCTGCACGCAATAAAAGTGGGAGAGGAGCAAGGGTCGTCATTATTGCCAAAATGGGTGAAAGGCAAATGAGAAATGAAGAGGAGGCAGTTGTTTTTTTTAAAAATGGCGATGGGCGCATGACTTCGCACCCAATCTAATGGCACATCTCCACCGCGCCTCTCCCGCCATTCTGAAAAAGCTTCACATTCCAGTTAATGGAAAGGCACAAAAGGCCGAGTCAAGGCAAGGAGTTGAGCTGGTGCCATGCAGTGGAAACGGGGCAAAAGAGAGGGACTCTGCTTTAGGATCTCCTGACCTGATTTTTGAGCCTCATTTCCCAGCCCATCACAATATAGTATACCATGCTTGCAATAAAAAAAGCAGGAAATCAAAGATTTGGATGGCGCCCCAGTGAAACGAAGCCCTGTTCCCTACCCCCTCCGCAGCAGTCCAAATAAATACTGAGTTTATGAGTTTGTATTTGCTCTCTAATTGGCAGCAGACTTTGACTGTAACACCGCACACCAAATAATTTAATTACAATTTGGTAACCCTCCAGCCAATCACTTTTTGAAATATTGGAACATAATTGGCTTAATATATGGTTGAGCACTTGCTGAGGAACGTGACTCAAAGCAGGGCGAGACCTTGCAAACCGTTGTAGTTACTGGTTCCCAACATGGGAGGAAATGGGGCTTTGCCACGCGGGTGAACACTGTCTCCCCCCAAAACCATTTAACTTGGGTGAGAGTGTATTCAATCAGCTAATGCGGCACCGGGTTGACTTATGCCGATGAAGTTGTGCGCACGCTAACGTATTGAGCATCTGCCATGCTGAACAGCTGAACTCAGCCACTTACTCAGTCCAGCCCGATGGGGAGAGGGCTCGTAATAAAGCAGTTTTATTGGGAAGGGCTTGCACATCAAGTGCAGTGTGGGAGGAGGGAGCAGGTGGGTGGGCCTGTTGCTGCAGGAAGGGTGTGTGTGTGTGTGTGTGTATGTGTGTGGTGGGCGGGTGGGGGGTTGCAGACAGGCGCAACCTGGAGATGATGGTTTCCCAAGTCAGTGTGACAAAGGCACACATACGGGCTGTTTTGAAGGCTTTAAAAGCTACAGCACGCAGCTCCCTTTGTGTCTCGTGTGATGCGGCACTGACCGTGGGTTTCTCCATGTGTGGTCAGATGTTGAAGATGTCGATCAAACGTTCAGTCAGGACAGTTTGACACACGTGAAGAACAACAGCGTTGGAGTGTGCGAGCGACTCCAGTGGGTGGACTGTGTGTGCGTGTCCCTTCTGTGCATATTCACTTGTGCACACACATGCATATATGTGGGAGCGGGAGGCGGACCGGTACGTTTGCACACCAAATGATTCAGCACTTCACGGACGAGATTCATGTTTTATGAGCACGAGCTCCTATAAATTACACGGCCCCGGCTTTTTTTCTCCCTCTGCAGCAGCACGGCGCTGTTCCCTCCCTCACTCCCCGCTCTCCTCTCTCTCCGCGTTTTCCCTCGTTCTCCTTCATTTTTTAATCACGCTCACGTTTTTCGTTGCTTTGTCGTTGTTGGTTTTTTTCTGTCGCACATAAAACTTCATGATGCGCTGGTTTATCCCCCCTCAAGACGTTCTGCTGCCCGGTTCGCTTGCGTGGTGTAACATGCTCGGGGGTGGAGAGACGTGCAAACGTGACTCCGAGTGTTTACCTGTGTAGGCTTGTGACAGGCCACTGAACTCACTGGAGTGCACTTTGGGGAGCATCCTGCGTGTTACTTAGCAACGGCGTGCTCACACCACGGTCTGGTCTGGTTTCCTCGAGGAAGCGCCGTATCTCCCCATGTCCCTCTCTAAATGTGGACTTGGGTGTGCACATGCAAACAGAGGAGGAGACCCGAACTCAGAATGAGAGGGAGAGAGAGAGAGAGACTTGAATGGACTTCTTCTGTATGGTGAATCAACAGATGTGTTAGGAGCGCTGATGGAATAGCTCCGCTCAGAGGAGTGCCTCCACCTGGCTCCGTGGCAGGCGGCAAGGAGCACCTGCGAGCTCTTCTTCTTTCGAGCTCTCCGTTGGCGAGCGGACACTTTAAGCCGAGGTGGAGTCGTGATTTTAGAAGCAGAGAGGCAGAATATATTTCCACGCACCCGAGTCAAATCCCGTGGGTAGGTCTGGTATGTAGCCTGCCTGGCTTTTTGTCCACAGCAGAGAGCCTTTCATTAAGCTGCACATTTATGGCTCTCTAGAAAGTTTTAATCTGTTAACTAGGTCTAAGCATTGCTGTGCCATCAGCCGGGACAAACATAACTCCAAGACAGATATGTTACTGGCATATAAAGCGTGGTGGTTTGGAGGATAGCAATGTCACTCCATAGCAAGACGATCTCTGGTGTGAGTCTTACATACTTAAGCCGATTGGAGACTCTGAAAGTGTCAAGGAGAGAGTGAATAGTGTGTGTGTGCGTGTGTGTGTCCTGAGATGGTCTAGTGTAATTCCCTGCCTTCACTATATGTCTAAGTACCCTATGTCTGCCCTATGTCACCCTACGACTAAGCAGGTAAGGCAATGGACGGGTGAGTCAGCATTTAACGGTGCTACTGTCCAGTGCTGGTTGCCTTTTCACACAGAAAACATTTAGAGAACATTCATTACACTGAATTATACCGGTTCACTGTGTCCATGCAGCATCAACCATTCTCTACTGTTTTATGATTGACTTGTAACAGTTTTTGTGGAACTTGAACTTGTTTTTGAACACTTTCTGATGAAACTAGCTGCTACTGGATAATATTCAGTGAATTCAATTGAAGCCAGAGTACAGTACAGTCATGGTTTGCACACACACAAACACACTGTTGTCGATCAGTGATGGGATCACTGTCTTGTGGCGTAGGTTTCCCCTTTGCGTGCACTTTCCATTTTATGACCAAATGACTGGAATCTCTGCTCTTAACTCTAGGACCACGGCGTGTGTCTCATGCCAACAGTTTGAGTGGTTCCACGACATAGAGGGGCTGTTGCTCACTGCAGAGAGACAAGACCCCGGACCTCTCCCTAAGACGGATGACTTAAACCAATCTAATTCGAGCTCGTCGATAGGAAAGAAGCGCATTTCCCTGAGCAGAGAATTGACCTGGTGTCGGGGGAGCTGATGGAGAGGGCGATGCGGTGCACTTACGTGTGCGTGCGTGATAATGCATCCCCTCTGCGTGTGTGTATCGCCTTTTGTGAGCGCGGACACGCGTGTGCACCTGTTCTTCTCTAGTGTCTTAGTTATCCCGGGAGCTCCCCTAGCCTTTGAGAATGCTGCTATTTTTAGCTGCCATGTCGAAAGGTCAGCTTCTCTATCGGCTGGAGAAAAAAAAAAAAAGCAACAGCAACGATTTTGCTGAAAAACAACGCATCTTGTGGGAAATGGACACCATGGTCACCTGCCACATCCTTTGTGTCACCCGAAACAATGACATTGTATAGCCCGCCTGCAGTCCATCATACCTTCCATTAACATGTACTCTCACTACATCAATTTCATGCGGATCAGTTTTCATTGTCTCCGTTGACCCTTTTGAGCCCTAGGGCATGAATGAAAATCTCACCTGATACAATGTGAATCTTTACTTATAGACTGGTCTGGTTTGCTGTCCTCATCAGGAGTTACAGATGTGCTTTGCTTGCTGCTCTTTAGTTGCGCTTTTGTCCGCTTTGACCCAGACCCAAAACATTGTCTATATTATCATAATCGTATTACTCTCCTGTTCATGTAAATAACAGTATCAAGACCATCATATGAGGGTGTCAAAGTATTAAAAGTGTCCTCTTTGTATATAGTAGTATGTAACAGTATCAACTGCTGATGCATCGATAAATGCAATATTCCAGACTTCAGGTTACTTCTGGGTATATTGAAGCAAAGTAAAGTAATTGATAACTACAGCTGTCAGATAATTGACAAGCATTTAAGTTAGATTTCACTCTAAAATGTAGTGAAGTAGAGAGACTAAGTCGTATTTGAAGAAGATGTCTTCAAAGTTCAAGTACCTCCAAATTGGACATAATGACATGCACTTACCATCCAACAAAACACAACCATCCATCATCTTACCCCTTTTAACCTCAGTGGTGTGGCAGGGATGGGCTGGAGCCCAGCCTACAGGGCAAAGGCAGGAAAACACACCCTGCACAGGTCATCGGTCTTTCACAGGACTCGCACACACACGCACCAATCACTATTACACTCTTACCTAGAGGCAATTCAGTGTCGCCAATTGACCTTGATGCATGTTTTTGTACTGTGATAAAACCTTGGCAGGCTCTTGGAGAACATGCAAACTAAATTATTTTTACTGCAGGACAAATGTGCTTTTTTGTTGCTGAAAACTTTCAGGCCCCATCATGAAAACCAGCAAAATCAACCTTCCTTTTGTGCTGAAAAACATACTGAGCTGTGCGATCATGTGAAGTATGACTTGAAGTTGACAGGCAGTAGCAGTATTGTATGAGGTCAGTGCTGCCACCACTGACATCATCTGCAGCTCACTCTGCTGCCAAAAACCTCCATCTTCAATATCCTGAGGCCCAGGATAAAAACGCGTCCCTCCTCTTCGTCCTCCTCCACCTCCTCTGTAAGTAGGCGTGATGGAGGAGGTGAGTGAGCTTCAGCAGCACAGTGGAGGCCAACATCGGTGTCCACATTCACAGGCTTTGTCCTGCCAATTTTTGAGCTCGCAAATCAAGTCCCACCCCGACAGTCTGTTTCATGCGAAAGAAATTAAAAACCTCAAAGCGTGTTTTTTCGCATAAACTTGAAGCCATTTTCTACATCCATTTCGAATGGTTCAACGTGGCCTTCCCCTTGTGAAGCCCGGTCATAAAGACTTGGGTTCTGGCATCTCACTTACACACCGGCTAATTATAGTCCACTGTAATTACAAATGTGTCATTTCTCATTAGGCCCTAACAGCAGACATGCAAATGAAACACTCAATTTGACAGAGGGCTTTTTTATCTTTTTCCTCCACCCTTTTACATCTCTCAGTTTGACACAGAGTAGAAAACAGCTTAAAGGTACTCATCCCTCTATTTTAATAAAGCCCACATATCTGTCATTATTATTTCATGATCCTGTTTTGCATATATGTTAATCGGGCCCTTGGGGCATAAACAGAAAGCGCGGCATTTATGCTTTGATTTTGGTATTGTTCAGACCATTTTCCTCACTCCAAGTGTTTTCTACATCACCTTCTTCCCTGCCCTCATTGGTTCTCCATCAAGAACTTGAACAAATGGGCAACGAAAACAACAGCAAAGGTTTGAAAACACCCGATATTATCTTCCTCTCTGTCTCAGTAAGTTGTTGGGACCTAGAGAGTCAGTAAAGGTGTATGGCTGCTTTTCTGCACTAAATCATAAGCACATAAACACAGTGCCAGCTGTGGTCAAATGGCTGCGTCTGCATCACCGGTGACCGGCTGGCTGAGTGTGTGCGCAGTGTGATCCCACAGCACTGCACCACTGACCGCTATTGGAAACTGTGTGTCCTGAGGCTCTGATCCATATATCATAGAGCCCACTGCGCCTACATTGCATAACTTATGGAAATGAAAACAAATGCCCCTTTCTTTTTTTCATTCTCTGTATTCTGTGTCAATGCCCCCTTGCTCTGTTATGTCTGCCTCATGCATGCACACACACACACATGCACACACACACACAGACGAGCAGTGTACACACAGAACACATATGTAAACAAATATCAAACACAATAAAGGATCAATGAGGCTTTTACCGCAGGAAGCCACTATCCTCACTACTGACTAACATTAGTAACTGCTCACAACGCACTCCATCTCATCACTGCCTCCATCATGTTGTCAAAGCCTTTACGAATCAGATGACTTTGATTTCATTATCAGACACCTGTGTCTGTGTGACGTAGCCAGCTCTGGCCACTTGAGGGCATCTTGGTTGTCTAACAAAGAGTGTTTTAGTTCTCTGTAAAGGGTCCAGCTCTGGCTCCAACTGGAGCTGCGACAGCTCGGATAAATACAAGTGTAAGTGCAAGTACAAGTTCAAACTTCTAAATGTACTACAGTATGGACAAAACATTAAATTGTCAGGCTCTCACTATGTGATTGTTGTGTTTGAGTCACCTTTTACTCCTCTTCTTTGATGTCTGCATATTGAAGTCGATGGTAGTGGTGGTTATTGGGAGCACTGGGGGAGGTTTGAGGGGACTGGTTGCTCCTTGGGTTACCCACCATACAAAAACAAAAGTGAGAGAGGTGCAGTGTCAGCACATTTTCATGATGCAGCACCACCCAGCAGCCACCCACCCCATCCCACCCTCACATACCTGGGAGAAGGGGAACAGGTGAAGCTGTATGTGATGGAAAAAGAATCCAGTCTTTGCTCATCTGCTGTGTTTCAACATCATAGGAATGTGTTTTCTCAGACAAGAAGCCATTAGAAGATCTGTTATATTAGGGTTAGAAAACGGCAACAAGCTTTGAGCACAGAGACACAGATTATTCTCTCTGTGCAGAGCAGTCTGTCTCTCCCGGATCAGCTCTCTAATCCTGCAACAGCGTCCTGCTGAGCTCTGCACTGCCCTCTAGTGGCTGAAAGGAAGTGAAGCAACTCAGATGCACGAGCAGTTTAAACAAGTGAGGAGGGTGATTTTGACCAGCTCTGTCGGGATGCTCTTATCGTCATCCTGAAACAGGAGCAGAGAAGGTTGGTTAGAAGCTCCAGAGGAGCAGATGATGTGCATCTGCCACCACCCGTGCTGTTTATAAGCCTGCTGCACCAAAACAGATGTAGCAAATGAGCTGTAAAACAAATGCACTTTGTCTGACAGTTTGACAGGCCTTGTTAAAACTGCTACTATACTCAACAAGCAAAGTACACAGTAATATCTGTCATTTATAATGCTGCTCCTTGTCAGATGTTGAATTATTGACATTCACCCAAGGCAATTGCTCCTTTCCTCTAAATGTTGTGGCAACCAAATACATCTGCATTATGATCATTGTGATTGTAGTTCAGCTGGCAAATTTTGTAAAAAAAAAAAAGAAAACACAAAAAAACACATGATGTTCAATTTGTTCAAATAATGATGATATTCAAATCATCCAGCTGCATTTCATCTGAAAGAAATATCTGTAAAGCAAAGGCTCTTTTGGTTTCTCTGTGGACTTGAAATTGACTATGCATGTGCAAGATGTCTGTATCTTAAGACGTAGCAATTCCTTGGCTGAGAGTGCCATACACTTTCCTATCTTTCTCCAGAGTCCAAACACTACCAATCGCTCTATAATTTGCCTGGTACTAGCCTTTTAATCAAACATTGCCAAAACGAGTGAAAAGTACATTAAATATGGTAGAATTGTCTCAAATATATAGTTTGGGACTTCAGGTGTTCATTCATTTTTTTTTTTATTGTGATTGTTGAATGTCTTTGAGTGAAAGTACTGAGAGAGAACTACTCATTTGTGAGTATGGCACATGGGAAAATAGAAATATGCCAGTAGCTTACCTTTATTTTATCACGACAGCTTCTAACCTGTTGTCTATGGATTATCAATGCAGTGCCCAGTTCACAATCAGAAACAGAGTGAGAAGCAGAATCAGAAAAATTTAATGTCATCACATGGAACAAACACGGCACTCACATCCCTGTGTCTAAATGTACCACGTACAGTTTGTCAAATAGCAGTAATTATAAATAGTACAAGCTGTATATAGTAAGAAGAGTCTGGGTTTCTAATATAAATATGAAATATGTTGTTAATAAACAGTGTCCCATTGTAATTCAGTTCAAATACAAAACCCTTTTTCTACAAAATTTATCTAATCTTTTTTATTCCCTTCATGAAAGCTAAATAAACCCTTAATCATCATTGTCGTTTAGAGTTGAACTCCATCTCGATTGTTGGTTGTCATATCAGGGATCACAGACTCACAGTAGAGCTGCCGTGGTCGCCCTCTGATAAGCGCGACTAGATCGAGAGATACGTTACATGAAGTGTCTGATATAGCTGGAGCCTCTGTAACACCTGATCTGTGACAGTGTTAATGGGTGTCTGAGAGTGTGGTAATGTCTACCGGTTAATGACTGCTGTCATACTGAAGTATTAACCCCATCTCTTCAGACTAATCACTGCACCCACCCTCCTCCCCCCCACCCCGGCACCTCCATTAGCTCACAGTCAAACACACATTCATCTGCGGTGATCGGGTATCATCTGCCCCCCCCCCCCCCCCCCCCCCCCCCCCCCCCCATTCCACCCGACCCCCTCCCCCCTCGTCTACTTTATTGTCAGGGCCAATAGGGTCGCTGCAGTCAACGTGTCGCCTCAGTTAATGGCGATTAGCATCATAACTTTTGCCATTACAGACATCATTAGACTGTTATTGTCTTTTGGGGAAAACTTTATTGATGTTCTCAAACAGAGGTGGCTGAGGTCCCATTCACACGCCATCTGATTGGAGATGAGTGGTGCATATCGTATGAGCACACCTTGATAGACATCAAGGAAGGGAACGCTAAAGCAGAGTCGATATGAAACACACTCAGATAATATTTCATAGAGCTGTAATTTTTTATGGTTATAGCTTCATTATCAAGGAGACGTTTGTCACGTTGACATAAATAAAGTTTATAATCCATGTACAAAGCACTGTTAGCTGATCTGTTTGCCTCCCCCAGTACTGCAGTTTAACCATTTGTCTCTTCACTAAGAGACACTTTTGAATGCCGAGTTAGGACAATAGATGTGATTCATAAAATTATACTGTATGTCACAAATTGACTTGCTCACACACCACAGAACAGAAAACAATCTGTAAAATCAATTGACACACATTAAAAGGAAGAGAAAAATGCAAATGTTGCAAAAGCAAGTAATAGTACATTAATAAGGAAATATTGCATGTCAGAGCCAGCAGCTGTGCAACTTGGTGAAAAATCTGGAGACATTACGCACAGCTAAATGACTTGTTTTATCTGGTTTGTGTGATCAGTACAAAAACAGTCTTTCATTAATAAGAATTTAAATTACGACTGGTATTTTGAAGGCGCCAGGCAAAGAGCATAGATGACAAGAAGTTAATTGTCCTAGCTAGACCCTTCTCATACCTCAACTGCGAAAAGGCAGACATTGGTGTCACATCAAACTCATGAAAGTGCTAAAAAAGAGGAAGAAAATAAGATTGCATCTGGCTGCACTTGAATCAGATTGGGCTCGAGTTGATGTTGAAGTTTAAGAATTAGGCTGTGTCAACGTGTGGCTTTTATTTTGTGATCAAAGGGTTCAGTCCAAAGGATGAAGCCTCTTTAGAAATGTATCTGTGTGTTTGTGTTTGTGCGTGTGTGCGTGCGTGTGTGTGGCTGTGAGTGTCAGGATGGATTTCTTGTGAAACATCCATCTCATGAGACCTGTCCGAAGCGCAGCACCTCTTTGAAGGCAATTTGATTTGGGGGAGAGGGGCTGCTCGTGTGAAGTGTGTGTAGGAGCTGTCAGGAGCGGTAGTGTCAGCAGGGATTCTGACGGACCCGCGGGCTTCTTAGCCTTGCGTTGCCACGTATCGGGTATCATGTGTGGACTGCGGCCTCACAGGGAGAGCCCACACCTGAAGGTCAGGGGCCGCTGCACTATCGCTGCCTCCATTATACACGGGAACACCTTGCACTCGCGGTTAAGGTGAGCGTCTGCTAAATTCATTAGGTGTTTGCAAGATCAGGTGCCGACACAACCAAACTGATATCTTTTACATTCACATTAGCATGCGCTGACCCGATTCTGCCCATATCGCATCTCAGAATTCACAAGTGCAGCGCGGCCTGACCTGACATCACCCTCATTATCATTCTATTAAGCCTTCCAGCGCTGAAATACACCCAGGCCCTTTACCTGCATCAGGAAATTATGAATATTAATGCACTCACCTATACACTCTATGCATTTGCAAGGAGACACACACACACACACACACACACACACACACACACACACACACACACACACACACAATATCTCTGCTTACAGTCTTGATCACGCACCAACTCATTTTGCTTGGCTGGGAAGTGAGCAGCAATGCATGCACACGCACGTACACACACTGGCGCACCTATACACACTTGGTGACAGCCTGCGGCTCCGGAAGCAGGCATTTCCAGAGGGCTTTGGACTAATTGATATTCTCCCACACTGCCCAGGGCTTCTCCAAGGAACCTCAGTCTGCAGTGCTGCTGACAACGCACATTCCATCACTGCTGCAGACTTAAAATAGGATCAAAGGATGGAGCTGTGTGCGTGTGTGTGTGCGTTTGTGAGAGACACATAGAAAGAGAGAAGGGAATGTGTGACCAGCATGTTGACTCCCTGCCTAGTAGTGACAGTGTTGTTTTGTGTTGTCTTCTTTTCTGGCCCCTCTGTGTGATGTCCCTCTTTACCGGCACCCTCACCCCTCTCGCACACACCTTTTTGCTCACATTAGTGCTCATCAATGTGCTCATTGTGCCTCATCACAAACTGTGCATCATGTAAGTGGGTTGCTTTGCAATTTGAACCAGTTACTGTAACCGATCACTGCAGCCACAGGGTTGTGTCTAATCACTGGCACTTAAAACCCACTTGTGCTGCCTCTCTCCTCCTGTTGCAATCAGACTCTGTAAATGTGCAAAATACATCAATATGTGGGCGGCATGGTCACTTAGTGAATGGTGCTGTCGGGTGCTGTCAGGTGAGAGGCAGCAGCAGACCCCTGTGAAGTGTGAAGTATTAAGTAGGTAAGATGATTGATGGATGGATGTAAATACACCACTGCATCTAACCAATTGACCTGCATTTCTGAAATTATGGCCTTTGAGAAGACTTAATGAGGTTTGAGGATTAGCTTTATGATCACCATGGAAATACAAGCAGGTCATTACAAACAAGACCCCGGTCCTCTGATTCGCAGGACTAAATGCTGCGCACAACAGCCCATTTAGTTTGATTGTGTGTGTAGATCAACACAGGTGTTAACTGTGTTTTTTTTTTCAGCCTATCTGAGAATAAGCTATTAATGAGTGCAGCTCACAGTTTGAAGCCGTTTCATTAATGTCTCTGTCGGAGGGCTCCACACCTCAGGCCGACTCTCTAATCTCATCCCTGGAGGAGGGGCCACTCTCCATCACGCTCTCAGCAGAGAGACATATTCTAATGTGGCCATACATATTCTCCCGTGGCATATTTAGTACACCTAGCAGCGATTATGTGATGTACATTTCAATGATTTTTTGACACTCAGCATGAGATGATGATGAGGCAGCTATTTAAGGCCTGAGACTCAGTGCGTCGGCTGCTGTGTGCAGAGCTAAATGTCCCCGGGGTTGTTTCCTAACCCTTTCAGATATATTATTCATTGACAATGTTGCAGGAGAGATCTTGATGGCAATAAAGCAACACTTAGGGATTGCTTCTTCGTTTATCACTCTGGCAAGCTCACTCATTCATTTACTTTTTAACACACTGCTGCAGGAAATAAGCCAGCCATCGCAAGGAAGGCTGCAACCCCAAAAACTACTTGAATGTTCTTGTTTTTCCATGTCGGAGATTTTGAATGTGCTTTAAATATAGAGTACACAAGACTTTTTAAAACCTATCCTCCACCTCCAGACCTTGGAGATTGTGTGATCGCTTCTCCGTCCCACATCCCAAAATCCAAAGCGGATGGAGTCTGTTCTATTTCTGCAGGTCTCCCCTTTTAAGTAGCTTTAAAGTCGCTTAAATCCTCTTACTTTACACGGTTTTCTTATTTGTATCAAGCCGTCTAGAAATGTTTGTACCTCAACTGGAAAGTCATGTAGACTTTGTAATGATGTACTGTCATCGTTGAGCATCTGTTAAGTCTCAGTGATGACGAATATGGCTACACATGTTTGTTAGTACTCCACTTTTCCCCTATAATCCAAAAACATGCACATAGCAGACCCTTGTGACATTGATAAGGTACAAAATGGGTAGGATAAAGAATGGATGTGCTTATATTCTCTATAGGCCTGTGCTATCTGCAGTGACGGTGGATATATTACAAGTGATAGTGGTAAGGAAAGCTTTATATATAGCACCTTTTAAAACAGCCAGGTACTAATTGTTTCACATACAAGAAAACATAAAAAGTGATGAACAAATACAGTGAAAATACATCATAATAAAAGGTATTTTTAAATAGAGCAGCAATTTTATTGTTTCTTTTATTACTGCATACGTCTGGTTGTTATTGTCTTATGAGGCACTTTGTAACCATCTGTTTAGAAGAGTGCTTTATGAATAGAGCCCATTATCGTGATTATTATCATATTATTTTATAGCCATTTCTGCCTTCACCTCAGGGCCTGGCCGTGCCCTCCTAATTTGTGACTATAGAACTCAAGGCTCTCCATTTTCCGTCCTCCCCTCACTAGCTTGTGATGAGCACTCATCTCTCTTGGCTGTCTGATTATCTCGGGCTATTAAACTCATCAAAACAAATGAGACACGTCCACGTGTGCCGTTGAATACTCTCAGTTCATGAGCTGAGCTTTAATGGCTTGGGTAGATGGACTCCTGATATTTGGCGATTAAACAGTGAAAGAGTGGGGACGAAGGCGAAGACGGGGGACCAGGGAAAATGACATAAATCCCAACAAAGCAAAATCATTACTAGTCTCAAATTAAATTAGCCCGCGGTCTCTGACAATGCAGTGTGATTTGATTTAAGCTTCTTTTATTTCACTGGGCCTGAAAAGTGCTGAGTCCCACTTCCTGTTTTTCCTATAGTGGCAGGGTACTTGGTGATAAAAAAGAAAGAGAGAGAGAGAGAGAGAGAGAGAGAGAGAGAGAGAGAGAGAGAGAAAACATGGCCCTGAAGCAAAGTAATAGCAATAATCAAATGGGTTGTTTATCCCAGTTCCATTGGGTGACATTTGCTGTGCCTCAGCAGCAGGACATCTAACTAACAGTAATGTAATTTCCTCTGAGGAGATTGGATTAAAATGTTCTGACCCGACAAGGCTAGTCTGCATCAGATTCAGCCACGCCGTATTTCTGTTTTTGCGTTTTCTGTATTTATGTCCGGTCTCGCGGTCTGTGGTGGTGTTGTGGTATGAATGTATTGATAACGGTGGAGCGTGAGCTGGTATTCCCGCTATCTGACATCTGTCTCGCTTGCACCGGGCTAATTTATTGCAAATTAGAACCAGAGGCAACATTTAGTCCTCCTTCATTTGTGGCTGCTCTCAGATTAAACGTCCAAACGTGTTAATCCAGCTGCCTCTCTCTGTGGCCTGACTTAAAGGATGGAAGAAGTGTCAAGAGTGTTTGTGAATCGCTCAGGGCAGACTGTCAGCCCACCGTAACCATGTTAGCTCCTGAAAGAGGGTGTATAAATGGGCCATTGGGAGTCACAGGGAAAGGTTTTGGCTTAGAGGGCTTTGGAATGGGACTGCCATGGATTCTCATACATTCACATGCAGGAGGAAAAAAAATGTAGGTATGTGCGGCCTTGCTTTGTCTCAAGAATGAATATTTCACGGGACTTTTGTTCAGCTTTTTGGCACCCTGCACCGTGTCTCCTTTGATATGTGAGCGTTCTCCGGTTTCAAATCCGTGGATTACTTATTGTGCTCCTCCAGTATGTGCTGTGGTAAGCCGTCCGCATGTGCATGTCTGTGCTGTGTAGAGAGCTCCAACTGACTCAACCTCATGCAGCGTGACCGAAAAAGGTAGAAGCCAGCATCTGAAACTCTCTGCTCTCCTCCCCTCTTCTCTCCTCCTTCAGCAATATCCCAAACCTGAGTGTTGTTCTGCTGTTCACTGCTTGTGCCCCACTTTTGCAAATTTTATGGAGCTACTCAAAAAACTCACGCACATAGAGACATTTTTTTTGCGTTTGTTGAAAACAATGGATACATTATAATGATGGCAGCACTGTTGCCTCGTGGACAGCACTGTTGCCTTGCAGCAACAATGTCTCCGGTTTAAATCCCAGTCAGCCTTTCTGTGTTGACCTTACGCGTGTGTGGAGTTTACATTTACTCTGCTTATTTTGGTTGATTGGACTGTGTTCTGCGTTTTACTGGAGATATGTCCTGGTTGTATTGCAGGCATTTACCCCTGCTGGAGATAGACTGCAGTAGTCCCCTGCCGCGCTGTTGAGTATAAAGCGGCTTAGATAATAGATGGATGAATTATTATGTCTTGCATTAGCTCCCACTTTCACATATGGTCTTTTTTGCTCTCAATTCATTATTTGCACATCTCTTCCTCCAAAGTACGATGTCTTTAAAAAAACAAAATCGTCTAGTTTGTCGAGAGGCTCCAAAATTGTGATCACCACCCACTAACAATTATGTATCACTGGGAAGCCTTGAACCTCATAGTCTTACATCATTCTGCTGTTGCTATTGCAGGATAATGTCTCGTAATCCCTTAATTTCCCTTTTGCATTAAAAGCAGTGGAGGTGCACCACCCTTACATGATGGGAATCGATTGTGTGTTTGTGTATGTAAGCAGTGCAGGCTGTGCTCTGACGGCAGCTGCTGTGCAGGTTGCTGCTGTTGCTGTGTGTGAGAGAGCATTGTTGGGCTGACAGTGTCCGCTGCTGGCTGGAGCGTTAACTGCAGTGTCTCCTGCAGCAGTGGAGCTCCAGGCTCTATGCAGTCAGGGGACAGCAGCTGCGTGCTCATCTGCAGCCTGGGCTCCACTGAGGGGGAATGGAGAGGAGGGGGTATGCTGGTACACACACCGGCACAGTTCCAAACAATCGGAACGATCAGAGAAGTAAGATGGAGGGTGAATTTACAGAGGAAATGGTCTCAGATCTGCAGTCTTAAATGTGGGTGTTGAAGCTTTGCCTGCCTCTGGGACACAACAGCATTGCTTTAGTGTCTCTGATTTTAAAATGACATCACTGCTCTAACTCAGACGATGAAGGGCAACCCCCCCCCGCCCCTCCAGCCCGTCATGTACCCCCATCCCCTCCCCTCTCATACGTACACACAGCTGCGCATCAACAGGTGCGGAGAGCCGCGCTCCCCAGCGAGCCCCAATGTTTAATTACAGCCACAAACAGCAGATGGCTCTCTTGAGTTTTAATTTCTGTCTGTGATTGAGTCTTAGATGAGAGTCCCCCCCCACCCTCTCTTCATCTCATACTCCTCATCCAAAACAAAGCAAAAGAAGAAAGCGAGCGATCAAATATTGAGTTTAGTCCTCTACCCGTGTGCCTGTGTGGCTCCGACACACCCAATCCATCATCCAGGTGCAGGAAAGAAGAGGAGGAGGAGGCTCCGCAGGTGCTGCTGGTGCCCAGGGGACCTCTCGCGGTCCCTGTTGGACCTTCAAGTGCTGAAAGCGCACAGCCTGGAGGGCGATTAACACCAAATGAGCAGAAGAAAGAGGGCAAACTGCCGCCCCTACTTATTTCACACAGAATGAAGTTGTTCTCGTCCACCTGCGTTTATTAAAAGCACGCACATGTGAGTCAAGCAATGCACGCAGTACGTGTAGGAGCCCCCCCTTCCCCACCCCACCCCCCTCCCGCAGACCCGCTGCACACACACCGGCTCTGTCAGCAGTCACCTCGGCTTCAGCACAGACCGATCCGGAGCCTGCAGGACCGAATCCCTCCATCTGATGACAGCATCCAGAGCCGACTGTGCGTCCCCCACCTCCTCCTCCACCACGTCCTCCTCCTCCTCCTCCTCTTCCTCCTCCTCCAAGCAGGGGCTGCTGCTGCTACTGCTGCTGGAGAGGGAGGGAGGGCATCCTCTCACTCAGCCGTGCACTAACGAGTGGTTAGGACTTGTTGATGGGGAGGATGTGTTGATCTGGGGTATATAGACTGAAGCGAGCCGCCAACACTTCCCCTCAGCTTGTTTTCCACCTCCTCTTTACGCACCGAGCTCCGCGCATACTCCGAGGGGATGTCTGCTCACCACCGTCGGGATTTTTTTCTATTTTTTTGAACTTCATTTTTTTTTCATCTGCACAATGCAGATGTCACCCCTGTAGGATTCAGAGCAGCTTTGTCTGTCTCTGTGTGCGCGCCCGCGCGTGTTTGAGTGTATGTGCAGCCGCCTGCGTTGTGCTTCTGGAATACAGGCAAGGGAGCGCACGTAAGTTTGCATTGATTGAGCCCCATGTACATCCATTTATAACTCGACCACAGTTGCGTATTTCTGCGGAGGGTCGGGGCTGTCGCCGGATTGCTTCTTTGCAAACTTGGGAGTTGGGTTTCCGGGGTGGGGGATCTCCAGAGCATTTAGCCGGATCAAGCGCAGCTTCGTCTGGAGGAGAGGGAGGAAGAGGAGGTAGAGGTAGAGGAAGAGGAGGAGGAGGAAGAGGAGGAGAGCGGCTGGATGCTGCTGTGAGGACCCCGCGGCTGGTACTTGGACATTTAAGGAGGCGATGGCACAGAGCATGTCACAGAGCCAGTGAATAAAAGCATCACTGTGCAGGTATGAACGATCCTCCGACACCTCGGCCCGCCTGAGTTTGGCACATCTCTCCATCGACAAATATGCTGCTCATTGATGCATGTGTGTGGAATTACGCATGAACTGATCCCATTTTTTTAATTCTTCCATCATGTCCAAGAATTTTTCGAGTGACGATGACAGCAGCGTTGACCTCGCAGTTATGTAGTGTTCGGATAAGCGAGAGCGCCTCCTAAACAACATATTTCTATAGAAATATACACATTTGCCATTTGACATCACGGAACCATGGGACTGTGACCCGGGCTGCGAGCTCTGACAGGCGGCTGTGAGTGTGGTCTGTGCTCGTTTGCGCAGACTGGACATTTGGAGCCATGGCCGCTGCTATTGCGAGTGGTCTGATCAGACAGAAGAGACAGGCGAGGGAGCAGCATTTAGACCGACCCTCCACCAACCGACGGAGGAAGAGCCCCAACAAGAACAAGGGGCTCTGCAATGGCAACCTGGTGGACATCTTCTCTAAAGTGCGCATCTTCGGCCTCAGGAAGCGGAGACTACGGAGACAAGGTGTGGGAACTTTGGTGTGCAAGGTTCACTGTACAACATCTGCATAATTAGGCCTCCTACACTCAGCATTACACCGCAATACATGCGTTGATTCCTCATTACGCAGACGTGCCAAATTGCGCATCCGTGCGTAAAAAAGTTCAGTCGGCGAAAGGAGGACGTGGTCCGGGTTGTGTGTCTGGCCACATGGGTAAAATAAATAAATAAATAAATAACAGCCCCTCCTGTGATTTACATGCGATCCCAGGTAGCTGACAGGTTCCCTGAGCAGGTGTGGCAGATGCTTTGGACAGGTTTACAGAGCTGTCACCTGGGGGCCCTGTGAAGCTTTGTACACAAACCAAGAAATAAAACTTATTTATATGCAAGCAGAAAGGTCAATGGAGGCTCCGCCTTTCAGACATAATCTTTTCTCGCATATTCCTTTTTACAAATTTGCCAGGTCACTGGCCCCTCTCTGCTCCAGCTCATATTGCCTCCACTTATGAAAATGTCATGAGGAGTTTGGGCACTAATGTGGCAACCTGGGATTGTTAAAGAGAAACTGTCAACAATTACTCCCCAGCTGGAGTCAGAGCCAACTGCGAAGGTAATTTTGTCTCGGAAAAAATTAGTCAGGATCATTTGTTCAGGAAAGAAATTAGTCCAATTATTCACCGTCACCACCACCACTCCTGTTAGGGTGTGATGGTATGTGCTCCTGCTCTTGGAATCATCAGGTATCAGACCTGTTGCACCAGACAGACACACATCATATCCTAATGTTTCTACACAGAGTCAAATGACAAACTTGGATCACAGTGGTCACTGGTTTGAATGAATGTGGCTATAGAGGCTTTGTTCGGTCTCTCATCTTGTTCACACAGAGAGCCATTTTGATAGCCGAGTCGCTCCCATTCCCTCCCTGTGGTCATATTGAGGAATGCTATGAGTGAAAATGTCCCCTTCACTAACCCCCCACCCCCACCCTCCCACCCCCCTGCAGTGATTAAACCGGATTAAAATGGCTTTGACAGAAATGGATCTATACCGGAACACATAGGAACACATCTGGACATGGGTTGCATCAGGATGGCAGAATTATAATCAGCTGTCCTCCAGGCTGTTGTTGCTGTTTCTGCCCACTGTGTGTGTGTGTGTGTGTGTGTGTGTGTGTGTGTGTGTGTGTGTCTTTCCCAATGTTTGTGTGTCTAATTGTCTATCCTGCTCTGTCACCTCAGAATTGGCTGGTGGCGTATTTCACTTGAACATCAGCAGCAGTGTCCATCAGCCCCCACAGCACAGATGTGGACAGGCGATGCTGTCATTTGGTTGGGGAATTAATGCCTGGACAGAGAGAGAGAGAGAGAGACAGAGAAAGAGAGCGAGAGAAAATGCCGGCTATGTGCTGACTTGCTTTGGGGCAGTGTATATTTTAGCATGTCATAGATGCGCGCAGTTGGAGTCTGGGCTCGAATAAATCAGAGTCGGGGGCTGAGTCAACCTGCACAGGCGACCCTGAAATGACTTCACACCTGCAACGGCCATTTTACAGAGCAGCCGAGAGGCTCCCAGAGCCTCCGAGTAATGACGCTAATCCACACTAACAGTGCCAGCACAAGTGTGGCAAAAGTGTATCGGGCAGCTTGAAAACAAAGCGTGGCCCTGCTGCCCGGAAGATGAGAAACACTCTAACACACTTAAAATTAGCACAAATGGAAAGCTGTGCTTTAGTTCTTATTTTTATTTTAATGGATTTTTTTTCTCTTGGCTCTAATCAGAACACAGGGCAAACACTCTGCCTTTCTTTTTGTGTTATTTGTGATTAGGGGCCAACTGGGACTATACTTCATTAATTTCACCCTCACATGAGAATTAGGAAAATCTTTAGCATGCGATATCAAAGCCTGGCTGTCAGGGTGTTGCTTAGAAAAGAGTCCACATGCACCTCTGTTTCTCTCCTCACCACACACACTTTTCCTCTCCCCCTTCTTCCTTCTTCTTCGCTGTATTATCACTAGAGCACACAGCTTAGGAAGACTAATGGCTTGTTTGGTGTGCTTAATTTAATATTGGCCCCCGGAAGGGCTTTCTTTCTCTTTTTTTTCCTTTTTCGAGGGCACCACCAATTGTAAGTGTTCGTGATAAAACACACACACACACACACACACTTACACACAATTGTCTCTGTGTCCCAGGTGAGACACATGCTGGGCTTCCCTGTGACAGCTGAGCCTGCGGAGAGTCGAGCAGCTCTCGAACCATCCAGACTATGATTATATGTCGGAGTCACATTCAGATTCCCACTGAGATCTGTGAGGATGAGGGAGTGGAGGTGTTTGAAATATACCCTGACGCCAAGATTCCCATTGGCTTAGTGTATCGATCCTGCGAGCGAGACACTGGATTAGCTATTCGTATGGGCCGTATTGATTGACAATGACGTAAATTGTGTTTGTGAGCCGCGCCTTTAGGTCAAATTCAAAGGGAATGCATCAAAATCAGCAGCAATCGACTGCATCTTCATCCCATCTTGTGTGTGAAGTATAATGAAAAGAGCCAAACGGCACAATGTGGACAAGTGGAGTCTGTGGTGTTCATTAGAATGCACAGATGTGGTTTCCTGTCCTCATCCAACACTTGGGGGAATACGCCAGGAACACTTTGTGTTTTCCCTGTCATATCAGCTTTAATTTTAAACCATCCATGCATTTTAATAGCAGATGCGGAGCCGGTGATCAAACTGATTTTTTTTTTTTTTTAAGGGATTAGATGTGAGTTGTAAATCCTATTACACTCAAACCCAGTGAGTGAGCTGGGGGCTCATCCAGCTGGGGCTTGCCCATAATAATCTCACTGCTTTGGCTCCAATTATACTAGATTTTTACTAGATTAGATCCATAGATCATTAGATCACATTACACAGATCAGACCGTTAGATTAGCAGACGTGATCTCACAAACGTCTCAGTGTGCCGCAGCTGTTTATTTAGGAGCACGATGACGGGGTGTAGCGGCATGTCCTCAGCTTCCAGAGCCGTCTGCATCAGACGAGTTACTGTTGGGACGTCAGAGATGCTGTTGATACGAGAGAAAAAAGGAAACGGGCGCCGATGGAGAAGCTTTCCCCTGCTCCATCGGCTTTTCCATGACAACAGAGGGGGGGAATAAAGGAGAGGGGTTTTTCCTTTGCCGACTGGAAAAGCCCGTCTCCTATTCCAGAAACATTCAAAGTGGGTCAGGCAGGGCAGGGCTAACAGCAGTGCTGCTGCAGCTGTGCCCGCGTGTGTGTCCCTACTCTCTGCCTCTGCAAACACAGACAGTCCGACAGAGGAGCCATGTGATGGCAAATAAGACAGGGAGGGTACGAGGCAAATGCAGGGAGGACTTTTCTATAAAAAAAAGAAAAAAAGTTGACGGCAGAAATCACAGGCTTCGGGTGACAGTGCAATTCATATGTAGAGAGGACCTCTGCTGCAGACCGACAAGATTTGAGATCCTATGCTTGTGATGCTCATTGTTTTCCAAGGAAAACCCCTGCTGCTGCCAAACCAGCACTCCGTTTCCCTAGAAACAAAGAAGTGGCATGTAGAAACACGCAGCGCTACAGTTGTAAAAAAAAAGAAAAAAGATTGAAGCTAATATCAGCATGAGCAGGAAAGTCCGACCACAGCAGAGGCTGGATGCTCCATCAGTGACAATAGGAGCTGTTGTTACACTGTTCGGGTTTGTTGAAGAGGGAAACGGAGAGACAATGCTGATTTTCCACAGAAGAATGAGTGAAGGAGCTTCCCGACTCAGGGAATTCCATAGAGACAGAGTTTAAAGCAGTCCTGGGCTTTATAACAGGTGACATGGTGGCTCTGTCCTCGTCAGACCGAGGGCTTTTCGTTTGCGCGTTCTTCTACCTCTGCAAGACCTGAGATTATTGCCCCTAGGTCTGAGTGTGAGAGTGAATGGTGTGTGTATGCCCTGTGATGTACTGGGTCTGTCCAGGGTGTATTCCCTGCAACTCCATTAAGGAAGAAAGGCCCACATTCTTCTATTCCCTTTGTCATAGTGTCACAAGCCAAAATCTCTCTCTTCTTCTTCTTCTTTCCAATCTCCAGTATTGCATTTTGATGATGCATAGGAATAAAGCCACCTCTCCATGTTGTAAATGATGAAGGGAAAACCCGTCCGACACATTTTATCATTTGACAGTGAGTAAGTATGACCTTCAGCAAGGGGTTGCATCAATGGGCTGGCAGCTTTGTAAGAATTACAAAAGCATTATGTCACCCTAATGTATGCGCCGGCTGGCACCGACGTCTGGTGTGAAGCTGTCAGTCATAAATAATGCACTGAGCGCTGAGGACACGATTCAGACGCCCCTCAAAACAGGATTACATGTCAACAATCTGATAGCTCCGAAACTTATTTCACACGTTCCCCCCTTTTCAATTAGCTTAAATGTTACAGGCTTCGTCTCACTGTGGATGCAGCTCAGAAATATCGAAGCACAAAACTGGAAGAGGGGGAAATGCCTGTGTGTGTGTGTGTGTGTGTGTGTGTGTGTGTGTGTGTGTGTGTGTGTGTGTGTGTGTGTGTGTGTGTGTGTGTGTGTGTGTGCAAGAGAGAGAGAGAGAGATACACTGATTCGCCCAGGGGAACATAGCCAACATCGTATGATTTATAGCATGATGGAGCAGCCAAGTTCGCCTCCACACACACACACACACACACGCACACACACGGGGCAGCGGATATTCACGCAGCCAGCATCCAGTTATGCAGTTTTAATTATTACAGATTGCCCTATGGATCTGTCCTCAGAATCAATCTCGCTGCCGCACATTGTTTAAATGCTTCTGATCAAAGTCATTAATTGATCGCAGGTTATCTGACTGCGTGGCCGCACAAGAATCTGCTCAAGGGAACTGCGTGATCATTAAAAATGTATGTGGAGTGGTGTGTGTGTGTGTGTGAATGTGTGTGTGTGTGTGTGTGTGTGTGTGTGTGTGTGTGTGTGTGTGTGTGTGTGTGTGTGTGTGTGTGTAAACCCTCTGCTTGGGTGTGTTTTGGCTCCCTCCCACCATGTGAAAACTACCCCCGGTCTCCACGCTCAGCCACAAGCACGTGCTCGTGAGGCTGTACTAGCTGAAGACTAGGTGTTTAAAACTGAAAAACTGAAGGGAGTTGTGATGGGTATGTAATACAGGCTCTTTAGTGGCACAAGGAAGTGCTGAAACATTTAAGGTCCATCCATTATCTTACAGGCTTTGTACCTTAACAGTGCCACAGCAGTCTGGTGCCACATTCCCAGCATTCATAGGGTGAAGGCAGGGATACACCCCAGACGGGTCTCCAGTACTTCACAGGACACAATCAACATGCACTGTCACACTCACACCTAGGGGCAATTTAGAATCTCCATTTGACCTAAACCTGCATGGTTTTTTTTGTGATTGTGGGAGCACCTGTGCAAATAATTGAGTAGTTAAATCCTTCACTGACATTAGACTGTCGTCTGGTGAGAAGGTACAAGCCGCGCGTGTGTTTGTTGAAAGACACGCACAGCTTCGCACACAAACAAAAGACACCCAACCCTCATCCTCATCATCTCATCATCATCTCACTCTTCAGCAATTTGTAATTCACACATTTAAAAGAAAGAGCAGAAACAGAAAAACATCGAGCCAAATAACCTTTTAAAAATGTTTCATTTAGAATTGGTAAAAAGTCAAAAGGTTGATGCACTACACAAATCTAATTACGGCGTAATAGTCGTGAACAACTCTCAACAATTTGGCTGTGGCTGTGAATGAAGTCTGTTAAGTGAAAGGTGAGGGTGAGGCAGTAATACATATGAAAGACTCCAAGGATAATATCCAAGGCAAGGGAGACCTTCATAGGGACATTTGTCTCTCTGCACTCAATATTTTCACCTAACAGGGATTCAGTAATAGTACCTCTGCTCTAACCATCTTCTCATTGTTCCGGCCAATACAAGGAGCCGTTAGAGTGTTCGAGATCGAGAGACGTTCTCTTTCCCTTTCTGAGGCAGCGGGGAAAGGTCTCAGAGCTCCCTAATGCCATCCCCCAGCAGCGCCGTTTCAGAAGGGACTGCCCTGAGCTGTACAGCGAAAGATGGGGAAAAAAGCCTCTCTCTGCCCTCAGCGAGACCTCTTGAGTTCTCCTCTGTGGCCGCGCTCTTGCTCCTTTCTTCTCTCTCTTTCGTTCTCACATTCATCACACGCGCACACACAGACGCACACGCGGACACGCACACACAAACACACACCTGCTTGCAAGGAGTGTGGTTTAGGCCCAGATGAAGTTGATTGTTCACCTCCCCGGGGCTTTGTTAGAATGAAATCTGGTGTGATGGCTGTCTCTACAATAAGAATAATGTTGATGGTGTATGACCCCCGTGTGGTTGTCTATAAACACACACACGCACACACACACTCACACAAACACACACACACACACACACACACACACGCACACACGCACAGATGAAGAAATATTGTCACAGGGCTTAAACATAAACACTAGTTTCTGGAGACATCCAGATATGTGCTGCCACATGCAGGCTTATGAAAATGTATCCTTTCAAGCTTTTTTTCTCCATCCATTCACTTTTTACATTTCCACTCTCACTTCCCTCCGCGTTATTACGAACCCCACCAAATGCCAGCTAAATTGCAGCATGGCTGGTTGAGCTGCAGTGGCACTGGGCAATTTAACGGCAGCAGTGATTTATTTACAGTAGATATGTGACTAATTCCCCCGTCGGGTCAGCTGGAAGGGACAGAGCACAGACGTTCCCACATCCTACACACTCAGGACCCAGAGAGGGTGCTGTTGGGTTCATTATGGGAGTCAGGCAACCACAGATTAATTCTGCTGCCTATAATTGGATGGCCTATCTCTGAGCAGGGCAGGGCTTATGTGCCCACAAAGTTGGCTGCGAGGTTTGCCTGTGAACGTACAGCATCACAGAGTACAGCAACGTAACTCTGCACTGTGAGCACATGATGGTTTGCTGCCAGGTTTTTCAGAAATCAACAACACTGAGGTGGTGTGGGGCAGCAAGTGACATCTTTTCTAATTGCCAATGTTTCTAACTTGTTCGTTTTCCCTCTCTCTCTCTCTCTCTCTCTCTCTCTCTCTCTCTCTCTCTCCCTCTCACAGATCCCCAGCTCAAGGGTATAGTGACCAGGTTATATTGCAGGCAGGGATACTACTTGCAAATGAACCCCGATGGCTCTCTTGATGGGACCAAGGATGACAGCAGTAATTCCTGTGAGTACCTCCACAGTGTCTCTGGGCCATCTAGATTAAACACTCAGTAGGGTGTCTGAGAAATTTTGATGAACTGGATTCTGATTTAAAGCTACAGGGGGGCAGTAAAGGGAGTTTGTTACTCTAGGGGGGAGCCGAAGTGATGCCATCTGTTATCTAATGGCAGAAAATTAAACTTGTTTTGTAAATACAATTTTTGCTTTGGTCGAGTCAACAATTGCTTGAAGTGTCAATCACTTGATAAAACACCCAATTCATTAATTCCACAAATACAATGGCCATCACACGCCCTCATCACAGTGGCATTACATCACAAAGCAATGGTGTGTCAGTCGCATGCAAGAAGCATTCATTTTCATTAAATCTCGTACATTACATATGTTGTTTCTTGGGAAATTCCTGATGCTCCTCTGGGTGGCTTTATTCCACAGATCCTAGAGGATGCAGTCATTCTACCTTCAGGCCAATACCTTCTCTCATTTTTCAGCCTCTAGAGTAAAAATATCTTCCACATTGGCAGGCAGTATAGGATCTCACAGATTTATCCCCCATCCTGAGAGGGAAAGTGGACCAGCAAACAGTAGGCTTAATGGGGAGAAAGGGGTATTATTAGCTTGATCTGGCTCTGCTCCTACAGCGCTCCGGGCTAGATGGTTAATTTGATTCCAGTGCTTGGTACTAAGTCTCGGCTGACACTCTACATTGTGTCACTTACTTCTGTCTGCATGAAGAGATGTGGCACATGTCACACCCGAAGCCAAACGGACACTTTTGAAAGACAGAGCATATAACGTGCATAGTTGCATACCTAATCATTAGATCAGACTGGGCTTTTTTACTTACTGCACTGCACTACAATCTTTTTTTGAAAATGGCCGGAAGCCGCCAAGAGCCTATGGTCAGGCTGAGCTCTCTCCGCCTTTCCAAGGCTCCAAACCTGCCAATACCAATTACGTATCGGGTCAGCCAAGGTCATTACGTGCCTTTAATCCTCTCATATACACAGTCTTAATGTCACAGCCAGGCCGGCGCTGTTGTTTCTCACCACTACAAACAATAGCTATTACCTACCAGGCCCAAGGAGTCTGCTACAACAACAAAAGGGCTATTAGATCTGCCACGCACCAGTGGTGGCCCCAATTACAGCTACTTCTCAGGTAGCTGGGGGTGGCTCAGCCTATGCCGGTCCATGCCGCAATTCATCTTCGGAGATTACCTAAATGCAACAGCCAGCAAATTGCATTACCCCTGCTTTGTGATGCATTAATGATGGGCAGCTTGTATTTGGATGATGAATTACATGGTAATATGTACGTTTTTCTGCACTTTTTTCCTTGTACAGTTATTGCACATGTCTGTCGTAAGTAATGATTCAGTGATATTTTTACACATGCATGTATTTGTCTGTTCGCATGTGTGTTTTTCAGCTTTGTTCAACCTTATTCCTGTGGGCCTCAGAGTTGTCGCCATTCAGTCCGTGAAGACAGGGTTATACATCGCCATGAATGGGGAGGGCCATCTGTACACATCAGTAAGCTGGCTATTCTATTCTCCTCTACTCTATCCTATCCACTCTGTCCTACTGGATTTGTCTTGAAAATGCAATTTATCATGTTTTAACCAAACCATCTCTACGTCACCATGCAGCGCAATCACACTCATTTGAGACGATTTTATCTCTTTATTTTACTCTTAGCTATTGCAAATGCCTAATGTAGGTATAGACATATGCTCGCAAATAGGCTATTCCCAGTGAAGGTCCCCAAACGTGTCTCTGATATTTACCACATTCGTGACAGGATAATTGCATTTCACTGAAGGTGAGGGATTCCATTAGGCAGAGATTCATCCAACATGCTTCTGTTCATATGGTTAAATGCCCCCAGAGTTTTTATTCACTAAGAAAAAACACATTTTGATTTAGTGACATAGTTCACATGGGCCCGCATGGGATCTGCTTTTACGTTGTATAATATAAAAATGTCAATCTCCTGCTCCAAGTAAAATAGATGTTCATGTTTGGCAGACAAGTACTGTGAGGCAGTGACACATTTAGCATAATGTAAATCACACCTTAAATCAAATTCAGAGCTGTCCTCTTGAATTTACTTATTTCACCTGAGTGAGGAGACCTGGGGATTGGCCGTTCTTTTCCACCCGGTGCCGTTATTGACCACCGCTCCTCAAAATAAACCAGGCCTCTGCGGGCGAGACAGCCACGGGAGTGATAAGACCTCATCCCGCACATATAGTGCTTCTTGTCTCACTCCTCCACTCTCCTCTCCCAGTCATTCAAATCAATCAGCTGGAAGCGCACTGGGTGTAGTGCCCCTCTCCCAGACAGGAGTATCCATCAGAATCACTGTCCTTTCTTCCCCCTGCTGTCCTCATGTTCCTAATCCCCGGAGCACAGAGCAGGAATTGCCATCTTATTCTTCATTCATTACCTTGGAGGTTTAGAGGGGCTACTTCTCTTACTGTACCGTGCGCTGGTATTCCATTGGAATTCTATAATACTTAATCACCGCTCGACTTAAGCCATGGAATGAAATTTATTTGAGGAGGATTGACCTAGAATCCTATGGACTGTTAAGGAATTGCACAGCGGTGATTATGAATTAATATATTCAGTGGGTGCAGTGCACTGCATAATACACGGGAAAGCATAAAATCTGCAATGTTTTTTTTTTCTTGCAGACACTCATGTAATCAACGCATTTGCCTGTAGCAGCCTACCTGAAAAATAGAGCTTGACACGTTGTTGTGTTCATATTCATATTTAGAACATTTTTTCAGAAATGATCCGAATTAAAGCTAAGGTAAAAAGCCAATTGCTGGGACAAGCATTAAGACAGAAAAAACAACAACAAAAAAACACTTTGTACATAAGCCTTTATATAGGACACTGGTTCAGTGGACACTGACCAAAATTATTTAATTAAAGGCCAGAAAAAAGCTTAAAATGGCATCCATCCAAAATGAGATAAACTTGTTTCAACACATAGGAAATCTGTTTGCGTTTCAGTGCTTTCTCCACAGGATTAGTGTAGATGAAGAATAATAAAGGCTGCATGCATGTTACAGTTGAAAAACAGTCGAGAGGTCAAATAAAACAATCAAACACCAGTTTCACAATAATTAACCTCGGGGCTGAAGCAGCCGATTCGCTGTGCAGTGAAAGGTTAAATAATGTCACATCCCAATTAACAGTGGTTCAGCGCTTATCGTCAGCATTTCTCGTCTGTTGGTTCTTACTGTGATATTCTTTATCCACACACATTGTCAATATCCGCCATGTTCTGGTCACTTGTCACATTTCGATCTGTAAGGTGTCTCCGACGCCCGGAAGTTCATCGCTCAAGGTTTGGCACCTCCGCTGCAGCAAACCCTCCCTCGCCTGTGTAGATTGCCAGAGCTGCTTTCCGGCTGATGAATGCTGCTAATTAGCGTTGGAGGCAACCCGAAGCCCCCGGTTTGCAGCGGTGTTAGCGACGGTGATTGCGTTACTTCCCGTGGCTACCGGCCGCGGTGGAATCTGAACAGAGACCGTGGCGAGGGGGATTTCATCGAGCCGGGTCATGGCGATGTGCTCCTGCAGCCCTGTTCCCCCTCCTCACACAGCGCCCCTGCTCCATTTTGCAGCTTATTTCCGTGTTAATGGAGGTTCTGATCAGACTTCAACTATCCAGCCACCCACTCAAAGGTCTCTCTTTGCTCCTCGGTGTGCAAATTACTCTGGTAATGGCAGCCTTGTAAGAAGTTCATCCTCCTCCGTCTCCTCCTCCCCCTTTCTTCCTGGCTTTTCTTTCCTCCTCTTTAAGCAAGGTGCGACCATTCCTCCCATTATCACTCTGTTGCTTCACAAGTGAGGAGCTGGCAGACGACCTTTTCTACCCATTAAGGGTATTTGATTATAGAGCACTCACATTTTCAGAAACTACTTTGAAGGTTGTGTTGACGCAGAAGAACATGTTGATTTCGAGTTTGTCTGCGTACACAGTGTGAGGGGGAAATCTGCAGAAAAACAACCTGTTTTTATCATGTGTTTTTCCCTTCCTCTGCATGGCTTCATTTCTCCAAAGCGTGGCCATTTTTATTAACTACAATTCAGTTGATCAGCTTTTATTCTCTCCCAATATTAAATACATTACAGGGACTTTAACTATGATGACATACTTTGATAATGAATCACACTCAATTTCGAAACAGATGAAGTGAATGAAAAGGACAGTTCCTCTCTTTCATAGAATAGATGGAAAACCCATTCAGAGCCCGTGGTAGTGCATCATATTCTTTTGTGCGAGGCACCCAAAGGCGTAGCGTATGGCTCGAATGACAGAGATAGCATCAAAGTGACTGTGCAGCCTGGCACAAAGGACACACCATGGAATAAAGGAGAGTTCAATCATCTCACCCCTTTTTAATCTGCTCCTTTTGTATCTGAGCCAATAAACTCCTGGCTAATTTCTCCTCCAGGCTGCTCCCTGGATCAGGCATTTCCTCTGAAATGCAATAAGAGGAGAGGAATTCTCCCCGCTTGTTGTAGAAGGCAGCGGAAACAAGACTTGCCGTAGTCTCTAGATAAGTGTAATAAAACTCTTGTTCAAAACAGACAAATTCAAATGAGATAAAATATAAAATCCCTAATTATTCTGTAGGGAATGTGATACGAAATCCCTCGCAGAAAACAAGGAAGCGTTGGATTGTATAGTTTTGTTACACATGATGAAATGTTGGTGTCAGAGACTGCAACTCCCTCGTGCTGATTTTGTTGTTTTTCTGTCCCGCTAATACAGTCTCCTACCATCTCTCAAGTGTAAAGGTTGGGTATTTCATGGTCGACTGGTTTTCTTTTGAGCTGGTCCCCCATTCCCTCACTCCACTGGAGTTTCTCACTGCAGGCCGTCTTTATCAGGAGCCTGCACTTGTTAGTGCTACCTTTCATGATTGTCAAATTGACTCGCCACATCACTTGAGTGGTCTTTTTAGAAATGAAATCCTTGAGAGGACCAGCCTGGAGCGGTGCCGTGGCTTTAGCCTCCCTTGTTCGGGGCTGTATCATCAGCTGTATGAACGCTGAAGACTGAGGGCATCTGTTTCCCGTAGAGCCTGGTTCACAATGTATGAATGCGCTGAGTTTGATGTGAAGCCTCCCTTCACTTTGCATCAGTATGAAAAATGAAAGTGCACGGTGGCTGTGTGTGGGGCAGAATAGTGAGCGACTTATTCAGGAGTCAGTCGTGTGAAACCAGGAGAGTCCTTTCAGCAGGCTCGAGCCAGGACTCCCCCCTCCGGTTTGACGATTTGATATTTCCCCACCAATATTCATCTTCATCTTCAAACCTCTTTTCTCTAATGCTCCTCTCGAATGCTCTGCCAAGGAGGGAACACCCTGCCACAGATGCCCTTTGCTCCTGCAAAGACATGGCATTTCATGGGAGGAGAATTCAGCTGCACCTGATATTAACATGGCCTTTCAGTGCGAGATCACAGAGGATCAGAATATTTTTTTTCTGTATTAAAGTATAAGAAGAACAGGCTTGATGTTATATCTAATCTAAGTATATGTATTGTGTATCTACGGTATCATGATTTCACAGGAGATGTGAGGGAATGAATTCAGTCAGAGCAGTAAATATAAGCTTCTCTGGGAATCCATGTTCACCTTGATACTTGGTGCTTGGAACAAATTTGCCTCCTGATTTTTAATTGTGTGATCCTCTTGATTGCCAACAACATCATCTCATCTTCACGACCTTTACTATCATTTCATGAGAAGGCTAAGAATCACCTTTGTTGAAGTATAGATTATTCTATTGTATGGACGCATATGAAGCATATGGCGAGCACAAGCATAAATACATGAACATCAACAGAAATATGACACCATTTGTGGTGTCACATGCTAAATGCAGACCTGGCGGCCAACAGATGGCTCCTTGTGAACACGTCTTATTGGTGTTGATTTCAAACCTGTCATGGACGAAAATAATCTCATTCGAGGATTTGTGTATGTTTCATGGAAGATAACACAATGAAGATAAGACATCAGGGGCATGTCAGGCTCTTTGAATGCAAATGGTGCATCATGCATTTAGATACAGTATACGTTACAAGTGGGCAGCGGTCCAGCTAATTTCTTCAGTGTTGAGGAACTGTGTAAAGCGTTTGCGGTGCAAGGAGGGGGAACAAAAGCGATGCATAATTCATCATCTTGACGTGCTATAGAAGTGTGAATTGACTAGTTGCGTAATTCGAATGTTGTACGGTTTCCAGGTTCCACTGTTGCGTGGCCTTATTTCTGCTCCGTTGCTCTCTTCTTATATTGACTGTAAGATGATACAGCAGCAGGCAGATACAGACAATAACACCACTGTATAGAGACATTATCATGCTCATTAATCTGGTTGCAAATTGTGCAGCCATATCAGAACATACCATAATCCTCTCTATATGTATGCGCCTAATTTTGGCTGTGACTGTTTCACACTATGTGTTATGGTCAATATGGCAATGGAGCAGCAAAGCAGAGATGTGGCCAAGCACCAGTAGAACCTCGGAGTCATTCAGCATTAAAGTAATGCAGCCAGCCAATTACAACAATTCTCCAGCATGTGACAATCATGAGAAAAATGAAACATGAAATTACTTGGCATTTTTGCTACCAAAAACCATGTCTGGGCTTCAATGAAGAGACGATCATCAGTTTGCAACCGAGAGAGCGGAGAGGCATGTGCACTGAAGAGAGAGAGTGGAACTGTTATCATTTTATACAGACCAATAACATTTAACGCCAGTAAGTAGCTGGTGTTGGAGTGAAGGGGGCGTTGGAGGCTTATCCATTTATTAAACCACAATAGAGACATGAAAGCGAAGAGGAAACACTGCCAGCTGGACTGGACTTTCCATTCCCAGGAGATCATATGGAGTGGCAGAAAAAACATTGTATAGTTAAAGCCAAGTCTTAATCTAAGTGCAGATGGTGTCATTATTCTGCCGCTGTTTCATTGGGCAATAAACATTCACTTTATAATGAGACATAAAACAAAGCCCATGTCTATAAGCAGTTTAATTTCAAAGAAAATGGGCATCTCTTGCATCATCAGTCAGGGATTAAACTTAATTAATTTTAAGCTATAAACTGGGCTTCTAACAGGTCCCTGTTTGCCTTAAACAACATGAACAAATCCACAGACGCTTAAAAAAGAGCACTGTAACAGCAGCGATGGGTGCTGACCGTAATATTTTCACATTCCCACAGATCTCTGCTACTCATGGTAATTACTCCGATGATTTTCCCTCTGGAGGAGTGTCAGGCTCGAAGTTGAGGTTGGGGAGCCTCATTATCTCCAAAGCATTGCTCCCTCTTGCCTTTAATGCAGTGTCAGTGTCAGGAAGGGTGGCGGTCAGGAGGGCTGGAGGGAGAGCAGCTTCATGCATTAATGAACAACAAGGTCGGAGGTAGGCGTCAAAGCTGAACTGGTGAACTGCTGGCCGGGGCCAAGAGGAGCTAAGAATAGAAAAGCGCAGTCTTCTCGGCCGTTTAATATCACAGTTGTTATTCAAATCGATGGACGCTCCTGGCCTGTTATGAAATCGTACAGGTCAGAAAGCGTTCAGAGTCCGGTGTGTGTGCCAGACGTCGCCCTTGTTTGTTTACAGAGAGCACAGTTGAGTGTGGGATGTGCCGGACCACCATCATAAAACAGGGAGTCCCCCCCCTCACCCACCCACCTATCCACACACACACACACACACTATGCACACAACACCAACTCTACATTGTGTTTGGTTCCACCTTGGGGGATTATGTCTTTGGGAACAATAAATCATAAATACACAACACAGCTGATTCGTCCTCTATATACATTTCCAGGTCAACAGCTTAAGGTCTATTAATATCTCATCTCCCCCTGTTGCTCAATCACTCTGCTATTCCCCACTTCATTTAGAGCAATTAAGGAGAGGAAAGTGCAGCTGTTTCTTGAATCAGGTTTACATGACACATATTCATGATGTGAGGAACGTCAGGGAATGTATCCATGAACATCTAATTTTTATATATATATACATATATATATGTGTGTGTGTGTATAAATATGCTTGGATGGTACTGCAACAGATAGATGCATATATATATATATATATATATATATATATATATATATATATATATATATATATATATATATATATATATATATATATATGTATTTCTATCAATGAGAGATTAATTCTCCTACAAAGCCTTTTTCTGCAAAATCCATCTATATAACCAGCCGAGATAAACAGCCAGAGCCAGTGTCTTCAGCATCTATTGACTGAAATGATTTTTTTTGCTAATCCCCAACCACTGGGGTCATGCTTGCAGACAGATCAACCAGTTCCCAGGTTTCCATTTAATTCCTCCTGAGACATAAATGTCAACTAATTTGAGAACTAAAAACAAAACTTAAAAAAAAGAGAAGATAAGAAAGATAAAAACTTAATTTGAAGTAAATCCTAAGTAGGTGACGGGCGAATCTGAAGTCTTTATCAGAGCTGTTTTGATTTGAGCCCCATTTCACATTTGCAGCTTGTTTGCTTTCTTTGCTTTGAGGCTCACCTCACCTCAAAATCTCTTCAGCAGCCGACATTGGTCTGTGCACTTTCATAGTACATAGACGTGCATGCTGGCTGCTCTGGAAGCCCATGCAATCCCTCCGTTAGTATCCCAGAAATCTCCTTTCTGCATTTTTTAAGTTTATCTGTATCTCCATAGCAGCATGTTCCAGCTGTATTTCTCCTCCCAGAGTGGGCCGACATTCCTCTGCGGTGGCTCTCAGCCAACTATCGATCTGCCAGCTAGAGCTCACGCTGAATCTCCCTCATCCATCTGGGATAATCCTTACATCTCTATTAAAATGGAGTACCCCAAAAAACACACAGACAGTGGTTAGTCTGCATGGTATGGATGCGGCAGGGTTGGCTATAAATTACGTTCGGCTGTCAGATAATGGGAGGGCGGGAGACAGGAAGGAATACTTCCATCGACAGGTGGAGGTGGGGGTGGGGGGGTGGGGGGACTCTGTGGTGTGTGCTGTGCTGGGAAAGCCCTGCTGTGGTCAATAGAATCAGTGTAGCATGCAACCACTGCTTGTTGCCCCCCCCCCCACACCTCCCACTTTGTTCTTCTGCTGAACGCATCCACAACAACACAACATACAGTGCAGCAGATTTTAGATTCACAACCAGGAATAATACCAGTGCAGGGCAGAGAGATCCTCAGAGCAAAGCAGAATAATAGTGCCTCAGTTCTCTGCGGTTATTAAATGAGAGGACATGGGGAATGGTATTGATCCCATCTGCTCTCTGTAATCACCTTTGAAGAGACGTTCTTTATGTATAATCATTTCCACAAGGGAATTCTAATACAGTGTATTCACAGAGGCTATTAGTGTTGTTGCCCACTGAAACCTCTGCCTTCTTCCTCAAGTGAATCATTTTCCAAATGCTGCTAAACTGCATCTTTAATTGAATATTTGATTGCCGCACATAATTATATTCACTTCCAAGCATGTTGTGTGATTATGATGTATCTCCCAGGGTTTAAGTGCTCAACTTTTTCAATCTTTAGTGAAATACTTAACAATAATGAACAACGAGTGGTGTGAACTCCTGCAGAGCTCATACACACAACTTACAAACTGAGACTCCACGTTTCTCCAAAATCTTGAGCACGTTCACCCAATATGACCAGTGTCCATTTATTTTAATTCTGACATTTAACAAAAGTTTGATCCTTCAAGTGTGAAGCTCTGGCCATATCTCTGTTTTCACACAGTCGATGGGGCCCTGCATCAGATATCTACAGCCACTTTTAGCCTTTTAGTACGTTCAATATTATCCCCACTACATTTCTCAAATGCAAGTAGACACATAGTGTCCCATGCTTGTTTGGTAAAACCTCCCTAAAACACAGGGACCGTTTTTGTCTGCTGAGTGACATTTACCATTTCTGTCAGACGCTCAGCAAGAAAACACTGTAGCTGAATTTATGCTGCAGCTGCCGCCAAGTTATTTAGATCGGATGTTGATATTGGCCTAAAGCCTTCCCCACCGCAGCGGAGTCTAGAGTGAAAGGCTTTTATTAAAAGACTGAGTCTTTCAAATAACACTTGCCGTACGATGCACTCCGAATATTAAGACAAGGGATATTAACGGTGCTGCTGATGAAGTGCTGCTGCTTGGCTGTACCTGCGCAATGGCACCTGAGGGTAAATGGCTCCACACCTGCCACCTCTGTCACACTGTGTTACTGTAACTCTGAGCCGGCACCTGTGTGCAGGCGCTTCGCTCTTGACGAGCCCACCTGGGACCGTCACGTCAGCACAGCAATGCTGTGTCACATTTCATATCAACCGCTTCTCAGTGAACTAGAAAAAAATATATATATCGTTTCACTTGTTATCCCACCCGTCTGTTTTTCCCCTGATTTGGTGTCAACAAGCAGCGACATATGTTCTTTGCTGTGCTCGGAAACACGTGAGAAAACCGGATGCGCAAAGAGAGACCTTCTTTAATCGGCCTGGGCGAAGATACATTTTTCTGCTGCTTGTTCCCGGGTTGTGTGTGTGAGTGTAGCCGCAATAAAGGAGAAACAGAAGAAGAGTAGGCGCGAGGAATGCGAGGGAATACACATTATTCTCGTCTCCCTTCCTCTGCGAGACCCACAGAGGATATGTTAGTGCGTCGACACACAGATGGCATCATTGTCATTTCTCCACGAATACATATTGCAGGGAGCTATCAGAGCAAACACGTCTGGCCTGTTCACTGTATTAATGACCCTAGTTCTGGCCTAATTGCTTTCCCAGTGTGTAAATGTCAAGCACCATGCAAATACAAATGGCACACTTGTGCTTGTTGCCTCAAGAGTGGTGTAATGTGCAAATGAGCAGCAGAGATGCGAGGGCTGGAAAAAGCAACAAGTAGTCCTCAGGAACTCTGTATCCAAACAGGAGCAGGACGCGTACCACTCTGAGGCAGACTGAGCCGTCCTCTCCCTTCCTGTGATCACAGTTTATTCAAAGCCTGTTCAGCCAGGTCGGAGTTATAACTCGCTATGTGAGGGGATGTGTGGGTGGGGTTTCAATTTCATGACCTTAACCTTATCTTTTCAGTATTATCAAATATCATATGATGTTGTCCCTGTTTCTGTGTGGGTTTTCTCTAGTTACTACATTTTCCCCGTTCAGTCCAGAAACATGTTTGGGCTGATTTATTCCATTGTATTATGCTGCGGTGAAAAAGATGCTCACTGCTTGTCTTGTTTCTCTCAGATTAATTTTTCTGAGGGGCTTCGGTACATCACCAGACACCTATTTTGCATTTTATCACTTTTTTCCGCCTTCTTCAATTTATGTCATACAAAGTATATCTCCTGCCACAGGTGAAGCTAATTTAACGTCTGCAGTGAGCCATGTCTTTCTGCAACAGGAAATATGACAACCCGCATTTAAGTCTGTGTGGAAATTGAAGAGGCTCTCCAGTAAAAGTCCGACCGATGTCACAGTGGCCCCGTTGTGATAGGCATGGAAGCAGCAGATGGTCATCATCAGATTTTCAATGGTCACATTTAAAGTTCCTTTTGCAAAAGCTCTTTGTCTCTGAAAAGTCACAGTGAACACCAGTGGTCTATCCTTGAGACTATTAGGCATTAAGGAATGGTTTGTAAAGAGAGATTCTGGAGGGTTTTGGGCTATTTTATCGTGGCTCAAGCCTCAGAAGGACTTTTGTGTCGTGCCCATGGGCTCGCAGGTTCAGGTCTTGTTCAAGCAGTGCTCTGCGGCCGGATCAAAGCGTGGCTGTGGGAGTGTGTGAAGGATGGAGGCTCTTCTGTGGCGACAAAAAAGCCCTCAACGTTCTGCCTGCCTGCAGGTGTAATAGCCGCACTCCTCTCCTTCCCTCCACAAGAATCTGTCTTCCTTTTCTATTTCTGCCCATGAAATGAAAGTAACATTTTATCAAGCTTCACCCCTGGAGTTGTAAAAATCAATACAGTGAGAGCTCTTACAGGAAGGGTTGTAAATCATGAAAATGCATTCTCTTAAATCTGAGCTAATCCCACCCCCCCACCCCCCACCCTCTGCTGTGTCTATGTGGCTCTTCACACTGAGAGCCGGGCAACACAACATCTACGGCCAGAGCACCAGAAACTGCAAGATCAGGGACAAGTTGTGTCCATATCCTGTGTTAAACTGTCAGCTCATCATCCGTCTGTAAGAGTGGCACTATTTTCATTTTGTCACATTCATTATTGTCATACGTCAGAACTGAAACATTTTATCCTGTTGTCAATAGATCTGCATGGGAGACATTAATCTGTACGGAAATTACTGCCTCAGTAAAAAAATATAAAATAAGAAATAGCTCCGAGCTTCATCTGCAAAGGTTTGTACCATACAGTCTTATGGTTGCTGCATTCACAGCTTCAGTGCTGAGGCCTCTAGGTCAGGAGGAGTTACTGTGCCATACACCTACATGCGAGATACCCAGAAAAGATATTCATAGAAAAAGTCCTTCTTCTTGTCTGAAGAAGCAGTTTCTAACTTGCACATGAAAAGATGAAAAGATGAGGAGAAGCTGTTTTCTAGCTGCAGAAGTACTGTACAAGATTCACAGATTGAATGTTTGGATCCCACTTCATCGAGATTTCAAAGCCACAAAAGCTGTTAAAAAAAAAGATTATTCAGTGCAGTTGGTAAAAAAAAAATCCTTTGTTTCCCCACTATGAAATCAATGTCTCCATGTGTCATAGACCCAGAAAAAGTGAAACAACTCAAGTGAAACACTCAGCACTTGGCACAAAGACAATTCAACAGTTAGGGGCAGAACACAAACCTGTAAACACGCCAAGAGTGGAGTGATGCAAAAGCTGACACCTGTTACCATTTACAAAGGTGAGCAATAGATGAATGCACAAAGTGAAACAAAGCAAGAGACCTAGGGAGAGAAACTAGAAGCATGGCTGAGAGAAAAAAGGCTCTGCAGGCTCTTATGCTGATTATGTAGTGATCCTTGTAGATGCTGATCATTTAGAAGGTGATGTAGGTTTATATTTAAATAGAGCAATGTAGGAGTCGAAGTTTTGTTTTAGATCTTAAATTTTTAGAATTTATAAGTTAGCATGTTAGCGTCCAAGTGAGACATTAAAAAAGCAACTTTTAATGATAGAGTGGGCTAACTCAACATAAACTGAGTTTATAGGGGCATTTCAGCCGCCTACACGCTTCATAGTAGAAAATATTGTCTTTTCACTGTATTTTTCCAGTATTATTTTGTGCATTTGCATACTATTTAGTGTTCCACTACTGTCCTGCTACTGCAACAATGCAAATTCCCACAGTGAGACAAATAAGGGTTTACCTGATACTATCTTAAACAGGCTGATGAATAAAGATTGAGAAGTCAATTAAAAATCGCGACAACACACCTCAGTAGCTGTTGTCTTACAGTGGCATCGCAGGAAGGTGCTGAGTCATGTTCCTCCCCCTAAATTATGCATTGTCACATGTGATCAGGCATCATACCGTAGGTCTGCTTTTATTAGAACGAAGCGTACAAGTGTGGGACATTACAGCAGGATTTTCAGAGCACTTGATGCATTCGGTGCAGTATTCCCCAGATCAAATATGGCAGCTGACGGGCGGGCCGGGCCAGGCTGGCTTCGTGAGCCCTTTCTGGCTGACTGCTTGAATCAGTCAGCCTTCCAGCTGTAGCGCTGCCACATTTCATCCTCAGAGCGAGACGGACTGCTGGGGAATCCTCCGCTGTCTCCCCCTCATGTGCAGACACTCTCAGGCTGAGTGCTGTGGCTGCTTGTCAACAAGGTTTCAGAGGAGACGGACGCCGCGAACTGGTCTCTCTGCGGCTCCTCGGTCACATTCAAAAACACTGAAAATGGAAGCAGCACTCTGCAGCCAAGCCTCTCATTCCCACTCCATGCAGTATTGCATGTGGCATTTTGAAGAAATCATAGCTTCAATCAAGCTTTTTAGAGCTGCTCAGGACGGCAGATTTACCACCCCGCATTTCCAACATCTGGCTTCATGTGCATCCAGCCGTAACTGTGTGACATAACCTGGGTAACTGCTCAGAACAGTTATGCCGTTTTATGTAATGCCCCGGCATCCAGATTATGCAGCGCACTACAAGCAACAATAACCTCATTGTATCATTTCATGAAGCAGAATTATCATTCATAATGACCTCTGACATGCTGCCAAGAAACACAGCTGTAATCTGTTCATGCAGTTTACATGTATGCTAAATACAGATATAAGTGCCTATGAATGTGGGAACCACAAATAATCTTGCTTTCAAGGAAAGGTATTTTGTCTCTGTGGTCCTGTGAATGGAATTAGTGTAATAGGTATTTTCTATTATCATGGTGAGGAAGATTACCAAGAATCCCATTATGGTTTTCCAGACCAATGCTCACTTGTGGTCAGGGGTTTGGAAGTTGGCCATTGGTCACATCTGTCAGTTGAGGTCTGGATGTAGCCTGATAGCAGCTTCTACCCACCACGGTTTGCATTGTGCAAGGTCACAATCGCTCAATTATGATAAGCTGATGTTTGTAAGTGTGTTGTAATAATTACATTTTGTGTCCTTTCATTTGTGCAAAAAGAATGTTTAATGACAAAACAGGTGCTGCATTGTATTTTATCTGTGTTCAGCGCAATGTAACTGCTTAGAGTCACGATTTGACAAAAGACGAGAGCAAAACATTCAGGCACAAATAATGGTACTGCACCTGCATATCCTCTGCTTATTTTTATGAAAATACAGTAAATCCCTTTATCCTTGGGCCAGATATTGTAATTATTTGTTGTAACTTTGTTAAAACATTGTCCCAAGGTCAGTCCAGCTTTTGCCTGAGGAGAATATGCTAAAACAGCCAAGTGTATCTCAGTACACAACAACAACAAGCATGTAAATTCAGAGATCAGAGAGCACGACATCCCCAGCCCATGAGATGACCAGTATGGTCAAAGGCAAGGTTATCTTTGAGAGAAGGGGCCATTGCAACATTTGTGTATGTGCATGTGCTTTGTAATATCACAACTTAAATTTGAGACCAGCATATTTCTGTTTGTCATGCTGTCGACAGTCCCACAAGAGAACTGAATCCATACAGAAAGCACAAAGGGGGCAGACCGTCTGCAGCATTCAGCACTGCTCCCCACCTGTTATCAATAGAGCTTGTTGGCCTATTGGACAGCAGCATGTATAAATATGGGTGTGGCCTGCGTTTGGCAAACTAGGCTATCAGGCCCAATAAACGAATGTGACAGTCTGCCTGGCTGCGGCTTTTGGCTTGCAGGTCAAAGTACATGTCCACTCCTTGCTGCCTAGCACTATTTGAGCCTTTGTAAGGGATGTAGATGTGGTACGTGGAGAAGAGGAGGAATAATTAGCACCACCGTGGGGCATAGACGTGATTTCTTTTCTCTCCGCTCTCCGACTGACTGCCTGTTTGTACAGGGCTGGGCTGAGCTCTTCACACAGACAGCAGACAGCTGCGTGACTTCAGAGCGGAGCCCATAGGACATCCAGCCAGACAGACTGGAGGATATATCCTACCTGAGACAATGCAGACGAGTTCATTATCTCTAATTGCAACGGGAGATAGACAGCGCAATGAATTTAGCCCTCGTGCATTAAAGCACAACACAAACTCTGCCTGCGGTAAATCTCTTCCCCCTTAATCCACACCCACTTTGTTTTACACAGCCATACAGTACTTAATTCCAAAATGCTGAAATAAACTCCCATCGTGCATGGAAATTGTTGGACACTATTATATCTAAATTGTTTGGATATCTCAATATGAGATGAAGCACATCTCAGTGATGGCACCATTGGATATGTGCTCTAGTGATACTGTACATATTTTGATTATTAAATTTAAAATGAATTTAAAATGTGAAAAAAATCAATAAATAAAACAGATGAGCAAGAAGACCAGCACAAAGAATCGTAACTCAAACTCCACCAAACATTTCGGAAGCTTTCCAGGTTGATATGACAAGTCACTTTGTCCTCACCTGCTGCAATCTATTCACATGACCCTGACATTTCCCGGAGCTGAGAGAGGATGAGATGTGAAAGATGTTTTAGAGGAAAAGTAGCAACGAGAGAGAGAGAGCGAGTCACCGACAAGTGACTCTACACGGAGAGGACATGCACTTCCTCTTTTAAGAAAAAAAAATAGAAAAAGAAGAACTGGGACGCTGTTCCTGAGGGGTGTAAACAACACAAACAGAGAGGAGAGGAGCGGCTCCATACCTGGAGACAGCGCTCTCTGGATGTGAAATACTACTGCTCAGTTGCTTATTTCTGTCTTTGCTCTCGGACAAGCAGGAGTGTGTGTGTGTGTGTGTGTGTGTGTGTGTGTGTGTGTGTGTGTGTGTGTGTGCGCACGCTTAAATAAATTAGTGCGTGTGTGACATGTCTGATGTACGCTTGCTGCACAGGGCCAGGCTGCTGGTTCGCCTGACAAGAGATGACTAGCCAATCTAGCAGAAATCTGGCTGCCTTGACACCAATCTGGTGCCAATTTACGGTTCAACAGCAGCAGAGTGGACAAACGCACACATGCGCACACACACACACACAGACAGACACACACACACACACACACAGGAATACTTGAAACCCCACACGTCTAGATGTGAGCGGTTTGGGCGTTTACTCCCACATTGTTGGTTTTTATTTATTTATTTATTTTTTGTATGAGCAAAGCATTTTTCCTCTCTTGCAGGCTTCACTGTGTTCTTCAAGGATTTATTCCAAAGCCTTACAATGTTTGCCACTTTCCGTGCCGTGCGGCTTCCTGTATGTGTGTGTGTGCTTGTGTGTGTGTGTGTGTGTGTGTGTGCATGAGTGCGTGTGCAAAATGTGCCAGGGGAGCTGTATCGGGGCAGTGTTAAAGGGTCTCTGCCTTCAGGGAATCTTTATTGAACACTTAAGTGCTTCTGGTGGCCAAACACCTTCAAGGTGTCGATGCTTTTTGTCGGCCTTTCAGTAAAACGTACATTGTTGCTCACTTGGGTTTGAAAAAGAAGCTTCCTGCGCGGCATTTGAAGGTCCGACAGAAATATTTGTCATGTTACAGTAAATTCACATCCACCGTGTCAACTGGAGTACATTAGGAAGGCGCGTAGCGAAAAGGCCGCACAGCGAAATAATGCTCTAATGGTCCAAAACGTACATTTGACAGATTAGATAAAAAAAAACCAGAACGATTGAATTGTTTGCTACATTTTGAGCGTCGTTGATAATAAATCCTGTTGTAATAGCCCGATCTGTCATGTCAGCACCAACGGCGACAATTAACTGGGGAGCTTTTGTTTGGGGATCCTTGAAAACGTAAAACAGACCCGATGACTCGTAATCACCTTTTAATTCCCCTCCGAGTCGTTCGCTAAACGTGGTGTCATTTGCATCGGCGGCGAATTGCGGATGTCGACGGCAGTCATTGCCGCTCGCGCCAGCTGCGGAGCGTGACGAGCGCCCCGTGCCTTCCACGCGTCTGCCAGGACGAGAAAAATCCCTTTGACGCTCTGATTTTGAGGCGCAGCCAGAAGTTCTCCTTGATCACGCGTCGACGTCTGTCTGCCGTTTCTGTTGTCACGTCTTTAGTCTATCGAAAGCCTCTTATAGTTTCCCCTGGAATCAGTCGAGCGCTGGTGGCAGCCTCTCATCCGGAATTTCTGGCCGTGAATCTTCTCAGAGCGTCACCCTAATGTCGTGCGCCCGTGAAGACGTCCTCTTCCGGTGTTTCCTGCCTCTTCTCCGGCATCTGGAGCCCTGATCCATCCAGCTGTTTACTGGTGACTCCACTCATTTGCTCCCTGTCTCCTCTTCCTGCTCTGAGTTTGATAATCAGACAGGTCTGCCGAACCCCCCCCCCCCCCCAACCCCCATTGTCTGCACACACTGCCGACGTGACTCTTATACATATGAGAGCGGCTTAGCATTGTGAATGCAGCTCAGCTTTCTGGAGGTTGACCTTTTTCCATGGATTAATAGGTTTTATGCTAGCAGCATTAATAAACAATTTCTTCGTTTCCACAGTGGGGTAGTGAGCAGTCACTCTGCATATAAATGTGCGTCTCCCTCCCGTGCGAGCCTCCTCTCACCTACTTTTAGGCGGTCATGCTCAGCAATCACCGCCCATTTTGTGATTTTTCTCCAAAGGATGTTTGCTTCGAAGCGATTCTCTCGGCTCTCCTGTCTTTTAATGTCTATTCTTCTCCTTTCCAGAGCTTTTTATTTTAAACTCCCACTCACTCCACCTGCCTTTATCCATTTGCCTCCTTTCTTTATGTTTTTTCCATTTATCCTTATCATTTTCCTCGCTTATTCTGTTTTCTGAGGGGGACGTATTCCTCTCAGGATCTGCCCCTGCCCCATCCCCACGCTCCTTTCTCTTTCTTTGTCCGTCTCGCAGCCTTTTTTTTCCGCTGTGCCTTCACTTGACTGTTCATCTCTCCTTTATTTCCGTCGCCGCCGCCTTTTTTCTTTTTTTTTCTTGCTTTGGTGTCTCGGGCTGATTATGTGGGGTTGAGCAGTTTTTGCCCCTCACGCTGTCTGTGGCCAAGGTCAATTATGGCCTTCCCTTTCAGAGCAGGGAGCCACTGATGTGTAGCGCCAGGCGGGGAGATTGAGTGGGAGGAAAATCAACCGTTTGGTGCCTCAAAAATGATTCGATTTGCCACCGGTGTGAAAGTGTGCGCTGCGTCCCAATCGCGCTCTCCTTTCAGCTTCTTCAATGTCACCCATATTTTTTAACCAACACATTAGTTTGATGCTGGGTAGAATTATACTGGAAACGTAGGTAATGCTACCAACGGTTCTTTTCCATAGGTTTTTTTTTCTTTTTTTTAAGCAATCTAATCTACAACGTAATACATTTTTACTGCCGTTGCAAACTGACATATTTCAGACTGATCGTGCACATTATCGTTGAATTGAAATTGACAATTTAAAGGAGACCTGCGATGAAAAACCACATCAGACCGTTCCAGGGCCAAAGAGGTTTTCAGATAGAAGAAGAAGAAATTTCACATACCATCATGGCAGCTAAAAAAATAATCCAATCCAAACAGTGACACAATGTAAGGCCATGTAAGCCTGGATGCGAACGCGCTTCACAGCTGTATTGGAGAGAGGTGGCAGATCTGTACGGAAATTGACACACCAAAAATAGGCTTCGTAGACCATGTACAATAATAGTGATTAAACCACTGTTACCTTTAGAAAATCTGCTGACAGATAGATATCATTATGTTGTTAAGTTTTTCCGTAAATCCTACTTTGCCTTCACTTAATTCATGAGTGTCGTCTTCCATGAAATCTTATCGCAGAAGGTCCATCGCCACCCTCGTCTGGGGCACAACACAGTGTGAGCATTTCAAAGCTACGTAAGAGGTTCAATTGCTCCATTACAGTAGGTGCCGGTTCATTTGGTTTCAGCTAGGCAGTCTAAAGCCAAAGAAGTCCAAGTGAGAGACACAAGTGCCAAGTTTAGATTATTAACCGAGCTCTGACAGAAGAGTGGCTCGTCAGCGATCGCAAATGAGGACAAATAACTAAAGTGTGACTGTGGCGAGACAAAGGCAGAGCATGATAAAAGCACGCGGCTTGTCACTGGCATTTGACACACTTGCTGTTCAATCAGCAAACAATGTGTCTGAAGTTGGCTGTCTTCACCGCTCTGATCTCCGAGTCAAAGTGACGGGCGCTGACTGGCAGTGCTACATTTTTTTTTTGCTCGGCGTCAAACGTCAGTTCGCACACTAACCACCTCCACTCGCTCTGCCTCCGTAAACAAAGACAGACTTTTTGTGCATTAGCGTGAAGGCGGTTTGATTAGCCGCAATTACGGCCTCTGCACCGGCTTGTGTGATTGCTTTGACTCCGGGCTGTTGTTTTTTGTTGTTGTTGTTGTTTTCTTCTTCTTCTTTTTTCACGTGCTGGTTAAGTAATCAGCGCCGGGCGAAACACGGGGGCCGGCACAGGAATGTTTCTCTAATTGCAGCAGCCGACCAAACGACCGTGTGGCTCACCTGACGAGCAAAGAGGTAGAATTAATCACCTAATTGAAGCGGCTCATGGAGGCATGAAGGTAAAAGTGTTTGCCTTCTAATCGGCTCAGCGGCAGAGCTTGCTTCGCCGTGAAAAGAGCATGCTTCGACATTGTTTCAGGGAACAAAGGTGATTCGGCTGAGCAAATGAAGCGGCGCAATGAAGGCAGCTCAACTGTGGTGTTTGCTACAGATCACCCGGGCGAGAGTCCCGCAAGCATTGGATTGTGCGTGTGGGAAGCGTGTGATATCCTGTTCCGTCGCCTGTCCAGACAGGACACGGACTTCTCTTTTCCGACAACTTTGACGTAATACGCGGCCGCTTGATAAACTGCCGCTCGCTGCCGACGCGCAATAAATCTTAATGCGCATGAAAAATGAACAGTGATGGGGTCGGGCCTGCGCCTCGTCCAGAGGGACGGTTTGTTTATATGCTATTAAACATGCCAGACGGTCTAGTGCTCCGGGTTTTATCATGTAAGGCTTCTTCTTTATTACCTCCGCCTGCAGCGAGTCTGTCTGTCACTGGGTTGTTCTGCTCAGCTGCTGCGGCAGACACAGAATTATTAGTTTTGATCCTAATCCCTACATTTACCACGAGAATAGTCTGAAGTTAATGCTCTTGTGTAATGTAATCGCTGGCGAGACAGACCAGCATCAGGATGGAGGAATTCCCAGCACATAACACCACCTCTGACCCCTCGGCGACAACACAGATGGTTTTAGGCTGTTTCTTTTTGGTTTTTTTATTACTCTGAGTTTTTCGGTTGATTCTGTTGTTATGCATTATGCATTTCCTGTCAGATATCCCTACAAGTTCCAGAGTAAAGACACGGAGTACACTTACAATATAGGATGGATGATAATGGTCATCCCATGTCTCCCTTCGCTCCTTCCTGCTCTTCTCTCCGCTGAGCACTGTCTGGAGGATGAGCTCTGACAGGAGTCATCCACAAAAGGGCTAATTACACCATAATCATGGCATGTTGTGTCCTGTGTTCAGAATGGCGCATTTAGCCCATAAATAACATCATGTGCAACTACAGTGTGAAGAGGAAGCCTTGAGACTGTGGCTATGAAATTACAGTCTGGGGACACATGGAGATGTCACTGAGAGCTACTATTGAGGAGGAAAACAATGGGGAAGGGATGACATTGCCAGCCAGTTGTTTTACTGATATTCCTGGTGCATGACTCCCACAGACCAGTGGGCTGTGCAAAATTCAGAATTTAAGAATCGGCCTTGTTTCTAGTCACAAGTTAGGGTTTTAAATGAATTGGCTCCGGCCCACAGGATGTCGAATGGGAATAACAGAAGAAGGTGTGCATGTGTCGCAACTGAAAGAAATACCACTCACGTAGAATGCAACTCTGACATATTGGTTAATGCAAAGCATTCTGGGAAATGAAGAGAGATTACATCGTGCCACAAAATGACAGTGCAAGTAAATGTAATTATTTATTGTGTGGCTGGTACTTTTATTAGCCATTATGGGGAGGCCTAACATTGGAACATATACTAACAGATCATTTTCAAGAAAGTTACATATACAAACCATACTCATATAAAGTTTAGACATTGAGAATAGAGAATAAAAGTGCCTCTGCTCACCCAGTATCACCAACAGCTGAGGGTTTCCATTTATCAGGTGAAATATATTAACATCTGACTGATGAGGGTAAAATATGATCAATGTCTCTTTCAGGATTGATTAGAGGAACTCTGAGGGTCCCATAACTTCTCAGCCCACGCTATCATTAGTTCAGCTTCGACTCTGACTTACAGCCAAACGGCTGGAACATTAATGACAGTCCCAATGGTTGGGCTGGGATATTTTTAATGCTGCTCAGCCAATTTGAACATGCTGAACATCATACCTGCTAAGCATCAAATGTTGTGAGCTGTCACTGCGAGCCTATTGGTGCTGGCTTTTAATCTGGCAGCACTGTGCGTATCCAGCCTTGCTGTGCTGCTGTAAAATCTACAGTTGGACCGTACAATCCACAGTCTGCAGCCATATTATAACGTGCTGTAATCATTCATCCATCATGCATGCTTTGCACCAGTGTCACAGGGGTCCGCTGGAGCTTATCTTAGCACGCACACTGTTGGGCAAAGACAGAAAATACGCCAGTCCATCACATTCGCATACAGTTGACTAGACATTCATGTTTTTTTTTTACTGTGGGAAGAAACCCAGGCACACACTGGGATATGCAAGGCCCTCAGTCCACGATTGATGGTGTACCGTATGTTGATAGACACAACTCATCCTTTTCAATCAAACTTAATTTTGCACATTTGTTGGAGAGAAATGAACCGTTTCCTTATTTTGGCTCCTTCAAAAGCCTGCAGGCCCTGACTTGGACAGTCGTGTCAGCACACACTGTATCTGAGGACTTTTAAATATGCTCCTCAGTGGTTTGGAGCCACTGAACCAGCTCAATGTGAATTGGCCAAAACAGCTGTGGTGAAACTCTCCATTGTGATGAGTACACTTTGATTAATACACCCCGATGAATGCCTTTATTTTTAGCCAGGCAGGGCGGACAATGTGGAAACGCTTTTTATTACCCTTCGGGTTGGAGATGAATGGGCAATGGCGGAGAGAGATGTGGTGCGTCGGCGTTCATTCGTCATTGCCACATTGAGTTGTAAAGGATGGAGCAGTCGCTTGATTAGTTCCATCATTATTCGTACAAAGTTCAGAAGGCAGTCATAGACAAATTGCGAATAGGGGGACATGGAATTTGGAAAGAATGATTCCCTTTGGGTTTTTACCAATTAGGGAAGGAAAAAAAATATTGAAGACCAAGTTGGAAGTGTCTGCTCAGACATCTAGGGGAGGAGTGCTGATATTTTCAGGGCTGAGGTGCCGGGGTCAGTGCCAAACAATATATAATTTCTGCTGGGAACATGAACTAATTGACTAAACGAGTGATCCCATGTCTGATGTCAAGGTTAAGGCCAAGGAAAGAAGGAGAGTTGCATTTCATCAGAGCAGGTCATCGAACCCGGCTTGAATCAGCCACCAGATTAAAACAAGATAGTGTCTGCAGCGCTCATTCTTTTCTGGACAGGTGGAGGTACAGTATGGCATCCATTCCACCTGGCCAAGCAGTTTCTGCACTGGCCATAACATTATTCTATACATCATGAGTGCAGGACAACGGTGGCATTTGTCCTGGTGACCTCCATAGAAGTTAAAGTATAAATTATGAATCTGACAGCCGGTTTATTCTTATATAATATGTCTCATGAATTATTAATTTGAGTGAACTGGAATGTCTTGCTCATATTATATTTAAATGAAATCTCAGATGTATTGTTTTGGGGATGAAAGAGCCTGTTCTTATTATCTGTCTGCTGCTTTGTGTCTGTCTCTGCAGGAGCTCTTTACAGCGGAGTGCAAGTTCAAAGAGTCGGTGTTTGAGAACTACTATGTGATCTACTCATCCATGTTGTACAGACAACAGGAGTCGGGGAGAGCTTGGTTCCTAGGGCTCAATAAAGAGGGCCAAGCCATGAAGGGGAACCGAGTGAAAAAAACGAAACCAGCTGCTCACTTCCTGCCCAAGCCATTAGAAGGTGCGTACCTTGCAGAAAAATATGCCAGGATGGTCAGACTGATTGTATAAACAGGAAGTAAAACATGTATGGATATGTGTTTTGACAATCTGGGTTGTTGTCTTTTAGTCAAATAGTGAGGGTCACTATATGTCGCTCTCGCTATGCACTGTGTTACAAACTCATAGTTTGTCAATTCCAATTTGACACGGTCAAGCTGGTGTTAACACCGCCTGAAAGCACTAATCCTGTTTGATTATCATTTACTGAGACTACAGGGCCTGGATGTTCTAGGAACTGACACTCCTTTCAGAAAGTGTACATCCAGCTAGCCTTGGAGCATGTGTTTCCATTGTGAATTAGACTGAGTCTCAGCAGTTTTATTCATCAGCTGGTCAGTTTAACAAATAATTTAGCCAATTCACCCCTTTTATGAGGGTAGATTTGGATCAAAATGCACAGAGATGATTTTCCCATGCTTTAGGCCAACACAAAATGAATCTGCCTGGGCGCTCTCCACTTTTCCACTTTTTTTGTAATTCAGTGTTTTGGGTGACCATTAAAAAACAGGTGAAAGTTAGATGGAATAACAAGCATTGCAACAGCTTCTGTTTTGTTTGGGTTGGTTTTGTTCCACCTGTTGGGTGGGCTCAAGGGGCATAATTAACATTGCCTCCATATTTTCTCCTCACTTCTCAGCACCTGAAGCAACATTGTCAACATTGCCAGAGACCTTGTTATTGTAAATGAAAGCGTTGGTAGCTGGAGGTGCAGTGTTAAAATCTGAATGTGTTTAGATCAACGGCTACAGGAGCATTACTACTTACTTATGTTTCACTACAAGGCAATTATCCCATACAGTGAACCATTGTGCTATCCATAGCAATGGTACTTCATATTTTTGCATAAATGTGCTGATTCACGATTTGCCAGTGCTAGCGTACAGTGTAGGAGGCAGGGCGATGTGAAATGTTGATAGTCCTGCGGATGCCACCGTCACTCTCGCCTGATTGCTTCCTGCCATTTAAACACAGAATCAAGTCGAAGTGTCCTGTCAAGACGGCAATACAGCTGTAGTCTAGTGGGTGTAAAGTGGGGGATAATAACACTCTTTTGGCTGTTTTGCTGGAAAGTATGTCCTTAGATTGAGAATCAGCCCCAAAGTGCACGCAAGCGAGTCACGATGGTGACATAAAGCCCATAGGCAAAGAATGTCTGAGTGTTTTTCCATCTGTAAAATGTAGGATGTCTCTGTTCCACTGCAGGTTTTGAAGTCTTGTTTTTTCTCTCTATAAACTCTTCAAAAAGGACGTGAGAACACGTGCAGGGGCCATTCATTTAAGTGGGTTTATTATAAGAGCTGTTCAAATATTTATTTTCTCCTAGACTCAAGTTGTCCCTATTTTTAGCTCAGGAAGTTCAGTATTGTATCTAATGTGATTTTGTGCATTCATGGCCCCTGCATGTGTCTCTATAGGAAATGAGAGCATTACATATATAAGGTGGTCCACTGATGCAAAGGCAGTGAGGTAGAGACGATCATTGACTGTGACTGATTATGATTTATGGTGACTGCCCAGGTGCTTTGAGGTACATGTTTAGTCTATTTTATTAATAAATGCAGTCATCGAGAGGAAAAACATCTCTTCAATTCAGTCCATAGCTCCTCCACGTATCCCTAAGGTAGTCAAAAAAGATGGGGAAACCGAGGAGATAGAAAAACCTGTTTTACCACCAGCGCATGTAACTTTTGGGAATATGTGTTCCTTAAATAGTTTAGTAGACAGTGCTGGGAAGAGGTCCTTGCTAACAGCTTTTGTCCTCGCTCTCTGTCCCCACGCTGTGTGCCTCCAGTCGCCATGTACAGAGAGCCATCGCTGCATGATGTTGGGGAGACGGTGCCCAAGGCGGCGGTACCTCCCAGTAAAAGCACAAGTGAGCCGGCGGTGATGAACGGAGGGAAACCTGTCAACAAGCCAGACAAGCCCACCACATAGCCACACACCTGACTCGTGTCCAGCGTGCGTGTGTGCGTGCGTGGAAGGGGGAGGGTGCACGTGAGGAGGCAGGGATTTTCCTCTCCTGAACCAGACTCTAGACCCCTCTTTCATCCGTGGATCAGATCCAGGCGAACCTCCCTCCCTCCCTCCTTCCATCCCTCCTTCCCTCCCCTCCTCCTTCCCTCCTTCTTCCCTCTCTTCTGTCGCTCCTCCTTCCTCTCCCTCTGCCTCAGTCCTCCCTTTCTCCAGTTGTCTCCACACGGGCGGATGGATTCTGAGGTGCCCGAGTATCTCCAGCACAGGAGGGAAGAGGACCTCTGATCATGGAATGCCTTCAGATTCCTCTGAAACTGTGAGAGTTCATGTGAATAACGCGTGTTTCACAGTCACGCTCGTGATACTTTGCTTGCTGACGGTTCATTCAAGAAACCCTCCCCGCCCCCTCTCTCTAATGCCCTGTTGCAGCAGAGTCTGTGTACCTTCAGATCTATTTTCTATACCACAGTTCACCAGCTATGTTCTGGGATAGAGACTGTATAGATAGAGTAAATATTTGGACTGTCGTCCTCTATTTTTTACGAGTATGTTCCCCTCTCCCTCTCTTTCTATCTCTCTTCACACACTTTTCTCTTTGTCAAGTAACGTAGAAAAGATAAAAACATTTTGCAAGGGAGTTGTGTGATTTTCTAAGAAACACATTCACACAGATGTGGCATAAAAACAAACATATTTAGAAAAAAGAAACAATCCAAATTTTCTTCTTGCCTACAACATGCACGCACACACACACACACATGCACATACACATACTTATAGGCAGACATAAGAAGTTTGTGGGGAGAGAAAAATCCAAGACGTTGCTTTTTACAGATGATAAAAACACACTGGAGACTTGCAGATAGCTCCTGCAATCATAGTTGATGAAGTGCTAATTACCGCCACTGCAATCAATGCGAGGAGCTCCCTACACACACATACACACACATACAAACACACACACACATCCAGAAACAGATGTGTGTGTGGGTGGAAGAGCGCTGAAAGGAACGGTGTATACATATCACTATCTAAGTCCCACCAGCGGTTCAGTCCGCCTTCTCTGGTAAATAGAAAACCTGAAGTCTATTTTTCTTTAATCTTATTTCAGAGCGTGGGCTCTAGGAATATCTCTAGGCCTTGTAGGCCTCTGTCCCTCACTCACTGACTTTGGACTATGAGGCAAGGCTTGTGGCTTTGACCCAGATGGTCTATAACTGCAGCACTGGCAGCCATCTTACTGCAGCGTCTACTCAAAGCCCGAAAACAACATGGCTGAAAACCAGTAGGCGACATTTATACTGGCTGCATCCCTATTTGGTTCAGCAAACTAAAGCATGGGCAAGGTTACTATTGTGTTCTCTCTTCTTGCAGCAATTATACAAGAGATGGCTTGTATTGTAACATTTTCACTGTATAAAACTTAGGGAAAATGACTATTAAGAACTTTTTAAATGACTAGAAATTATTATGATTATTATTATTGTTATTATTATTATTATTATTATTATTATGAGAGGATTTGTTTCCTAGCTCAGCATGCAGAGTCCAGTACTGATCATCTCGGCCTATGACGTGCCTGTTTGGACCTTGATTCCCGGCATGCAAAAACAGGTTCCCAGTCCCCACTGGGCCAAAGGTGCCTCACCCACCCGATACAACCATGTAGAGGACACGTAGCATAATCCATTGAAAAAAAAAAAACACACACACTCAGATGTATTCATTCTGAAATGACCAAAGTCTTTTTTCATCCCAAGAAAAGCTGACTCTTTAAGAAAAAGAAATCAAATCCAGATTCTCTCTCTCTCTCTCTCTCTCTGATTCTGATCCATCAAAGCTTTCACTGTGATAGCATTTTGTTCCGTCGGAAAGAGTCAACTCCGCTCAGACCTGCTAAGGTCTCGACTGATGTCATTTTCGGAGAAGGGCGTATACCCTGAATTAATTACATGCATGTATTTTCTATACGGAACAAGGTATGGGTATGGTTCTTCTCCCTGTGTAAGCTGACGAGCACTGACTATGGAGTGTGGGAGTTGAATGGGCATGTTGTAGGCTACAGCACACTCACAGCAAAACCCGCCGCACTTTCCGTTCTGCATTCTCATCATGACTGTTAGCAGTTTATCAAAGCTCTACCTGATCGAACAACTTAGAACGTTTGTCTTGCTTTAACGATTTTTCTCAATAGTTTTGTTAGATAAGACTTAGAATATTAAGTAGACTGTCGCTGCTGTGTGCTGCTAAAAACTGCAACTATATTAAGAAATTGATTTGGTGAATATAATTTCTAGTTTATTGGGGTTACCCATTACCATTTCCTATTACAGCACATCGAAGCACATTAGTTAGAACTCTATATTTGTCTGTACAAAGCTGTTGATGCTATAACAACAAATGGCGTACTATACACACCGGCACACACTCACTCACACACACACACACGCTCAGACAGCAACAGGAGCAGGAAAACTCTTAAAGTGTGTTTGGGGCTGAAGTTTTGGCCTCATTGCAGCCAATCGTCCTCCACTCTTACAAACTCTACATGCTGGGCTGGCTGCTGCTCCAGCCCTGCAGTCCAGTACACTGGCTCCTTCAAGGCTGACTTTATTTTTGTAAATGACAGGTGTGTAAATGTACATCTCTGTTTGGGTCTCTATAGCCACCGTTTTGTTCTTTAGTTTATTTATTCGATTTGTTCGTCCTTATTTTCTCTCGTATACGGGTCGCGTGTGATGTCGTCTCCAGATCCAGATCACTTATGCTTTGTCCAACCTCTCTTCAGATGCGTTACGAGAATATTCTAGCAACCTTAGTTTCTTTGTTGCTTCTCTTTTCAACCTCTTATTTTGTACGTTGTCCCATCTGTTGCATGGGGAGAGGATGGCATTGATGAACTGCATGTAGTAGGCTATGTCTATCAAGAACTGTTGGTATGTACCGCTAATTTTACATACATATATGCAACGAGTTTGTCTACACTATACAGTTTGTGTTTTGTTGTATACACATATACAACATATTGAATAAAATATTTATATAAAGTTGTACTGTAATGTCAGTAACATACTTAATGCAATATAGTGTGCAGTATATTATTGCACCTGTCATTTTTGATGGGACAAAGAAAACAGAGGGGTTGGCTAGTTTAAGCATGAAAAAGGCCAAAGTAGAATTTACATTAAATTTTCTTTGTGACTTCTTATCGGTCCTCTTTTCAAGTGGTGACTGAGCTTGTATGTCAATGCAGCTCTCATCCCCTGATGCCACCTTTTGAAGTGACATGGACATCCAGCATGCCACAACTGAACTATGTATGCCCTCTCTTCGTTTCCTCCACGTAGAATCTAACCTTATCACTAGTATGAGTTGAGTGAGAAATGTCCATCACGTACCTTCAGTACAGTGTGGGTTTCATGGCAGATTGTTTGGTTTGACCTCCCGGCAGAGAAGAATAGGCACTATTAAAATGATTTATTTTCAAAAAATATATATATACCATTGCAAGTATGCCCATTGGAGTTATGTCATGTTATAACAAATTTGTAACCATGTATGATTAAGGTCTTCGCATTGTTTTCCATGCAAAATGTTGTGTCATGCGGCACAGTTAATGTTTTATTATTAAAAAGAAATAAAAACCTCAAACAGTAACTGCCTTGAGCCTTCGAGTGAACTTTCATTACAGTTTAGGAGCAATACACCATTTCACCTACATTGTCTCACATGTTACAAAAAAAAATATTGCCTCAGTGATTCTTTCCACATTTGGATTTACCATGTATCCGTATCCTATTACGTGCAGCCATTTGGAATATGTTAGAATTTCTACATTATATTAAAGAAATACATAAAGCTGATCTGTCCAAACAACAGTTAACATGGTAATATGCTTGTGTTTCTTTCCTACGACACCCGGTTTTACAAGGATAATTTGTAACCAGTACAATAAAAGAACAACAAATGCTGCGTGGTTGTCTTCTCCCTCCTCTGGTGGATCTCCAGGCCACGGAGTTGTCCCGGCCTGGTGACGACCATGGCCGGTGCTCTGGTCGCTCCGGGCAGCCAGGCTCCCTGCCTCTAACACCACTGTCCTCTCCTCCTCAGTACTCTGCCCCCACCCAGATTTCGCAGGCGTTCCCTGTCCAGCCGTCCCAGCACTCACAGTTGCCACAATTGCACAGCCCATTCCCTGTGAGAAGATGTGAGAAGAAAAGCTGTGAATAAAGAGCTGTGCCATCATGCCTGACCTTTAACAAGGTTCCTCTTTTCACACCCTGCTTCTCTAGGCGCAGCCCAGGCAGGGGATGGGGGTGGAGGCTGGCTGTACTTGCTCAGGACAGTTGGTGGTTTTCCACTGGCCTCGCCCACATTACGGAGGAAAAAACCCCAGTGAAAGGAATTGTAGTTTAGATATTTACCTCATAAATTCAAAACTCATATTCCAGATCAAGCAAGTATTTATTCTCGCAAAACAAGACTGCCCTCGCCAGTAATGCACACCAGCCCATTTTTTTAATGTATGGGAACAGAAGAAAAATATTAACGAAAAAATTAAAGGTGAAATATGAAAAGGTGAGAAGAAAAAAAAAAAGTGGAGAACTGTAACACAGCTGACATATCAGACAAGTTCAAGTTGAAGCCCCATCTCTTTTCTGGCATTTCTTGGTCTCAGAGTAGGATATTATCCCACCATGTCATAATCCAGTCATTAAGAGCTTGTCACGAGCTCTATGAGCAGCCAGGAAGAAGATTCAGGGGATAGCTAGATTCCTCTACTGGCACAAAATATCCCCAGACAAAGCTGAGACATGTTGGCAGAATGACCGAGCAGTTTACAGTGAGTATGTTGCTGTCCAAGCAGGGAAGGAACGATTCAAAATTTAGATCAGATTGAATTTCAGATTGAAAAATATTTAATACACTGTGGTTTGAGTGAACCCATTGGAACTGAAGCTGCTATTATTGTGAAAACAAAAGAAAGAAAAAAAAAAACGAGTGAATGGAGTTGTCATGCGACCCAGGCAGGGAATCCAGCCAAATTTGCAGTTTTTGGCAAGGGAGGGCTTTTGTCTTTTCTGCTTTGAGGCCCATTTTGGTCATGGGCGGCTTCGGTGAAAATCCCACCATGAAATGGCCAGACATAATAATAATAATAATAATCAGACAATAATAAACTTTGCATGGGGCATAGAGATTTAGTGTGTGGTTTCAGCCAGAAAAGGCTGAGTTGCATTGTTAAATCAGCTGAATCCAGGTTGTAGATTAGACAGAGCCTCTTCTGATTAAAGGGATAAGGTTGGCCTTACTCTTCTTACTGTCAATAAAACCCAAACAACAAAACCACCAAGGAATTCATCTGCTCTGCAAAGCTTTCAGGCTTAGTTCACAATCAAATATGTTGACGAAAGGTCGTCATTTACTTGTTTTTTTACGCTCATTAGCAAACTTGCCAGGGACATTTTTGCATCATGGCTGCTGCTACCTGGCAGGGCAGTGTGTACAACACGGCAATGCAATAAAATGGTTTCCATGTGTCTGTAGAACGCATTTCTCGCATATATTCTCCAGCCTGTAATATGGTAATTAGGGACATTTAACAGGCATTACCATACATTATCTACATTTCCTCCCCGTTTTTTTTTTTTTTTTTACACTCAGTTGAGTGCCATGTGACTGCATCTGGAACCACTGATGCTCATTTGAATGACATTAAGGATGACATTTTGAGTCATGGAGTCATGATGAGAAACACTTCTGAACAGCTGTCCAGATTTTGACAGGCCCCGGGGCAAAAATAATTCTGTAAACATGCATGTACTGAGATTTCCATTATCTGTGGGGATAAGGCGCCTCCTGTGAATAAACGACCACAGAGAGAACAGTGTGTGTCTATCAACGTGTGTGTGCGTGTGTGTGTGTGTGTGTGTGTGTGTGTGTGTGTGTGTGTGAAAGAGAAAGAGAGAGAGAGATACACTTCATTTTCCTGTTTTCAATTTCCGACTCCCAAGCCATACACCCCATTGTGTGCGGTAGGTTAGAATTTTGTAAAAACAATGTAAAAAAATAACGCTACTCTTGTATGTAGATATGTATACAAGCATGCAGACACTCACATACATGCTGTATCTAACATACAATCATTCTCCTTCATACTTTTTGGTTTTTGACATTGATATGTACTGTAAGCATGTGTGGAGTATGCATGTCCGTGGAATAAAAATACAAAAATGAAGATCGGAAGCATCAATCTAATCTTAGTTTGTCTATTCATGACAAAATAAATGTTGAAGAAGATGGACTACATTTAATGTCTTCTAAGACAAATACATTTCAGGATTTGTTATTTTTGGCTTAATCTTCCTCTTCCTGATGCCAAAGTGTTTAAGATCCTTGCAGGGTCAGCTTGAGTCAGTTGCGTTTTCGATTGGATCTCATGATTTTCTGCAAAATCAGGATCCAGTCTGATTGCGCTCAAGTCTCTGTTTATTCACAGTGAATTCATGGATGTTGGGTATGAAATGACTTCCTGTACGGCGTGCGTGTGTATGTTTTTTTCCCGTCGTACCTGTGCAGATGAGGCCGTCGTGTTTGTCACACTCTCGGTCGTCACATTCGCAGTACTCTCCTGACACCCACCATTCTTGGGGAGAGCAGATACATTTGCCACAGTGACAAGAACCTGCAACACATGCACGCACACACACACAAACACACACAGACGCATGCACGCGATTGTTAATTAACATCACATTTGCGAGCTGTGGAGCATTTTGACAGCATTTTCTTGTTTCTTTTTTAAACACCATCCCCTTGTGTTTTGTCCACATATGCTGTTTGTATTATCTCCTGTAAAATCTTTATTTTAGACAGAAGATTAATAGAGCTGGGCAGAGTGGGTATGAGAAGTTCCCTGGGGAGATGGCTACTAATATACTTTTGCCACCAGGAAACCAATCCGCCCACACTTTAAACTTCCTCACTTTCCCTCCAGTGTCTATTCCTGTCTGTCTGAAGGGCAGCAGCAGGATAATAATGCATTAAGGATTTGTAGAGAGAAACAAATCTCATGCTGTCTGCTTCACTTTCACCCCCAAAAGCTCACACCCAGAGGTCTAGCAACTGTGTTTTCGATCTCCCCAATTTCTTTCAGCATACACCAGGTGACAGGAACTCCTCGAGAGGTGGAGGCAGACAGAGGGAGGCGGATGGGGTGAGGAGCAGGGGAGATGGTGAAACAGATAAGAGGAAGGTGAGACAAGGGTGGAGCTGAGGGGAGATTGTGCCGCTGTCTGAATTTGCTGAAGCATGGAGAATGAACATGCTCATCTTCATTTTCACACCCAGCCCAGCTCTTCAGGGCCGGACACACCACGGCGGGTTTATTTCTGTGGAATCCTGTTGTGTGGAGTCATTTGTCACCTAATGATTCATAAAGTGATGATATGTGGAACATTAGAAATGTGTGCTGCATGACATGACAGAGAGCTCTGAGTTACAAGTGATGATTATATTTGAGTACAATTAACACCACTTTTATCAGTTGGCGGTGACGATACCACAAAGAACAAGTGATACATAGTGATATATATGAATGTGTAGTTCAATATATACAATAAGGTGTGAAATCTACTTTTAGGGTACACTGCAGGTGAAGGTGAGTTATGGACAGGCTTTGTGACAGCCTTGTGAATCTGTATCTGGGGGAAAGATTAAGGCATAAAGGAGGCTAAAAGTTAAATCCTGACCGGATTATTGCTTTACCCATACAGGAACAATATATTAACCTGTGTCAGAGCATTTGTGCGCAATTGTGCGCTCAGAGTGGAAATTTGATGTTAATCTTGCCAGATCTGCAACAAAGCATTGCTATCAGTTAAATTACTTGGTACTGAAGTTCTGATTGTTGAAAGCATGACATATCAGAGACGGTGAGATAAGGCCTATCTTTGTGTGGATTTGTCATTTTGATTCCGCCATTTTACAAATGAATGAATGAATGAATCTTACTTGAGATTAGCTCACAAAAAAATACATTAATAAATTACAACACATGAACTTCAACAGCAGTGAATTTAAAGATACATAATTAGGTACCAATCATATATTCAGATGGACCGCTGACCTGTATTCCCTGCCTATATCCTGTGTGGAGATACTGTAGGCACCATCAGACCCCCTTAGCACCAGTGAGTATAAAGTGGGTAAGATAATGGACATATCTAGTATGCCTACTTTAACATGATAATTATGACTTTGCGGCGTGCACAGTGCAACTGAGTGGTAACACTAACACAATCTTTAACCCATGAGCAGTGATGGGAAGTAGTTACTTTCACACAAAAAATGTACGAAGTGGAATATTAAAGTACCTGTATAATTGAATGTAATCTGGACCTCGAATGTTTTATTTTGAAATCAGCCTAGATACAATCCTACTACTCAACATATAGGAAGTGTACGTTTTCTCCATTATCTCAAGTGTACAACTGCATTTCTAAACTTAACGTTAAATGTCGACAGCCTGCTTGAATTTGGCACATTGTTGTAGATTACACCTAAACATTCTGAGAACCAGGGACCAAAGAGAACCAAAATGTATGTTCTCCACAAAATGCAAATAATCTCTCAGACATTGTTGATGCCCATGCAGAGATGGCATCCAAGCAGCAACCCTGCTTCACAAGGGGCCACGTGCCCTCTGTGGTGACTTAACGGTCTGCTGTAGTATAGAACATTACAGTCTTTAGCAGATAAGGATTTTATTTAAAGTTTTTTACCATTACAACTCAACTCAAGAAGAAAAATAGTTTCATGTTATTCATTAAACTCAATTTCTTGGTAATATTCCAGTGAAGTTGTGTCTTTTTCGGTCTCTTGGAGTTAGGGGTGGTGTTGTTTTGTCTCATCTGACTGGTGTTTGGTGTTTGACGACCAGATTCTGTTGCACATGCAAGTACTCATGCATTGTGAGAATTGTAAATTTGTAAATTCATTTTAATTTCATGTTTAGATTTGCTGTCACTTAGTTTATTATCTGATGTTTACATGCAGTATTGAAAAACACCTTCCTCACCCTTTCCGCTGCACAGCACTCCATCTGCGGTCTCACAAAGCTCCTTGCTTTGGGTGTCGCTCAGGTCACAGGACCGAGGGAACTGGCACAGCTTCCCAAACCAGCCGTCCTCGCAGATGCAGCGTCCGCATGAACAGTAACCGTGACCTGGCAGTGGAGGGCAGAAGGGCCTTCATTTAAAGGAGACCAAATATGGAGCAGGGCCATGACACAATAGTCCCATAGAAGACAGAAAAAAAAAAGACAGCGTAAATTTGGGACAAATGCTATTGGGGGCCCAAAAAGAAAGCAATAAAGCACAGAAACACAGAGGGTTGACAGTGCAGACATTGACAGTAATGGGCAGTACAAGGAGACAGAGCCACAGGAAGACGAGAGAGACGCAGCAGGCTTATTGTATTTCCCCTGGGGACATGAAAGGAACTGTCATCACTGGTCTTGTCCTGTCCTTAATAAATCTCCAGTGCTTCAGAGAGGGATGAAAAACAAAGAAAGGGAATGGCAGGAAAACACAGACACACACACACACTCAAACACACACACTCGGTACTAGGGATGTTTAATTGGTTGAAAGAAGCAGTTGGGTGCAGGGATGCTTTAATAGCCGACAGCACGACTGTGGCTTTAACAAGCACTAGCACGCACACATACACACACACACTTCGTTCACTTATGCCCTTCTTCATCTCTTGCAGAACCCTTGGATCACTTGCAATGTGCTGACTTCAATACAAATCATAACATGTCGAGGCAGTTGCATCATTGATTGATTCCTTTATGTTCACATCTGGTTACAGATGCCAGGTTGAAGAGGTGGTAATGAGCTGAGCATTTTTTCATCATTTTCATCATTGTAGATCCATACTGCACTGTGGGAAATTGTTTGATCTGTGGCTGAAATGAATCAATCAATCCACTGTTCAAATCAATTTAGATTTTCAGCTGGGTTTTAATGCCTCTTTAAGTCGCACAGTCAGCCCAAGAATCAGATAATAGAACAACTTACCATGTCACAATCATTTCATAGCCTCAAGCTTCTAAATGTATGAATTCAATTTCTTCCAATATCAGCAAACTGGTGCATAAGGTGTAGCATTTGACGTTGTATCTCACCCTGTGAGTGATGTTCTGATATGAGTGTTTTCAAAGGAATTTGTTCAACTTTGCTTTCTTACTATTGACTTCCTTTTTTGCTACAAATCGGAAGAGATCAATACTTTCATATCTGTCTGCCTAAGTGCATGCTAAGCCATTTGCCATAGTTAGTGATGCTAGAGGCAAGAAAGAATCAAGTAACCATCTTATTACGCCAATCCCATCATATATAGTAAACCCAAATCCATATGGTGGTGCTGGTGCCTATTTCCATTTCAAAGTGTGAAGGCAGCCAAGTAACTATAGAGGCCTATTGCCAATGATGCTGATGTATTCTTTAAAACTAGGGTTGATATTGATGCTGTAATTGATGTCTCTTAGCAAATGGATGAGAAAGAAATTGAATCTTCAGTATCCTGGGGGACACAGCTTGCAATGGATTATATTTATCTACAGTTATAGATAAAACATCACTATTGGCTGCCTTGGCTCACTATCTTTCAATCTCTATCACCCCCTGCTTCACCTCACTTCCTCATGCTTTTTTCTCTGCTTTGAATCAATCAGAGGTAGAGGTGAGCCATGGTGTGTGTGTGTGTGTGTGCGCGTGCGTGTGTGTGTTTGTGAGTGAGTGTGTGTGTGGTGATGGTGCTGATGGGAGGTTATAAATGAAAGTTAGCTCGGCTCCGTCTCAGCTGGAGTGGAGTGGCAGCTATGGCAGGCCATGCATGGCTGCCTCAATCAGCCAGCGTGCGAGAGCAGTTAATTGCTTTGGAGGAACGGCAACCTAGCCTTCATTCAATTAGCCTGCACCTGCCTTTCACAGAAGATGCACCGGACTGAAATGTTGCGAGAGGCTTCTGAAGCGGAGGTGATGGTGAATCTACCATTTAACCCAGTAAAGATGACAAGCAGCAAAGTTGAGGGAGATGTGCACTGTGTGCAGAGAGGTCCGACCTGGGGTCAAACGATCATTAGAACAGGGAGACGATAGAAGGGACTATAGTGTGAGGAAGGCAGGAAAATTGTAAGGGGAGAGAGAGGATCTAAGCTCACCTTAATGCGTCTTTAAACACAAATGTTTTTGAAGAAAGTGGGGTAAACAAACAACCGTAGAATAGTTTAAAATACTTGGAAAATCATAAAATTATTGGAATTCATGCCTTCTGGAAAATAGCATTTTTAAATCGGACATTTGTTACAATATGATGATTTAAAGTACTATGGAAGATGCAGCTGCTTTTTGCTTGAAACGGTTTGAATCCTGGCCCATGGTGTAATCTGTTGTGCATTTCCTCACCACTAACCGCAGGTAAATTTCACTGGAACCACATGAGTAAAAAAACAATGGCAGTAAATTCTTGTCAGTAATAGAAACCATACAAACACATGTTCTGGTTGTTTGAGAATCCATCAAGAGATGGAAGTAATAAGTTATGTATACCTGGGTGGAAATGTTTCATATCAACAATGTCTTGTTGTGCAAGAGCACCAAATATGTTTTTTTTTTTTTTTTTTTTTTTACATAATACAGCAGACGTCTCACATGCTATGTTGGCCATGTAAAACCAGGAACTGCACAAGTGAAATTCAAAGCATGAAAAAAATCACACACTCTATTTGGATGTCCTGGCTCCAGGGTCAGGGTAATAACCGGAGACTATCTTGCATGTCTCATTGTATCACAATAATTTGCGACAATACACCAGCAATATTATAAGTTCACTCCATCTGTATGCTCACTCCTTAGTCCACTTAGGTACTGCAGACGGCAAAGCACAGCCTTGACAGTCTGAACATTAAACATTAGTCTTAACACGTCTAAACATTCTGATGGCACATGTGCCAGTCAACATCTTTGTTAGATTTTTAAACACTAGCCATGTCGAGGTCTGAGTCATTACTGAAACAGCAGCATCATTCCAGTATTTCAGCTCGCCTTACTCTTGGTAATGCATCAAGTGAAGCAAAACCTCTTCATGAACTAAATGAATATTGGATTTGATTATAAATGTCCAGTATTTGTAATCCTCATCTCAATGTGGCCAGAGTGTCTTGGTGACAAGCTAGATTCAATACCAGTGTTGGGCCTTTCTATGTGGAGTTTGCATGATTCTCGTTGTGACTACATTGATTTTCTCAGGGTATTCTGGTTTCCTCCCATAGTCCAAAAACATGAACGTTTGGGTGTGTGCTTGTGTGTACGTGTTTGTGAGAGAAACAGCATTGGTCTTCAGTGCATAGAGCAAAGATGCCTCATGAAGAGGTGTCTCCAGATATCCAAGCACACAATGAGGCCCAGTAATCCATTCACATAAATACTGCATCTTGCTTGGAAGCAGAAATTTACTCTCAGTAGCTGCAATGCGCCACACATGCAAAATGGCACAGCCAGCTGAAATAACTAAAAAATGACTCTCAGAAGGAGGCCCTCGAACGAGAGGGTGTGAATGGTAGCTGGGCAAAAGAGGAGAAGACAGAGCACGTGTCATGGTAAAGGCTCAAATGGTTTGAGCAATGTCTCTGAGTGAAGCAAACACCTGTGGGGAGATACTCTCCATAGCTGTGAGAGATTTTGTTTACTCTGTGGAAAGCTGTGCATGTGTCATGTCCGATCACTTTGCCAGCAGTTGAGATGTAGCAAAGACAGGAGAGCACAGAGGTGCGTAAGATTCAGAAAAAACACTGTTAAACGATGCTCAGACAAAAAGGCCCGTGTGCGAGAGGAGAATCAAGGAAGTGTCTCACGCTAGATATCGTGTCTGAAGGAATGAGTGACAAATTCAGTCAGCTTCCCCCTCAGATGGTTGCAATTGTTTTATTTTTGTTTCTGTTTTCCTTGCAGAGCAAGCCTGACTTGCACCTTGATCTGGCATCGTGTATTCTTTCTCTTTCCCTCTGTGTCCATCTGACAGCAGCAGCTCTAAGCGGATATACCTATGTCAATCGGGTGTCTAATGTTTCATTGCAATCCATCCATTACTAAAGTTGTGCCTAAATGGCTCAAATTAAGAGCACAAACTTCCCAAGACCTCAAATAGACGCTTCAAAGGCTTGGAGCAATTCCTCTCAGATTCAGCTCGAGGGTTTAGAGAGCTGTGCCTTTGGATATCAAAGAGAGCAGATAGGATCACGGCGTATTGATCTTCAAATTCAGCTTCTGCTCCTGGCATAATTTCAAAGTGTGCGAGGGTATGTGTGCCCATGCTGTACAAAATGTGTGCCGTTTTCTGTGCGGTAATTAGAGGAGTGCTAACTGCACAGCACAGGATCCAAAATGGATACAGTGCATGAATGAGGATGTGACAAGGTTTTTGGAGCTGCTCTAAATCTTTGACCCATCTTGGACTTTTACTGTCAACTGAGGTAAAATTAGTTTTTAGTTCCCATCAAAATATGTTTGAATATAAAACCTTTATAGGTTCCAGGGTTTCAATAACTCAGCACTGCAGGTACACATCAACAAAATTTTACCCTCAATTGGTTGAAATACCTCAATGTCTTTTAAGTACAATGTTGTATATCAGAACATTTATTTATTCAAGCCACAAACAGACAATTCTTAATGTAAACCTGGTTGTTTCCTTTTTTAACCCGATGAGCTCAACTAATCATGAGACCGTGTCGAGGTTCAGCCATTTGCATCTTAATGGCATAAATAAAACAAACAAAAACATGTACTTGGGTCAGTTATATCAATGCCTTGAAAATAATAAGAAAATATGAAAACAGCTGCAGCCATTTGTCAGGTCTGACACTAAGTTAGGTACATACAGTAAAAACATCAGGTTAAAGCAAGTGGCTGCTTGACATCTGAGGAGGGATTGAGAGAGGCAGAAGCAGAAATGAGAAAAACACCCTGACTTAAGGACAACAAAAGAGACGAAAAAAAATCTATTAAAGCACAAATAATGTCTTTTCTTTTCAAAGACACAGCTCACGAGGTGGTGAGATGGAAAACCACATTTTGTTCCTAACAAGGAGAAAATTCTACGGTACGTAGAAAAAAAAAATTACATGTGGAACACAGGAAGCGAGGGTGAAAATAGGCCTCCCACTGCTCCACTTCAAATTCGCTCTGAAGAGTCTGAACAATACACGCGCACTGAAACATATTCTGTTTATTGCCGTTCTCTGTCAGCTCCCTCTGAGGCAACTTGAATAGCCCTTAATGGACACAAAGACACAGCCAACATCTGTGTGTGTGTGTGTTTGTGTGTGTGTGTGTGCGTGTGTGCCTGTGTGTGTGTGCTGAGTGCACTCTCACCTCCACAGACCTCTCCGCTTATGTCCTCGCACTGACGGTCATCACACTCACAGTTTTTGCCATGAACTCGACTGTCCCCAGGTGGGTGGCAAGTGCACTGTCCGCACTGGCACTGACCTACAAAAGACAGAGACAGTTTTCTCACATCCGCCACGGCAGGGTTGCGTTTCCAGGAGCTGCTCGGTAGAATGGGTGATGCGTTTTCATTCAGCCTATAATTCGTACCTTAACGGCCGATGTGCGCGGCGTCTGATTTTAAACCCCACTTGATCTGCCTGACAACATACCCTCCGGTGGCGCGGAGAGATCTTAGATGTAAATCACTCACTCTAATAGACACTCGCATGGGCTGCACACCCACACATGTGTACACCTTGAGACGTTGCTTTCCCACTTCAATCAGCGAGCTGCCAGTGAAGAAGGCCACGGGGGAACTTGGCGAGTGAGCATGCCGGCTAATGGTGCAGCTCATTAGAAATACATCATCTATTCTGAACTATCACTGGAGGTGCGCCGTATACCTTCTCATTGATCATTTCACCAGGCTCCTCAGATTAAAATCAATTATGGGCGTATTGCCGGGCCACACGCAGATAGGTAGAGGACTGGGAGGAGAGACATCTTCAAAACTGCTAGGCAATGCCATATATTTTTTTTTGTCAGTGTTCCCACCTTTTATGATGTGTGTTATACAGCTTGTTCCGGATTGCTTCCTTACAGTAACTGAGCCATTTGTTTCGACCATAATGCCACTATAATAATAATGCAGTAGCGGCAATGCCACTGAGGAGTTCAGCCTGAGAATACAGAGTGTCTATTTTTTATACCTCAAATGGAGCTTAAGACTAACGCTGCATAATTGAGGGCATTACCATGAAATATAATGCGTTTATCTGGGTTGTGCAATCACACGCTGGTGCAAGCCTTTAAAATGTTGCCAACTGCTGATGCTGAAAACAACGCACACCCAGAAGGTCTGCACAACATGTGTACTGCCCACCATGAAATATAATTGCACAAAGGGAATTTCCCAGCTCAGTGAAGACAGATGGTTTGAACGCAGAATACTGAATGACTCGCTTTCTCTTTGCCGCTGTTTTTTTTATCGAGCCGAGTTTCTGTTTTGCACAATCATTATTCACCCTGAGTGTTTCCCTTGTTTGTGGCCCAGCGGAACTCATTGTGTATGTAGTGGCCCTTCTGACACCTAAAACATACACACAACGCCTATACGCCTGCCATTTCCTTTTGATGACTCATAGCAGGGAGTTAGGGGCAATAAATAGAGCTGGACACGAATTTACAAGACAGCCACTCAACTGACAGCGTCATCTAATGTGTTGTCCATGTCATATCACTGTCACTTTTTATGACCACACACACACACACACACACACACACACACACACACACACACACACACACACACACACACACACACACACACATATCCACACACTTCTCTTCCTGCTTCACATACAACATATCACCATCTGCTCTGGGGACTCAGTTACCCTAGCAACCGGTGATGTCATAACACCCCTGCCTTATCGATTATCTCTCTGGTCGTCAAACCGTCCACACCAGCGCGTACGTGTGTGTTGGTGTGTGCTGATGTTTAATTTGTCATCCTGTCTGAGGTGAACAGCACTTTAATTACAATGTCACGTCAGCAGACAGCGAGCTGAGACATTCGCTCTGTATTTTTCTCTTAAAGCTGGACACAAATACAACGACAAAGGTATTTTAGCGGCTGGGGAAGCTCTGTGGCTGTGTAGTGCAGCAGAGACTGTGGAGGGACCGGGGCAGGATGAATACATCATTAAATAGATGAATACTTCATCAGTGAGTGATATGGTAGGCTTGAGTAATTGTCAATCAAGTCAGCTCCTCTCATTGCTTTCACAAGCCGCAGACAGTTGCAAGCCAGAGAGTGGAGCAAAGACCCTCCTGAGAGAAAACGAATGACAGAACTGTAAATAATGGGGGAAAAAATACTATAACCTGTTTACACGACGAAACAGACCGACAGCTTCCATTTACGTAAATGAATGCTTATTTCTCAGAGTGAATAGGGTTGATTGTGAGCACATTCATGAAGCTCGGACATGCATTATTCTGAATCTGTCTCTGTACTGTGTAGGTTGTGTACTCAATATTTAACAGCCAAGTGCCATTATAGAGACTTTAATTCAACTGACCCGGCTCTGTAAATCATGCAGGACTCGTCATGCATTCTGTATTGGTAGCAGATCAATCAGTAATGTCACTTGTGACAGAAACCCACTGAAGAAGTGTTTGGATGTGCATTTAAATATGAGCTTAAAATTTTCAGCCAGTGCTGCAAAGCTCTACAAAAATAAAAGATGTATGTTATTTTGGAGATGTTGTTGGCCTGACTCCCCAAATGACACACATTTTCAGAGAAGTGGTCTGAACCCAATGGAAATGCGAGTCCATTTTCACGCCAAAGTGAGTCCCAGAATTATGCTGCACTGGCTGATCTGCAGAAACACAACCACCTTAGCAACGAGCTACAAAATCAACACGCTAAAGTGAGAGTGTAAAAAGACAATAATGATTGCATTGCACCTGCATTCACACTTCTGCCACTTGTGCCTTACCCAACCCAGTTTATTGATTGACTGGAAAAGTGTTCAGCGTTGCAGAAAGAAACCTGATATTCACTGCAACAAACATGAATAGGGGTTAAACCTGGATTTTAAACAGTGCCACTCAAATGCGATTTTCACAGTGACTCACCAATACCAAAAGATTTACACTTTTGAAACCACATTGGCTGCCTTCTTCTCACCAAACCTTGCCAATTCGGTTGACTTAATTTGATTATCAATTCTGTGACAGCTGCAGTGACTTCAGCATCCCACCAAATATAATAAATCCAGTCTAATGGTGCTCCCCCTGCGCTGTCTAATGTCCTGTTGCGTGAATGAAAGCATTGCATTAGCAACCAAAGTGAAGCACCTATCAAACAGGTGAATTGTCAGTATTAGGTTGTATTATGTGTATGATAGTTTAGCGCAGATGTGGAATAGTTTAAAACACACACGCAGTAAAGCGCACAAAAGCAATAGACAGCAGCAATCAATCCATTTAGATGCGCAGGCGAGCAGCCGTTACACCATCCATTGCTGCAGAGACAGAGGGTGTGATTGTCCAGGGTAAATGCCACCATTAACACCCAGATCATGCTGAAGATCTGCTCACAGGCAATGCAGCATCATTACAGTCCCATCATTAATCACCGAGGCACAAGCAAAGTGTTGATCTTTACGGGGGGTGGGGGTTGAGGGTCTAAGCTGTTTGAATCGAGTATTGTCTGGTGTTAACGTGAAGCTATGGAACATTGTTTTCATTGGAGGCCCCAGATGCTATTTGCCATCCATTTTACCATCCCACTCTCAAGTATGAGAATATTCGTTTCTTTACAGATCTGTTTCACGCTGTCTGGGGATAACATGTGGGCTCGTCTCTGATTGGCTGTCTTGCCTCCCTTAACTGCCATTTTCATTACATTTCTTACCACTTACCGCAATAATACTGCTATGGAGCACATACACATACAGCCCTACATGTATGAAAGGAATCAGGTATTTGGGAAGAACCAGAAGTGCGTACAATGGCTCCAAATTGCACCTCCAACTGCATCTGTAAAGTTAGAATGTATGACACTATTTTTCACAACTCCAGTATTTGCTGGTAAAGTTATAACAGGAATCATAAAGGGACCAGCTAATACCATCACAGAGCTGCTTTCATCCATTAGCTACAGGGTCATCAAGGATGACAGAGCAATATCATAGTAGGTGGTCTACGTCTGAAGAACTAATATTTCTGTAGAACTGCAATCCAATCAGATCTCAAGGATTTGATTAAATCTGTATAAAAACGATTTGCTTGGCTCATTTTCTGTCACAATCGACAAGTTAAAAACAGACTGGCTGAGAGGGAGCTGGGTTAACAGCCAAGATATCTCAGGCCATGTTGTTTCAATGTTTTTTAATGTGTCTCCTCCCCCGTTTTTATTACAATAACAAATCACTGGACGAGCCCTTAAATGCCCTAGAGCAGAGCAAAGCAAGAGATGTTAATATCAACCACAGGCCATACAAAAAGGAATCCCAAGAATCAGCAGAAAGATGTTGAAAGCAGGTGTTTCCTTGAGGAAATACCACAGCATAAAGAATGTGCTATCCACAAGCATCTTGACTCCACCTCAGAAAGAAAAGCTCTGGAGCTGCTGTTTCAAATTTCAAGGCTTTTCTGCTCAAGCTGCCATCCCTAGCAGTTGCATCCACCCATGCCTAAGTCATTTTCTACGTCTGTCTCCTCCGGTTTTCCTATTGCTCTCTCTCTCTCTCTCTCTCTCTCTCTCTCTCTCGTTCTCTCTCTCTCTCTCTCTCTCTCTCTCTCTCTCTCTCTCTCTCTCTCCCCCTCCACTCACTCCCTCCATCGCCCTGCTTCCTGTCTGCCTTCACTGTGATTCTCACAGACCTCCGCTCCACGCTTTCCCTCCTCATCCCCTTCGCATCCCTCGCCATCCGTCGAAGCCTTGCAATTAACTCACTGTGAACAATGATTTGGTCCCAAGCATTGTGAAATCCAAGCCACTAAATCAAACAGGAATCCCCCCCCCCGAGAGATGGTGAAGTAAATAAAGCCACACATGCATGCACGCACAACACAAAATGTCTATTTGTCTGTGTATTTGTTTGTTAGAGGCGTTACACCTACTCAACTGCTCAACTGATATCCATAAAATTTGGTGGATGAGTGGAGCACGCTGCAGAGATTACGTTTTGAAGTAGATCCGATCCAAGGGGCAGGTACTTTTTTGGGGGGTAGGGACCAGTTAACATTGCGTTGTAATGTTGCCTTTTACAAACAATTTCTACATTCGAGTAGTGCCCCAGTTATCATTGTTAACATTATTATGGCTTTGACATTCATTGAAATGGCTGGGACGAAAACAAATGCAATTTTTAAGAGGAGGGATATATGGATGTAATCAATTGTTCTGCTGCGCAGGGTAATTTAAAAGTTCCATTTTGTTGTGACAATCGGAGATAATTCAAAGGTACTGCTGCAGGAATTAAAGCTAATTAACTCTCTCGGCACAAGTTAATCTCTGCTGTTTCATTATGTGAGGGGACCGCTCCGTCTGCTCCACCCCGTTGTTGTCGTTGGAATAAGTCAATTGAACCCACAGGTCTCTTGTGGGAAGGACACAGTGTGTAATGAAGGGCTGAGTATTCAAGGACATCAAACCGGTGGTGTTTGCAGACCGCTGTCTGCCTAGCTGGAGGCTTTAACTCGTAGTTATGGCGTCTGTGCTTTGTTTACCGCTCTGCTGTCATTGCTCCGTCATGGCCTTTTTTAATGTAGTCGTCTCCATGGTAGCAGCCCTGGCCGGTGTGCTTCAGGTGTCTGATCTAATCTGTGGCTCTCTTCTCCCTGCGGCCTGGGTGTGAAGGACGTCCATGGCCGCTGTAATAGCATGCAGTTTTCCACAACCCCTGTACAGTGTAAGCGCTTCATACCTGGTGCGTGGCAGTGGCTCAAAGGTGGCGGATTTCTCGTCCCCCCCACCCCCCACTCCAACAGTCAGAAACAAGAAATCAATGCTTAGCATTAACCTCTGATAAATCCACGGAGCCCTGAGACCAAGTAGGTTGTGCTCCTTGGCCGCTGCCGCCTACATGATACAACTGAATCACTGTTGTGCCAATGGAAGAGAGCAGGCTGCACATATTTTCCTCTCATACTGAAACACAAGGACTTTGCTAGGTATTTCCCAGAAAACTGTAACAATACTGAGGGCAAAATGAATAGCGTAATGGTTCATTGAACAATAGCCTCATACAGCAGTGTAAAGCTGATTGATTAAGGCTGCTGCATCGGTGCAAAATACAGGCACAAGTGATGTACCTCAGAAGAATTGTGCACTGAGTAGCTGCTTGGCAATTCATCTTATTAACAAATGGCCAGAGCATATTTTGGAACAATGCAAGCTTTCGGTTAGTCTGAGAAGAATGGTGACATGACCATTGTGCAGTGTTACATCTGGGTATAGGCACAGTATTTGTCTGCAAATGCTGTACCATCATTTTCCTGCTGCACATTGTTGTCTCTGAATGTTGCGGATGAAAAGACTCGAAACTAATGTCATTTAAAGTGGGCTGTGGTATGTATAGCTGACTTTATTTTTATTATTTTATTCTAATCTCATGCATATATGACATTGAAAAGAGTACGTGCCAGACTGTTTCATAATTTTTGCTTCAGATTTTCAAGTTGACAGCAGCCTCTGAGTACCTGTCATGTTTCTGAGAAGATAATAAATCCAGACAAATTATCACACAACATGCTTGCGTTTGCTCATATATTATCAAAGTCTGGTTTCCATACATTTTGTGACAGCTGAACATCTACATATGCGTGTGTGTGTGTGTATCCTGTTTTGTCTTCAGCTGCAGTTTTTTCAAGACATCGTCTGGCCCCTGAAACTCACATTTCCTAATCAACTGAAACCTGACTATAAATGTTCCTGTTTCTCTTTCTTTCTTTTTTACTCTGTTCAGAATGTGATTTCAACTCACCCAATTAATTTGACGATATTTCAGTTTTATGCATTAGATAGAGACATGGCCAGGGGTATCTGCCTCCACTGCCTGCAAAGATTAATCAGCGGAGCTTTACAAGGGTGAGTAATTTGTTTCTCCTTTTCACTGGCTCTGGGCTGTGTGTATTTGTAGTAGTTCAATGTGATCTCAGTAGTTTGTTCACCTGATGGAGAAGCATTTATTTAAGCTTTTCTTCATCCCTCCGCTAAGCAAGAATATATGTGTTTCTTTGTATCATTATCATGTTTAAGTATACAGTGTAACTGTTGGATGTATTCTGTTGTGGAGAACATTTTGCGATAATGCCTTATGTGAACACACATTTCTGCCAAAGTCAGGATATTTTCAGTCACATCCACTGAGATATTTATGCCTTTTTTGGTGTCCGTAGTTTGGCAGGAGAACGCAGCAGAATGCAATCTCACATACTTCTCTACATAAATCTGGTCTGACAGATTTGGTTATACCACACCTACAAGGTGCTGGTGAAACAGAATCAACTGCTTGAGAAACTACATGGAGGTATGTTTTATAAGAGGTAGGTATATGTTTTTTTCTGTTTAGTTTAATATTAAGTTTAAAGCCAGGCTGTCAAGAACAGCTTGAAGATTGATGTATGGATTTATGGAGTAAATGTTAAAACAAGAGTCACACACAAACACAGGCTCTATATCATATAGGTTTTCTAGCAGCAAAATATACACTATTTTCTGACTTTCACCTCAGTGTCATCAATCAACAGGCTCAGGGGTGCGTGACTGGGACAACAATTGAAGCACAACCTGGCCCTTTGCACTCGGCTCGGGTTTCTAGCATTGTATCTGCACTTAATATTGGTATTAGCCTTACTTTTGGAGGCTTTGAGAAAACAAGCATCCTCTGACCAGAAAGACCACTAATGAAGCATAGAGTGCGCTGTAATAAATCGAGACACATCGACCTAGAGCTTGCGCTATCGAGAGCTTGGCTCCATGCGCGGCTTACATTGTTGCAGGAAAACAGTGCAGCTTAATTTTACACCGGCACGCAGATCTGCGTGTATAATCCATATGTATGAGCCCAGATGTACATAGAAAACTAGCACGCATTTACAGGCACAAAATAACATATACACTGAGATGTTTAGAGGGGTCAGGAGCTTTTCCCTTGGCCCCTTTGAAGCGTGGGTGCTGGAAATAAAGAAAATAAAGCATTTCTGGTCCATTGGAAATTCAGTGTATTCAGCCCTCTTACAACAGGTCAACCTCATCCTTGCACACAGAGGATAAACATAACCAAGAGACGTATTTACATCAGAAATCTAGTTCGCTGGCTCTCTGTACACCTCATTGTCTCTCTACATATGCACCATTTACCTCACGTTCAGCTCCCAATCAGCTTATGGTTGAATTGGGCAGCAACCATTGTCCCCACTGCCCTGCTGACTATGGGTTTTGTTGTCATTTAATGGATGCCACAATGTGTTGCCGTCCTTGTTACAGCCACTGAGAGGGAACATCCCTCACATCTACAACACGGCCCCTGACCACATTACGACATCATTGATGCGATATGCACGATGTAGCATTCGGTTGCCTTTCAGTTTCAGGTCTATTTAAAAATGCTGCTTATCTTTACAACCCTCCCAGGAAGGAATTAAGAGACGTGAAATGCTGGAGAGGTCCTATTCTACACCAAGAGGTGAGGCCAGCTGCTGTAACCATGGCAACAGGAGAGGGCGGGAAGACCAGGTACCTCGTCCGAAGCAGGGCAAATTGGACGTTCCGCGACACTTCTTCACACTGCTCTCCAGAGACAGGGAGCAGGACAGAGGATGCTCACACTTCTTCCCGGCCCATCCCTCCTTGCAGTCACACCTGCCACAATTACACTGGCCGTGACCTGCCGGGAGGAAAGAGGAAGGAGTTGAGGAGGTGCTGAGGTGAGACAAAGTGGTGGCACTGTACCAGGAAAATTCAGGGAAGGTGTGGTAAAGGGGAGAAAAACAGCACTGAGGGAAGGGGGCACATCGGATAGGGAGCAGAGTTAGATGGGCTGTGGAACAACAACAACAAATACAAATGCGAGTGTGGCTGCATTTGTGTGAATGTGCAAGTGTGTAAGAAAGAAAAGAGATCAGGAGAGAATTTAATAGAGAAGGGGCACAGCATGCCAGAGGTGAGGAGATGAGGGGGATTGACTGTTTATAGAATCAGCTCAGCACACTTTGATTGCCTGGCCTCTCCTGATATGTTCAATGACCAATGTTGATTTTGAAAGAGAGGAATCGGGAAAGATGAGAATTTTTTTTTCCTTTTCCTTTTTTTTTGTTTCCTTAAAGAATGTGGAATAGACATGCACCCACAGCATAATCAACTCTGTCTATGCTAAGACACTAATGTGCTAACATTTTCTTGTGTATGAATTCTTATTTTAATGAACAGGAGCTGCAGTGGTAGCATCCATCATATTTTGCTCATTAATTCTTTATAGAAACAGTGAAAAGGTCACTCTCATCCCTCCCCAGTTTATTGTTAAGTTATATGGAAAGTTCATTTTCACAGCTCTGTGGGAATTAGAATCAGATGGGAAGCCGCGGTTTGTGGTGGTGTGCTAAGTGCAAGGAGCAGCATTGTGTCACTGGTGGAGAAAAATAAATGGCTCACATACACAATGTTTAACAACAATGTTTATAGCGCTGACGAACTATATAGCAGATGTACAGCGCAGTATTGTATTTTGTGCAATGTGCATCTGCTGGTCTATAGTGATACAATGTATAAACTGGAAAGGCTTGCATGGAAAATAGATCACTGTTGCTAAGTTGCTAAGTAGCATATGTCAACAGTTTATCCAGTCAGCTAACCTAGCTTAGCATAAAGGTGGGAAACATTACATTGGTAACAAGGTCTTCAGCCATCTTGGCCGGAGCCAGCAGTCTGCACTCTGTGTTTCTTCAGTTTTATTTACCATACTGGTGACTTCTAAATGTTATGCATTGTTATGCATATGTAATGTAACATTTGGACGCACACTGACCTGAGCAGAAGTCATCAGTGTAGCGGTCATAGGTCGCATGACAGTTCCTCTCATCGCATTCGCAGGTGTCTCCATGTATGTCCCCCCAGTCTCCGGAAGGATCCACATCGTAGCAGTTGCACTCTCCACACACACACGTACCTGATAGCCACGCACAAAATACACTGTAAATTCACACTGTATTAATCCATAATAGCGTTTTCACAACAACACAGTCTAAATAAATCAACACCATGAAGTGGGCTGTATACCAGTAAAACAAAATGAGAAAAAATACAGCTGACATTACAGGTGTGGGAAGGAGGATATCATTTTCTACTTTAGCAGGAGCTGCAGCCAACAGGATAAATACATGTTCCCCTTCTGTCTCATTTTTCTTCTTTTATCTACGTATCTGTCTGCCTGTGTCTCTCTTTCTCATTTGTTTTACATCTTAGCCGGGGCATCAGCTGAGCGGCAGCCAGCGGAAATCCCATTTTCTCTTATCAGCGGTGACAGAGCACAGGGAACCCCAGGGGAGCCGGGCCAGCTGGCAGGCCTGTGGGCTGTGGCTGGCGCGTGTCTGGCCCCCGGCCCTGCGCCCGCTCTCCCTCACCACCTCATAACCCCGGAGCGCTGCATTTATACAGCCGTGCACTTTCATGTCTGCCACAAATGTCACCGCCTGGCTTCACCAGAGCAGATTACTGCACCTGTACCAGCTACTGGACAGAGGTGCTCTCTCTATAAAATCAGCTGCAGATCCATTAGAAAATGCATTCATGTATTATATCAGAGAGAGTTTCTAAGCAATGTCTTGCTCTTCAGCGAAGAAAAACAACCAGCCTTGCCACACAGAGGGGCTCTATTTTCTTCGCTGTGTGCCCCATGGAATCACATTATCTCCAAGGTAAATTGTTTTGATCAAGAAATCACACACAGATGCATGAATTTAGCCTCTGGCGTTATGTGGCTTTTATTATTTTGACAGCCTGCCTGTTATTGTATTATCAGCCCAAGTGAGGAGGTAGGTGAATCTAAACAATAAAGAGTAATGGAGTATTGTATACTGTCAGAAAAACCATTCACTCATTCATTTCAAAGTGTGAGCAGAGCAAGGGGAGAGGTTTTCAAAGGAGAGAGGGAGAGAGAAAGAGAGAGAGAGGCAAGACATTTTATAACCTCATTCAAAACACTTCTCTGATGAAATCAAATCAACCCTCGTTTATGTAATCATTGTCCTTGATGCATCTCCCATAATCATGAGGAATTATCTCCACGATGCTTTACAGGGATTTTAATTCACAGCATAATGGTTATATGTCGATCAAAGATGGCAACTGTGAATTGCTCCTGCTCTAATCATAACCACACTCTCTGGCTGTTTTGAGCTGCAACAGAGCAGCAGTTTGTGTTTTGACATGTTGCTGCATTTTGGCTAAATGGTGGAAAACACAGGACTTGTGATACTTCGGGCAATTGTCACAATACTGGCAATGTGTTTAATATCCATTTGGCAAGAAATATAGAAAGTGATGTTTTGGACAATTTAACGCTACCACAGTTGTACACACTCCATTAGTTACATCACCTAAAATTCAATATATTGTTAATATTGGAGCTTCACAGGAGGTCCTATTTTCAAATTAACTAGCTAAAAAACAATCTTCTACTTCTATACACTTCATTCTTATGTATTGATCATAATATCTAATAATCACGCTTTCGTCAAGAAATTTGGAGCCCATATTTACTTGTGTGAACGTGTTCATAACTAAAACCCTTCTAGACTAGCAGTAATGCTTCCCTGGATCTTTTTTTCTAGTGGTGCTTGTAACTGTCGGGGTGTCCCTGCCTGTTCATATACCAGAAAGGAGGACAATAGGCCACTAGAGCATGTACACCGTCAGAGGTCTTCCACGCTGTGTCAGCTGTGCACTTAACCATGAATCATGGGGCTCTGTCAAAGTAGCCTAGCATTTAGCCCTACCACTTAGCCAGCCCTCAGCCAGTCTACTGTAATTAATTTTAGAGAGCTTTACTGAAATCCCTCAGGATCACTCGAGGTAGGTTAGACAAGCTGCTTCTCTGCTAGCTGCTCACCCAGCTGATGACTTTCAGTGGAACGGAGGATTTCCCAAACCTGTTTTCTACATGTTTCTCTTCTTTCAGTCCATCCCTTTTCATATTCTCTACGTCTTAAAGGTGACCCTTTGGCCGTGCTGGTCACATAATGCAGGACTCACTGTATCTGCTTGTGTGTTTAAATGTAGATTGAGTAGATTGAGTAGATTGTAGATTGAGTTTCAGCTCATTTCTTTCCCTGTGTTTTACTGTATCCGGGAGTGTCACTTTGATGGCTCTAGGTAACAAGCAGGAAATGAACCTGGCCCCCCTGAGGATGTTTGTTTCCTGCTTCTTAGCAACACAATTCAATTTGAAATTGTCTCTGTTATGAGGTGGATTAATGAGTTTTGAGGATATAATGACACATATAAATTCAAAGATCTCCCTGACAGTGACTATAATGTCACCGATTTCATTACCTTGTAAATCCATGACAATAAATATTCACATCTGCATAATGGCTGCCATGAAATAATATCTCCAATGCTCATATATTTTATGAGCACATTACATATTGTATATATTATCACTGTTTTCAGTCTCATCAAAAACCATAATAAATTTGAAATGGAAATAATAATTTCATCAATAACCATAACACAACAATTAAATGTGGGATTCCGGGCTACCATGGCTGGATGTTATGTGCTGGCGTTGGAGAGGGTAAACAGACCTCTGTTGCTGCAGATTTTGCCATCTGGAGATGTGCATCTCCGCTTGCTTTCCCATGGGCTGATGTCACACTGGAATTCACATTTGTCTCCATGCCAACCAGCGGCACAGTAACAGTTTCCACAGTAACACTGGCCATGGCCTGGAAGCAGATCGGAAGACCCAACAACTGGTTAGTTCACCTCGTCAGTCTTCCAGACAGTCAATTTAACAGGTCTCCACTTCAGTTCCACTCTCTGAGGTATTTCTTACAGATTTCACGACCTGAGAGGATTGTCGAATTCCTACAAATTCTGAGACAACAGAAAGATATACTGACAGTTCTTTTACATTACTATGTACGAGTTGCTACAGGCAAATTCAGTATCTATTACAAAGGCCTGTATAAATAATCTTTTTTTTTTCAAAGTGAATTGCTAAAGCTTTAAAACTGACAAGCAGGGAGTAGAAAAAACAGTGGAACACGGTAATGAATGTAACAGCTACAGTACAGCAGTTGCAATTTAACTTCCACTTAACCCTCATGGACACAGGAGGCTACTTTATATCTTGTCTGTCATATTGAGATCTTATTACTAATTGTGCAGAGGGCATCAGGACAATTTAGGCTACCGTCTTGTTATTGATGGCTACAGGTGGGAAAAAAATAGTCCGAATTTAACTGTCTCTGCATGTTTGTGCCACAGGTGTATTAATTATTATTTTCAATGATCATTTTCCATTTGAAATAAAGTGCAGGGGGTTATTTAGACACCCTGTTTCAGCATAGTGACATCTTGTCATGGCTGTTATTGCTGGCTAAGGTTGAGTTTAAACTAATTTGACATTTTTTGGTCCACGGTGGGGCTTGAACTCTTGAAGTCTTGAATTCTGTAAGGGGAAAATTGACAGCACTATTTTTTTATGTGGTTCTACCAAAAAGAAACACTCTCCTGTTGATGTGCCAGCTGCTCATACAGGGAACAGGGAATAAGTCAACCAGGACACAGTGACAAGGGCGGGGGAAGTCCTTGAATAACCATATGTGAACCTCTGGTGTCTGGGTCTGTTTTTTTTGGGGGGGGGGGCAGAGAGGTAGGAGGTGGTTAGACAGGATCTGCGGGGCATACCTCCACACACCTCTCCCGTGTCCTCGTCCAGACACTCGCTGTCGTCGCACTCACAGAAACGTCCCGTCACCAGACCACGGTTGTCGCTGTTGTCACACATGCAGCTTCCGCAGTGGCAGGTGCCTGTTAAAGAGACCAACTTAAGATGTGATTTAAGGCTTATTTGTTGGAAAAGGTCAAAACAGGTTGTGTGAATATGCTCACAGTGTGTGGCCAGTCGTGGATGAAAGGACACGTGTGCGTGCGTGTGTGTGTGCGTGTGTGTGTGTGTGTGTGTGTGTGTGTGTGTGTGTGTGCTGCAGAACACCTTGAGACCAAGAACCCAGCTGGTTTGCAGATGTGAGCTGGAGGCACGTCTGTGCATCATATGGCATTAGATATAGACTGGTATCTAAAGGTGTGTGTGTGTGCGTGTGTCTTGGGTTCTTCATAGTGTGCGCTTTAGGCACAGACTGCCACACAACTGCATGCTGGGAATAAATTTGCATGTCTACACGCCGACAGACCACATACTGTACAGTACATGCTATCACAGACACACACACACACACACACACCCTGCCATGCAGACACACTCATACAGGTTTATCCATCATTTAGCTGAGGGCATTGTGGGCCAGTGGTGAGGTTAAGCCTTGCTGGGTGAACGTTTTGTGTGTGAAAAACAAGCTCAGCCCAGACATCACCTCACAGTGTGTGTCGTCTGCCAACGCTCAATCATGTGTCCACAGACCGAAACACACAAACTTGGACTGTGAGAGTAAAAGACAAAATTGAATTACCAATACTTACTCACAGTATTGGTAACTCAAGATGTTAGGCTTCCCAAAGATGCTGACTCTCGCATTAAAATATTGATGTACCTGTGTTGGTGAAAGAGAGATTGTTTATACTGATAGATGCATGTGGCAGCAAAGGGATCACAAGTATCTGCTTTAACTAGAAGAGCTGAACTTTAAAGGAATTTATCAGCCGCAACTAATGGCTTCATTGTGGCTAATAAAATGTAACAAGTATTCCAAAGGGCAAACTCACAGCATTTAAAATGCAGACTCCATGGCTTGCGTAAAATGGGTTTTCCGATAAATCAACAATCAACATGGATTAAAGGAGACCTTGAGACCTTTTAGCTCATCTTTGTTAAATAATAACATTTATTACTGGCCAAGAGTCTGTGGCCAAATGCAAATGCAGAGTGCAACAGTTTGGGGAAGTTCCTGGTGAAATGTCTGCGCTACTGTTTTTTCTTGAATATTTGATTTGTCTTCTGATTTTGGCTCAAACATCCTGTCTAAGCTTGGATGGACATGGGTATCTTTCCCTAGTGTGTCACACCTGAGCCTCCTTTGTGTCTAACCACTGGTGCTTCAAGTCTGTGTCTCCCCTGTGTTCTGGGCTAGCTCGTGCCAGACACTAAAGGTGCTGTTTCCTTGTGATTCTCATGTTCTCTGGGTTTTCACAGTTTTTTCCACCGTTCCCTGGATTTTGCCCCCCATTCCCGTGTGTCAGATTCTCTCGTGTTTTCTGTGTTTTCACGGGGTTTTCTGTGTCCCTGTATTTTACCCCCAGTTTTCCCTGTACTTCTCCTCTGGACTGGTTACCTATTCAATCATTCTATTGCTAGGTCCCCTTTAATACCTGTAGTTTTGACATCCATGCAACACACATCTTGCCTTTATTGGTTTATTAATAGTCCACTGAGTATTTACAAGTCAGTAGTTTGTGCCATTAGTTCCACCCCATAAACTTTATATGAAATACCACCTAATTGGAACGTGCTACCAAAACCAAAATACTTAAAATAAAAGTTTATGGAATTGTTGTTGTGTCAATATATGTGAATATGCATTGAGAGTTGGTTGGGTGGTTGGTTTTCGTTCATGCGTAAGTCTACATGCAACTGTGTAGAACCAAGACCCTGTGTGTGTGTGTGTGTGTGTGTGTGTGTGTGTGTGTGTGTGTGTGTGTGTGTGTGTGTGTGTGTGTGTGATCACAGTACCTTTGTTTGAGCACACCACCCCCTGTGGGTTTTTGCACAGCTCTTTGCTCTTCTTGTTGGATAGGTTACACTCCTCCTGGAACTGGCAGGCATCTCCGGACCAGCCCTCATCGCACTCACACGTCCCACAGTCACAGTAGCCGCGGTCTGAGGGGAAACACAACACACCGCATGCTTGTTTGTCGATGCTGAAAAGGATGCCCATTTGTCAGCTCTTATGACTACCAGGAGAGTACATGAATGAGCGTTCTAGGATTCATTTGATCCCCTTGATTCCTAATTACTGTAACAAACGCAGTGTACTCCAAAACGAGCGCTGTTTCGCTATTACATCTTCTGATTTATATTTGCAATACGATCCTTTTGGACAGAAAATTGCAGGATGATACACTAACGCCACCATCCATCACTCAGTGAGAGCGTTACCTTGTGTTCGGAGGGCTCGCACAGGCAGCTTGGAGTCACTATTTCTCATCATTCTGATGGCCGTAGTGAGCAATATGGAAAAACAGGAGGGATCATATGATGCAAATGAAGGCTGTTGACAAGTTATTATAAATGTTGCTCCCATTGCATTTAGCAGCAAGGGGCCTTGTATGTCACACTCAATCATTCTCCTGACTCGTTCATCATGTAAATGTGGTGTCCTTTTCAAGGGCTATCCATCAGTCATTAACAACAAGCAAGTCCCCTGTCCCTCCTCATTATCAATATGTCTCAGGGGACACTTGGGGACAGGTTCAAGGAAGGGAAGAATACAGACAGTACCTTTTTTAAGGGAAGCTGCAAGACAAAGACAATGCAATTTTTAGGGGGAATAAAATCTAATTTTGAAGTAATCTCAAACCTCTTGGCTCCTGTTGTGGCTGCAAAAATCCAGGGGGGCTGTGAGTAGACTACACTTTTTGAGGGCTGCCCAGTTGATTCAACTGATCTGTCTGAGACAGTTACATTTGAAACTCTATATGAAAATGATGTTCACTTGAAAAACTCCATTTTATTTCAATGTAGGTACATATAAGTTAGAAATATTATTGGAAAGCAATGCGTATTCCATTCTCCTGTGGGCACCAATTGATTTTTCATCAGTTCATGTATTTTTCTGTATGTTTGTTACTATTTTGTTAGTATGTGGTCATTATTTCCTGTGGCACAGACCATGGAAATAATGTGTGCAAGATTAAACATTTGGACATTTCTTTTTGAACTTATCATTTACTTTCACTGATGGGAACCACTGGGCATTAACTGAAAAGCAAAATTTGATTAAAGTCACTCCGACTTAATTCAGCACAATATTACAAAGTCACTGCCACCCACTAGCCTGCATTAATCTCCGCTTGGCAATCACTCTGACACATAAAACGGCCCCTCTTTGTCTGCTAGGCAAAAGTTTATGTGTGTGGGAAGGTGCCTGTCTGTCGGCAGTTTATCTTTTCTGGTGCTTCCTGAGCAGTAATTCTGTGTAACTTGGGGGTGTCAAGGTCCAGCCTACACTCCGTCTGTGGACACACGAGTCGGGCCAATCAGGGTCCGACCCGTCCCCTGATGCATCCAATGGGGTCGGAGGGAAAGGGTACATCTGTGCCAGCACCACTGGCAGTAATAGCAGGTGACGTCGCGTTACCATGATAAACTGCCCATGTGGAGAGGACGGTGACTCACGCAGCAAGTTAATTTCAGGTTCGGAATTTAGCTAGCGCCTCATCACTGATAAACAAGGCATAATAGCGAAAGGGAGACAAACAAAAAGGTATGTGCGCAACATAATAGTTCAGCAATTTTGAGTGATTACGCATTAAATATGCACACCAAAACTAATTTCCTCTATGTGAATAGAAAACAGTCATATCACTTTTGTTTCAGGCAATCTTCAGGCAATCACAGCTATCTGAGATTACAGTGTGATTTCAATTATAAGCAAATCTTTAATGCGAGAAATGCATCACATATTGCCAATCTAAAAACTGCAAGACTGTCTCTGTACTCATTTAATTCTGGCAATTTATTTTCCATTTCTAAATGACACTTCCCCATTCACTTGTTTGGATCACGTTTTCCATAACATGGCACTCATTTCTGTGAGTACTTATTCCTCCTTGCTATCTTCTCCCTGTGGCTTACAAAGCGTGAAACAGCAGCACGTCAGCTCGTGTTCAGTGGAAAAGGTCTGGGAGACACCTGTCTCAGGTAATAACTCATTCCCTGTGTCACAGCAAGGAACAAGGAATTCCTGCTTTTTTATCCTCCCAGCTTTTCCAATCCTCAGTGTGTCAGCTTTGGGGAGTTCATCACATCTTTGGACTAGCAAAAGGTCTTTGAAACATTCTCCAAGTGCAATCACAGCAATGCACAAACACTTGTTCCTACACCGTGTACTCTTGGGGAGCTTTAATGGGTCCCAATCAAAAATGCCTTTTACACGTAGACTTGGATAGACTTGAGTGGCTTTTTGTCCTTGCAACCCACACTGGAATCATTAGGTGACTCACCACACAGGCATACTGCCCAGCAAAGCTCAGAATATCTAAGTGAAAGCACATCAAAATATGTACTGGGGAAAAATACAGAGATGAACAATTTAATGGGCTGTAATGGCTCAAGGACTGCATTCCACTGTGGGTCCCTGTTTTCTGTTGTGTTCTCTCTCTCGCTGTGAAATCAACAAAAATAATGTGTTAAACCTATTAGTCACTTTGGACAGACTGCCATTAGTGAGTTGCTCTCCCATGTTTATATCAACTGTTTGTAATGTGTCCATGCTGGATGCAACATCATAAGCTTATGTAATGCTGACAGAAGTCGAATGAGGGAGTTGATCTGGAACAGAGCTGGACAAACTGACTTCTTGTGTGCTGCTGACTTAAAAGCCCCTCGGGTTGGATCTCTGCTGGTACTGGCAGCGGGGGTACGGAGGCTGGGGACTGGGCCAGGAAAAGAACATAGACTGCAAAAACCCACAGCACAGAGAGTGAGAGAGGAGGAGGCAAAGAGGTTTAAAATTGTGTTCTCACTGAACCCCAAAAACAGCCACCTATCGAGGGGGGGGGGGGGGGGGGGGGGGGGGGGGGGGTTTAGCTCTGATTAAACAACCGTTTCCACTGCTTCGTTGAGATAGGGTGAGAGGGAAGCCCAGATGATAAAGACTGCCAAAATCATAAAGTTACAGATTGTTCTGGTTTGCAGACATACTTGGCTTTCTGCCTCAGTCCACAGCAGTGGCTGGGGGGATGGTAGCTATTATCACAGATGCAAAAAGCACTATTGACCTGGGTTTGACCAGACATTCCATGTGCTATTGTAAAAAGTGTCAGCAGTCAGGAGAATTTTGAGAAGCATTAATCGCTGTATTCCAATGTATTCCAATTCCATGATCATCTATTAACAGTGATAGCTCACTAAAAGGTTCAGACTGCGTACACTACACTAACACCACAATAGTTACAAGCAAGTGATGCAATTGAAAGACTTTTATCCTTTTGTTTATTTATTCATTGCCATAATTCTGACCGACAGAGCCCAGGGCCACCCTCTGTTACAGACGATAGAATAAAAAAAACAGAAAACAAACAAAAAAAAGAGGCGCAGCCTGTCTGAACACACACACACCAGAGAAAAACACTTTGCTCGGTTCAACCCAGCTGGGGAAGAGAGAGGGAGAGTGAGAGAGCGAGGCTGAGGGAGAAGGAGGTTTCACGTGGCTCATCAATGAGGAGGGAAGAGAGGAAAGGCTATGAAAAAGAGCATGGAAACATTGCCACGTTGATCCTCATCTGTGGCAGCAGGGGAGTCACTATAGAAATGACACGTAAAATAACTCAAAATCATGATACTTATTCAATATTCCTTCCTAAACCCTGATCTCTTTCTCACGGACTGTTGCATATTTGTGAAAGGAGACCGGACAGGAAGAGTTCAAGCTAAAAAACAAACCAAGGAGTGAAATGATGGGAAGGTTTTGCACAGTTGGTGAACAGATGTTAGTCGGGGTCAGCATCCCATTGCTCTTCTTCGGTATGGGATGTACCAGGGGGAGGAGAAACATGTGTGACAGCACTCCTCTGAAATGAAAGCTCCAGCTTTGGTATGTCTTCCACTCAAGGAGTAACACATGTGAGTTTGATTAATACTGAATGGAATTTATGATTTTATATTATAGTATACATGCCAGTGTGCTGAAGCAGCAGCTGTTGGCTCTTAAAGGTGTTTTACTGCTATGAGTTCCCTCTGAAGGTTTGATATCCTCCATGTTCCTTTACAGACAGACACGAGAGACACCTGAATAATACTGTATCTACCCACTCAGAGCTCCACACCCACAGTCGTTATCACATCCTGGGAAAGGTGTAGTGAAGAGGCCTGACTGCAGCTAAGACGCTGCTGGCTATCCTGCTGCAGCCTCCTCGTACGCTCACACACACACACAATGACAGAACACCTTTCTGGATGTGATTGTCATAGAGCTCTGGGTGAGTAGAATACATGATGCACTGTGTGACAATAGGCTGGTGATAAGGTAATGAAGCGATATAGAGGGTGTTGCTGTGGGTGAGGGAGAGTTGGATACAATTTGCAAATCTTGCATACCCTCAGCATAACATGAGTGTTGGATGTATTTTTTTCTCATCTTGCTCTTGGGGAAACAATAGCCATTTGATTGTGAAGAGGTTTACATCTCGTGTTGATGGTGATTGTATGAGTATGAATTCAGATACACTGTGCAGAATGTGCAGAATCAGACAAAAGAGAATAAACTGATTCTTTTTTTCTCTAAACCTATGTTACAGTTTTTTCTAAGGAAAAGAATGCATGTATTTTGTGAAAAAGGGCAAACTGAGGTGAATTATTTTTATGGAGAATGGGGACACTACCACCATATGTTTCTGTAAATGCCTCTATTCTTGCACACCCTGGGCTGTTTACTGTATCACTGAATGCATGAAGATATATTACGTAGATAGGGTGCCTCCAGTTCAGCTGACTTGCATGTCTGTTAACTGTGCTAAAAGTTAACCCACTCAACATGAGCAAAGATCATGCATCCTCCCCACAAAAAGGGAGGGGGGGCTGCATTCCTCTACAGGGGTGACAGTCATTTCTGTCGTAAATTCAAATGAATATTATTATTTCAGCCATGCTTCTTCCAAGAGGAAATGACAAAATGACAAAATCCCAACAAGAACATCAACAGATTTTTAAAAATATTGCTGTCAGACCCTAATTCTGAAACACATGATCCCTGGCTCCAGCATGTGGCCTGACTTGTTGCTTTAATTTAAAGGATATGAATCGAGCCGTGTTCGCTTGATGAATGCCATCCAAGCTGAGAGACCAATTCAATGCCAGGAAAGCTAATGTTTCTGGAAAGGAAAAACATACAGTTTATCCCTAAGGAGAAAAAATCTATTGGATCTTATCAGTGGGCAGTTGTGAGCGGCAGAGATAAGGGAGCTGCAGGGAGAGAAATTGGCTGCCGATCTCAGACAGCAGACCGTGTGTGCTGCATGGGCCATTGAGCAACTGGGGGGAGGGGGTGTGTATATTCTTCTCAATTTACTTTGAATATAATTCCTGTGCCCTATATGCACATGGGCATATGATTGTGAGAGTATGTGTGTATCTGTGTGTGCACACGGGTGCGATGCTATGAGAGGGAGTTTGTGTGGTTGTGTGTGATCGAGGGTGTGCGCGCTCAGTGTGTGTCTGGGTGTGAAAACCCATCCCTCTTCTGATACATCTCGGTTCCATTTGCAGTCTGTGTACCAGTGAGTGAAACCCCATTATCAGGCTGAAGCAGGGCCTTCTCGCTCCAGACTGCTGAACCATAATGAGCTCCTCACAGCAGCCAACTTGTCTACCCAAATAAATCACTCCACCTCTCACGTGCACGCGCGCGCACACACACACACACCCACACACCCACACACACACATACAGGCATATCTCCTTTAGACCTGTTCTGGACACACACATATCTCCATTAAGTCCTGACACTCATAGCCCAATGACTACAGAGGATACCTGACGAAAATGAGAGGTTTCTTCTTTTTTTTCTTACATCAATGCAGAGAGAGAAACCCCCACAGCATCTGGGGTATCTCTTCAGATAAATACCTGGAAAGTCTTAGTAACAGGTTCCTCTACAAGCCCTCTTTTACTTCAAAGCTAGAGGACAATAAAGAGAGCTCTCCAATAAATCCCACTGTACCTTTGTGAGAGTTATATCCTCAGTGTTTATTAAAACAGTGATTTAGAGTTGCGGCCGTTTTAACGGTGGCAGTTTGCGGAGCATTGGGATTGTATGGTGTTATAGTGAAAGGTGCTTCCTTTTGGAGTCCCATTCATATCAATGACTGCAGACGCTCTCCCTCAGTAGAATCTGACGTTTAAGAAAATACTAACACTAAAGTAATCGATGAGGAATTTGAGGCGCTGGGTTTTACCCACAAAGTCATAACTGTTAAAGTTTTTGGTGTGATTACACTAGTGATGTCTGCTACTATTGTCTGCTATTATTGTGTTATTATTATGATAAGCCAGAGGCTTATATGCAAGAGGCAGCTATAATGTGAAATTCACCTTTACTCACTACATTTTTGCCTTTCTATATGTCAGGTGTGTATACAAACTAGTTTTATAAAAAATCATCAGTATCAATCAGTCAGTATTAGAACAGAACATCACTACTAGCCCAAAAAAAAAAAAAAACTTGTGCTACTCTGGAACCAGTTTCTGGAAAGTAGCCACTGTTCACTTTGCAGTAATCTGATATACAAGGTTTATTATTATTATTATCATTGTCATTACTATTTCAACGAACATAGCTTCACTCGAAAGTGCTGCTGATGACAGCAGTGAGAGTAAACCACTATAAAGTCACAGGGCCCTTTAAAACAGAAGTAATGACTTAAAAGATGCTATAAAGCTCTGTGGAGCTGAGGGGAACTGCAAGGTCAAAGGACAATTCGCCTCACAACACAACCACTTGATTCATTGTTAATATAAAAAAATATTGCTTATAGCAGCTTCAAGAGAAGAGAATCATAAACTGTTGGTGAAATAAAAGACCATAATGACAAGTCAACCTGGGCTAGTTTTCACAGAAAAAGCTGAAAATTGCAACTATTGTAAAGGTGTGATTTGTTGATTTATTATTCACTTTGCCAAACTGGCTAACAACTGATGAAGCCAATTCTTGTTCCAGGTGTTGTAATATTTGAGTCTATGAATCCTACATTCATCTTGGAAATTGAATTGGCACCTAGCAGGCGACCTGTTCCTCAGGGTAGTGCACTCTCAAGTATTCTTTTCCTGAGAGCTTGTAAAAATTTCTGGGAACAGGCAAAGTTGAAAACCCTGCCTCCAAACAACAGCTAATGCTTTAGTGGCATGATCCAGCCAGCTGTCTATTACCAGTGACACCCTTTGAAGTGCTGCCAGGGTGATGTGGGCTCTCAGCGACACGGTGCTGCTACCCCGTTGATTTGGCAAAAGAGAAAGAAACACAGGTGGAACTAAAATACTGTAAGTGCACTCAAAGTCTGAAGTATTTATTTATGAATTTGAAAGCATAGCAGACAAAAACAACATTGGATGCCTGAATAAATATTGCTTTTTCTTGGCTTTGCAGCACTGTATGCCTCCAAAAGATAACCATATCCATCTGATAAAATATGTGGGGTCATGTTGACATACTCAGACAGCAGGCCAAAATGTAGTCGTTTCCTGGTATCGAACCATCGAACCATCAGCGTCAAGTGCCAGTGTTGTGTGTCAGATATTGTACGCACCATTGCAAGTTTTCCCATTGTGTGTAGCACAGACCCAGTCATGGCACTCGCAGCGTGGTCCGTAGAACTTGCCAGGATCTGTGGCTGTGCAGAAGCAGGTGCCGCAGTCACACTTGCCCCGCCCACTGCAGATCTTGCCATCAGGTGTGCGACAGCGGCGCAGAGATGACTCTGTGGACAGTTTGCACACACCACCCACCTGGCTGGGAAAGACAAAAGAGGTCGCTTTTTATGCAGCTTTGGAAAAAAAAAAGTTTAAGCTGAAGGGTCAAATGAGTAGTCTCATGAGTCCTGGAAACAAAATACCATTAAACTTACAGCATTTTATATGGATATTAAAAAAGGATCTACCCAGTTAGATTGCTATGTCTTGCACTTCTTTTATTTGTTTTGTCTACTCTGAACATTCATGGATTTTGAAAGGTAAACACAGTCTAAATGAAAAGTAGTGGAAAAAGTGTTACATTTCAGGGCATTGCCAATGGGTTTGGGTTCATATCAAGAAAAGAAAACAAATGCCTTGGAAACGCACATAGACACAGACGCACACATAAACTGAATATGAGGGATTATACTGATAAATCAAACAAACCAAATAGCACAGGAACAGCTTCACCTCCCATTCACTTCACTCCAGCAGCTGTCACTGAGCTTGGTTTGTCTCCCCAGGATCTCGCTGTGAGATCTGTTTCATTTGGACGCCATCTGACATTCTTCTTCTATTCCTGCCCTCGCCGAGTGTCCAGTTTGGACACAGTAGACACGTTTCAAACAATCACCAGATCATGTGTTCCTGACACTCCCCTCAAATGAAAGACGCAGTGTGTGTGTGATCCACGTCCACATGTCACCAGGAGTTCTTTTGTCAGAAGCTTTATAGGTCTGTAACACAACCCTCTGAATTTTAAATGCATCTGCTACTGAAGAGAAGCTCTTGTCCCTTCACAACTCTGACAGAACCTCCCGTCGTTGATAGTGAGCCCCGCCATGTCCGAAACATCTCTCTCACTCTGTAACTCAGTAACTCAAATAATTTTTTGTGAAATGTGGAGTATTGGATTTTGGGACCGACTCAATAGAACGTTTTCTGTTCCAGTGTGGAATTTTTGAGGGGATTATAGTAGACAGATTTTCACACTCAAATGAAATGTCTGGCAGTAAATATAGTTCCTGTAGTAAGCAGGGGCTGATGTCTGACATCGCCCCCCATCTCTGCCTTTTTCTTTTTGATGCGGCCCCATCCTGCTCCTGCCTGAGCCGATCTTCATCAGGATCGCTGCATCTGCCGGGAGCTTGTCCCGCTGCTGTCGGGGTTGTTTGTTGTGGAGGGGAGCTCCTTTGATTCAGACTCAGCAGCAGGGGACTTTGTCATGATGAGCTGCTGCTAAAGGTGGCAAGAAAGACATTCAGGGTGGGGATGTTCCCACTTCAGGCTTAACCATTTTACATTTTAGGGGAATGTGGTGGTGTCTACCTTCACATAGGAAACACAGACATCCCTCTGTTTTCTGACACAGTGTGGTATATTAATGTACTATGTAATGTGTAATCAATGCAAGGGTTAGGGTGAGTTGAGAGAGAGAGAGACTTCAGGTAACTTCACCTTGAATCAATGTCAAAAATATTTACGTCAGGAAGGAGATGAATACAAAAAGGATATAGAAAAGTTGCAAAGATGTTAAGTTGAATCAGTGTAGTTTTAGTTTTGAAAAATGATCTTCCATAAATAAGCGCTTAGACTTACTCTTAAGTGTTCTGGAGTTTTTGTGTTACCATCAGCTTTTCATTGTTTTTTTGCCCTACTTGCTTTGAGATGTGTTTCTGTCCTTCAAATCCCTGAATTACTGCAATCCTTTTCCAGTAGAGGATTGGGTTAAAATAATCAGGTATGATGAACGCTATGTGAGCAACCTACTGTTTGGGCTGTAACACAGTAAACTGAAATCAAAAAGAGAGAAAAGTCTCCACAGCAAAGCAACCTTGTAAAAAAAAAGAAAATGCTGTTTCTGCCCAATAAACTGTCTGCACAAAACACAAAGACAAAGGCTTGTGCCCCTCTGACCACCACCCGCTGACCATGCATGCTTGTTCTGCAATTTCATGAGAGGCTTACGCCCATCTGTGGTTTGTGTTTCCAGTCCAAAACAAACATCACAAGAATAGAACAACCGCATTACATGCTGAATTACATACAAAGCTGCATGTTGTATGCTCACAAGAGAATAAAAGTCTGATTAAAATCACAACCCGCACTGTATTATTGCTTTACTGCTACACTTTAAAGTAGTTTTATTAGAAATTACGTAAGGTTATACCATTATTTAGAGAATATAACGTATGAGAAGTCAGTAAAGTGAGAAACACAGTGTGTTAGTATGGCATACTTCAATCACTGTCCTGACAGTTCAAAATAAGAACTCACGCTACGGTATGCCTGATGTCTGATGACATACCTTATGCACAAACAAGGTGGAAATTACATGGATATCCATAGTTTATGCAACACAAAGCATTGTCATTACCTTGATACAAAGGTGCTGCTGCTGTCTGTAGTAAGGCATGCAGAGGTTTCCCATTGCTGTCCAGTAAATAATATGTACTGCACTGTACACAATACACAATATAATCAGTGCACAGACACAGTGCACCTGCTTAAATACCCTCTCAGTGGCTGAGTCATACTGCAACATTTACAGTACTGCTGAGTGAAGACAGAAATCAATCTGTCATATTCCTCTCTCAACAATACATTTCTTCATTATGTCCATTATGTTATTATGTCACACTTGATTCCCTCATAATTGTAATCAACAAGTGAATGTCTTTGATTTATGAAATGGAAAAAATAATTAAAAATAAAAAACAGAGGATCAAATGTTTTGTGTGTCTTTGGTTTTGGTTAGTCCTCCCTCACTTTAATTTTGTTGTGGCTAGAAATGATTTCTCTGTGAAAGCTTTTGAAATGTAGAGCTCTCCACAACCCCAAAAGCTGTCATAACACTGCAATGGTAATTCATGTCAGCTGAGGTGTCCCTCTGAAAATAGACAAATGTCTGAGTCTTAAAGAATTCTGCAAGGGTAATAACAGAAGCGAGGAATCAGACTTTACCCCCATAGTACGGCATGCAGAATTATTGGCAAGGAGAGCGGCAGAGAAACAAAACTCAAATAACTGCAAGTGCAAACTATATGCATAGGCACTCCTAAAAAAGCTTTTCCACATTGTACATTCCAAATGCTGTCTTTGTCAGCAAAACCCTGCACCTCCCTCCTCCTTCTTGCTCTCTAGACTACTCCAGAATAAACATGCAAAAAACAAAGCTGTGCGGAAACTCACCTCACCGATTGTAACAAAGTGTCCTCCACGGCAGAGAGCAGGATAAGAAACAACGGAACCAACATGGACTGTACCAAAACCTCAGTGTGCATGTTTAAATCCCACAGAAACCTGAAGAAAAGTAGCTTGAAGGAATGTCCAAGTCTTTCTCTCCTTAAACAGACAGGACAGGAAGAGAGAGTGAGAGGGGAAAGAAAAGGAGAGAAGGAGCAGCAGGCTGGCCTGAACTGGCTCGATCCCTTCAGAGGCCGGCAGTCCTCTACATACAAGTGCCTTTGATTAGTCTTGACTCTCAGACACAGTCCTGGGCAAGAGCTGGAGTGGAAAAAACTGACAAAATGAAATGTTAAGTCACCAGTTTGAGAAGTAATTAGAAGCAGACTGTTTTTTTTATCTTTTGTTATTCTTTTTTCTCTTTCCTTTCCCCCCTGATCTACTTACAGAGCTGGAGTCTTTTTTTATTGTTTTTCCCTTTGACGGTGTTAATTATAAATGGGCACTGAAGTAAATCCTGGCATTTAATCGGCCTCTTCTATGATAACATTTTTTGACATTTCACAACAGGAAAAGCAAAGCTGTGAACAACAAATTAATGATGGCAGAATTCAGTTTCAGGGTCACTGTCACACTGTCCTGGCTTAGCGGGAGACTTGAATGGAAAAGAGCCGACGCAAATGTTATTAGTAACACCTGTGCCTCTCTGTGACAGGTCAAAATGGAGGACCACGTGTGCTCGAAACAGTTTTCCAGCACTGATGACTCACATTTTGCCTCTTGGTCCAAAAGCTGAAATGTAATTTCAAATTGATGGCAAAAAATTCCATTTCGGTAAGTGACTGAAATTTATTTTCCATCTGCTCCATTGTAGCTTTTTTTCTCCTTATCTATACTGGACACAGTTGCACTTTCTGCTTTTTCCACTTCTGGCAAGATGCCAAACTGCATTTATTTGCCTTAAGTACCTGAGCTATGAGCAATGATGATGAAATTCAATCTAAGATCATCTTCCATTTAGTGACAGTCAACTGAATGGCATCCAAAATGCAAGACATGATGCAGGACAATAGTTAAAACAAGACACGTGCAAGATGTAAACAGTTTTTCACTTGCCCACTATGAACTGAGTACTTAAGTATGCCTCATACTTGTGTTTAAATAAAGTTTAAAGTACCATACTAAAGTGTGTGTTTGAACTTTTTTATTGACGTTTACATTGTAGGATGAAAAGCACAGGTTAACTTGATATTCATGACTACTACATGCTGTTAAGTTGCATAATGACATACAGGGATTAATAAACTAATGGCTCCACTACCTACTTTATGTCATATAGATTTATTTGCAGACAAATTTGCATATTGGTAACGAGATAGGAAATTATATCCTAAAAAAGTTTAGCTGACCGCTTGTAGATTAATCAAGCTCTTAAGATTCTGCTATTACTGCCTATTCTCTCTGAAAGTCACCAAGAGCACAGTAATTACATGTTGCCACACTTGAACCGATTTCTAAAAACACAATATTTCAATATTTGTAATGTGCGAATGAGCACACACTAATACAAAATGGCAATGTACACATGGAAAAAATTCAGTTCCTGCACTCATGGGGAATGCATATGGAGGATGCATTAGTATTTGCTTCCCTAAAGCTTTGTGGTCACAGTTGTTGGGGGATCACGTGACTAGCTCACAGTGCACCACGGAGGCCATTTACTTATGTATTTACCAGTGTCCACTGGTGATTAGATAACCAAGTATCATGTTACTGCCAAGATGAGTCAAAATGTCTGGTAATAATAACTGACATTTCCTGTTTTATTTTGACTTGGTATAGTGATAACATGCATCCGCTGTACCACTGTTCTTATTTTGGGCAAAAACCTAGTGTTCATATAGCAGAGTACATGATCCTGCTGCTTTGTGCTGAAGCAAGAATGGTATAGCCATTAGCTATAAATGTTTGGTCTTGAGCCAAGTGACTCAGACTGAGCTATAGAATTTGTTGGTGGTGCAAATTAATGAAACTGACACAATTCTTGAACTGAGCACTACTTCATTCATTTAATTATTTCAAATCATCATCATAAATCATTACAGCAGTGAAGTGGATTTTGGAAGGCAGAGTTCCTTCAGTCTTATGTTGGATTTGAGGACTTTGCAGTAACTATCAGTAACTACTTTGCAGTAACTAAACATGGCAGTCCATTCATTCCTTTGGGCCCTGCTCACATGGCATGTAAGACATGCTGCTTCTGCAGCGAGGACCCCCTCAGATCTTGCGCAGTAGAGTCACTCCCATTAGACAACAAAGGATAATGAACCAATCCACATTCTGGAGAAAGAGATGCGAGCCAGCACGCATGTGCTTTGAGAGTGCATGTGAACTGCTGTGATGTCCTTTAGATTTTCTTTTGGATATATGAAGCATATATGGTGTATATAGCGAAAATGCTTTTCGGGCCCAATGGGATTTCTGTTGCAATACCAGGCTTGGCCACTGGGAAAATCGGATTGACGATCCAGGGCTGTGTCCGAAACCACTCCCTAACCCCTATATAGGGCCCTTAATTGGGTGGACGCCATTTTAAGTAGTGTCTGAATGTCTAATGAACGAGATTAAGGACACTTAATGTATCCCACAATGCACCTTGATTACAAGTGTACATCGGATAGTCACTAGCTGGAGCCCTATATCCCATCATGATCTGCGGTCGGACAGCGGGAATGGAGCATGGGCTGTGCCCAAAACCGCCCCCTAACTATGGATGTATAATAATAACTGGATACCGGACCAAACATGGCGGCCCATTCATTCCTATGTAACCCTGCTCACTGGCGCATACGACTTGCTTCCGCATCAAGTAAAGAATAGAGTTTGCGCAGTAGAGTCTCCCATCAGGCAACACGGGACCATGAACCAATCCGCGTTCGGGAGCAGCACGGGAGAAAGCGCGGCGAGAGGACACGCATGCGCTTTGAGAGTGCATGTAAACTGCTGTGACGTCACACTGTGCTGTGAAACTTTTTAGTGACTTTTCTCCCATTAAAATTTTTTTTGACAAATGAAAAGTCCATAAAAATATGCAACAGAAAGATCAGTAATGATCTATGTCTGCAGCTGAGGACGTCCTGTCAACAGTTTTACAGCCGTCTCTTTTACTATTGCCGTCTATGGGGAAAATGGTTTTTGGGCCCAATGGGAATTCTGTTGCAATACCAGGGTTGGCCACTGGGAAGAAATCGGCTGGCCGGCAGAGGGGCGGCGCCCTATCCAGTGCTCATTCTACATCCATGCCCCTAACCCATAATCCCTAACCCCTATAGAGTGCAGTACATGTAGAGCACTATATAGTGCCCTCATTTACCGACAAATACTGTCGGACACTCGATCGGAGTCACAGAGATGACGTCACTACCGTTGAAATTATTCAGTACGTACCAAATTGGCGGAAAATGCAAAAACGTTAGAACTTTGGTAAATATTTTATTAGTAATTGACTTGCGTTCATTGTATTAATATAACCATTCACATTTCATAAATTCATTCAGGGGTAATTTCCTTATATCTGTACAGCAGCTGCTGTGCCGAGTCTGCTGTTGCCTTGCTCTCTCTTCTGTGGACGTATTATAAAACCTGGATACCGGACTAAATACCGGACCCATTCCTTCCCATCCATGCTCCCTTCCCGCTGTTCGACCGCAGAGCATGATGGGATATAGGGCTCCAGCTAGTGACCGCTTGGAATCAAGGTGCATTGTGGGATACATTGTGCCCTTAATCTCGTTCACTAGACATTCGGACACTACTTAAAATGGCGTAAATGGCTTTTTAATGGCTTCAAAGGGCCCAATATAGGGATTAGGGAGTGGTTTCGGACACAACCCTAGATAGGAATGACGTCCGGTATCCAGGTTTTATAATACGTCTACAGAAGAGAGCGAGACAACAGCACAGAAGCTGCTGTACAGATATAAGTAAATTACCCTTTAATGAATCTGTGAAATGTGAATGGTTATATTAATACAATGAACGCAAGTCAATTACTAATGTAACATTTACCAAAGTTCTAACGTTTTTGTATTTTCCACCAATTTGGTAGGTATAATGCAACGGTAGTGACGTCACCTCGGTGACTCCGATCGAGTGTCCGACAGTATTTGTCGGTAAATGAGGGCACTATATGTACACTACATGTAGTGCACTATATAGGGGTTATGGATGAGTGGTTAGGGGGTGGTTTCGGACACAGCCCAGGTCTTATATTACACCCATGTGCAATCCCCTGCAGTCGTGGCTTCCTGTCACTCTGCCACTCCCCATTTAACTGTTTCCCTTGCCAGCTGTGAGCGTTAGACAGGAGTCCACCTGGACTCAACCAAGCAGAGGACATTTCTACTGGAAAAAGGTGAGTATCCATGGTAGAAACTTCCTCTCACATCTCACATTAGGCAATTTATCCATAAATCTGACATGCTTCTGTCATAATTTATAGCTCATCATCAACAAGACTTTAATAAATGACACTCCACATTACCAATACCCCCTGTCAAATGGTATTGCCTGATGACATCACTGATGAGGCCATCAAGTTTTATAGAACATTCCACTTCCTTCTAAATTCGAGTCTAAATTCGAAGCTGTGAATGATGTCAGTAAAGTCCAACGCTCCATTTACACCATACGTGTGTCTGTGTATGTGTACATATGTATGTGTATATATATGTATATATATATATATATACACACACACACACACACACAACTGATCTAGTGCAACAAAAAATAGTCAGAAGTGCTGAAACAATTGAAACAGTTGGATCTTCCAACACTCAAATTCTGACTTCTGTGCACAAATGGAATGCATGATAAAACAGGAAGTAAAGAACACTTCTCCCTTTGCCTCTGGATCACGTGAGCGTTATCCCACTTGAAAGCTAAAGCAGCATGTATGATTGGATCAATGAACTTAACTGACTAATGAACGTATTTAACTTTAACAATACTTGTCATGTTTGATTTTATCCAGAATGTTGAACTAAGTGGTCTGCACTTAACTGTAAAATACAATCTGAAACAAATCCTGGATATGTGTCTGCATATTGCAGAACAAATACGGTGGTCCAGCTAAAACAAATATTAGCAAGCTAATTTAAGTGAAAATAAAATGTAAAAGGGACAAATGGTATTATTTTAACCCATTTGTCATAATCTATATGTAAATATATGCATATAGTATATGTACAGTGTACATATGTTCATTGGAAGCCAGTGTAAATATTTGGGGGACCGCCGTGATGCAGCAGCTCGTGGACCTCGGGACGTTACCATGGAGACGGCCGGCTGCGCGTCCCCGCTGCAGGAGCTGGAGCTCGTTCCGTTGATGTGATTGCAGGCTGCGCGCTCCCGCTCTCTCCCACACGATCCCTCCACATCCGGATAGGAAAGCTGATGTATTGGAGAGGACGAGACGCGGCAGTTCAGGGAAGCCCCCCTCTCGTAAGTGACTCGGCAGGCATGTTTCTTTCATCTAACCAGTCTAACCTGTGCGCGCTGGTCGCGGTTTGTAGCGGGCCGTCCAGCTGTCGTGCTGTACGGATGCACCTGACTGCTGCTGCTGCTGCTGCTGTTGCTGCTGCTGCTGTTGCTGCTGCTGCTGCTGCTGCTGCTCAGGGCTAGCTCGTCCTCCGGAGTAGGCCTTGCCTCGATACTGCCGTGTTTTTAACCACACTGTCATGTGGCCACGGTCCCACGTATCATCTGGGCGTCGTTTGGGACCCGCACCTCGCCACAGTTTGTGTTTACCTGCCGTGCTTAGCTTGTTTTTTGCCCATTGTAGCGGTTTAGCTCGCATCCGTTTCCATAGTAACCTTGTCTCTGAGCGTGTCATTCAGCTGGTGCTCAGCGACACTGAGGATGGACACAGGTTCGCTCATCGACAGGCGGTTGTGTAACGGCCATTTGTCGACCTGTTCTTGTCAGGTGTGCTCTTAGGAGGAGTACTGATGCTTAAAATCACAGAGGCTTCTTAAAGCCTGCAAGGCCACAACATGTCATCCATATTTGGGCCTATGTGTATCTTCAATGGGAGCAGGTCTTCAGGTCGCCAAAACACATAAGTCTCAGGTGGGGAGTAGTGCCTGGACAGGTCACTATCCCATTTCAGGAACCACACAAACACACACACACACACATACCCCTTGTACATTCATAATACAGAATAATACATAATAGTCTAAACACAAAAAAAGTGCAGCAAATATTAGGGTAATGTAGGGTAAAATAAACACAATAATAACAAGCAATAACAATGAGTGAATAAATAACAACAATAATGCAAAGTAGTAGTTATGACAAAATAATGACAAAAGTATTTAAAGGAAAAAAAGCAAAATGAAAACATCTGATCTAAAATAATGCAAAATGCTCAGTACTTGTTCAAAATACTACAAATGCTAATCCTGAATATAATACAAATCCTGAAACACCAAATACTGTAAAACTGTGTGACATGACAAAGAAAAATACACAAAATCATGAGGTGGATGTGGATTAACATTTCTCTTGCGAACTACAGTGAATTATTCATCAGTCAACCCACTAATGATGCTGTATCTGACATATTTTACATTTGATATGCATAAGGCTGATTAAATAAACACAGAGAATGTACTTATATTTTAGTTTTACGGTACTTTTACTGTGTTCAACATAATAACACATCAGTATTTGGTAACTGTTCTGAAACATAAACAAAAACTAAAGTGAAGAGGTGCTGCTGTGTGCACACAATGTTTATTTGTCTTGAGCTTCTGACTTCTCACCCTTTCGGGATGGAGACACTGATACTGCTGATGAGTGATGTTTGATACAATAACACAAACTTTTATTCATATTTTTAAAAAAAATCGGATTGTATATCGTCAATATGTATTTTTGAAATAGAGTAAGTGCAAAGTAGACACCATGGTTGTTGTGGTATCCACGTGTCCCCCTTTCATTTGTGGATTTTTTCTACTTTTTAACACATTTGAACACATTCCACCTGCTTGTCGGCAGTTTGTATAAAGGCCTACGGTTTCACTGCAGGCTGTCATTCTGTGATTACAGAATTGTGGAAATGTGAGACCCATATCTCCCAAACTTGTCTCTTCTGCTGTAATTAACACGAGACTGCCAGGGCACGCTCCTCAAGAACAAAACTTTCAGCAAAGAAAGTTCGCAGACTCTGACAAATACTCATAGTTACAATTAATCTGCCCAGTGATCGCATCCTGCCCGTGAGGAACATGTCCTCTCTCCAAATGGGAAAGTAATTGCAGTCTTTGCCACCTATACTCCCACATAATAGCACTTAGACCCTGTAATTTTGTTTTCACTCTTCCTCACGTCTCCATCTGCATATGTTAAGTGTAGCAATTACACTGGGAAATTGCTTCTAACTACATGGGGTTTTATAGGATGGACAGTTTCTTTTCTTGGTAAGAGCATAAAAGGAAACAAGGGTGATCCAGTTACAATGTTCTGCTCGCATTCCCATCCTGCGTTATGCTTCATTTTTTCTTGTTCCTTTACTTAACTTTAAAAGGTGCTTCCTCTTTTTTCAAGACATCACTTTTTGACAAAAGTCCCTCGCTCAATTCCAATCAGTCTGGGACATTTTCTGCTCTTAAACAAAATCTGTTATCTACTCTGTCTTACAGTATATGTTGAATTGGATTGAGAGTCAAGGTTTTTTGATCATTTGCACATTTCGCACTGTTTTATTGAAATGTCTTAGATTTACAAGATGTGACATTGTGACTGCCACCTCCCAAGTTAATTACGATGCCTTTTATTTGAAACCAGAACAGATTCCTTTTAGAAGGAAAACTACAACAACAAGATCAAAACTGATGCGATTAAAGTCTTATTAACTTGCGGTACATCTCAAGCCTTTATTTGATGTCTCATTTGAAGTGTGAGCGGTCTTGGTTGCCCATCTGCTAGGCTACATCAGTAGCCGTATTCTGACTCTCCAGTGATGAATCTGTCCGAGTTGCCGATCTGCTACATAACAAACACCAATGTGGAAATTGTGGTAGCAATAAGAGCCACAATACAAGTCTGCAATAGCCAGCTGGGAAGACTAAAACATAATTCATCATCATTTCTATTGGGTCATACGCTGATGAGTCTGATGATCACTGCACTTGATATGGGTAATGCAATTCCAATTTCCCTCAAGCGTTCGGCCTAATAAATGATTACCAGTATGCGAAAGATACTTCAATAATACTTGCACGTACTAAATAATGAAATCACACGGAGACTGTTTATGAATTCATATATAATGAATAAATACTGTAAAAACAGTCTGCCTCTGAAAACGGCATTTTTGCATGGTGTCTCTGTAACAGCCCTTGGATCACTAATAGGTGGGGAAACTAAGCATGTGATGGGTTGGTGGGTTCAGCCGATGGAGCGCAGTGAGATGCTGAAGTGAGGCTCAGAGACAAGAGGTTGAATATTGAAGTAAAATAAATAAATACACACATACTGTGCAAAAAGACCACGACGAAAACACCAGTTGCATTAAAAATGTCACGTTATCAGTTTCTTAGTGTGGGACCACAGCAACATCGCTGCAGCTAGAGAGCGGTGAGGGGGACAGTGGCGGCAAGAACAGACTGTGACAACAAAAACATCACAGTACCACAGTGTCCACGGCAACAGGAACAACTTCTGTTATGGCAGCAACAATGGCACGAATAGACAGCAGCAACAGCAACAGCAGCAGCCACCAAAACAGCAAGATGATGTCAGCAGCGGCAATCTGATCAGTAGTATTATAATATGATCAATGCACTACAGCTACTACTACATTTGACTTGAGGCAGATGTATGACGATTATGTGTGTGTGCGTGTGTGTGTCTTCGAGCATGTGCAGGTCAGGCTTGCGTGCAGAGGTCACTAGGCTTAAGTGCGTGTTCTGGTACAAGGGACACTGACGTGTGTGGGAGTTGCAGCCGCCCTGCACCAGGAGGCCGGGGCACTGGAGGGACCATAGTCTCGCAGAGCCCAGTGACTTCCAGGGTCAAGTGGCACCTGGTCCAGCCAAAAAAAGGCCAGACTACTGTAGGGCAGGACCCCCCCCCCCCACCGAACCTGTGCTGTAGCTGGAACCTTGAGGCTCAGCAGGGAGCGAACCCATCTCTGGGCTGACCAACCCCAGCATGTGTCGTTTTTGTTAAAAAATAATCTCATTTGCAATCGGGGTGTCTGGAGAAAAGCAGTAGAAAAAATAAATCCCCTACCCCACCTGCTGCGACTGACACAAAATGGCAGAACTTAGAAGAGCCCCAGTCAAAACTAATGCCATTAGATGGAGCTAACAGCGTTATTCTAAAGCAATTCTTGTTTTAACAATACATCCTCGTACTTCAACAAACCTAGAGCGGACTTCAGTGGAACAAAGTTTAAGCTGTTTTGTCTTGAGTTTCCTCGACCCCTCACTCAGTTTATTGTCCCTGACTATGCGCTCCCATAGACTTGCTATGTAGAAATGTACAAAATGGGAGGAGGGCAGTACTTTCTGTAATGAGATAGTTTGGTCCAAAGCAACTTTTGATGTCAAAGATCCTCTCTTAGACAATACTCATCACTCTGAATGAAAAACTTAATCCGAGTCTCATTGTTCCTTTTTTCTCTCTCTCACATCTTTCGTGTGAAAGACTAAATTGCAAAAAAAAAGTCAGAAAAGAAGGAATCACGCCTTCAGTTTAAGAGACTTGGGATGTATCTCCACCTGCACTTAAACAGCAGGGCGAGAGTCAAGTAGATAGGTTGAGTCAGAATCAATGCATCATAGCTGTAAATATACAGGTTCCATGGTTTTATTTGGATTTTTTGATGTCTCTGAGTAAAACTAAATAAATAAATTGCACCATGAGAAGAGAGGTTTCTGATTTCATTCATTTCATTGGGAAACCTATGTGACACTGTAACATCGCTTGCCACGTCTCAGTTGCGCTTTGCAGATAGGTTGAGGCGTGTCTGCAGAGTTTTCTGTCTGTAAAACATTGGCCTTGAAGTGAAACAGCCGAGCCTGCTGTTGCAACTCAGCAATCACATTCTAAGACTTTAAACATGACTCTTTCCTGATGCTCTGGGTCTGAAACTATTTGGCAGGGTCGAAATGAAATGGCATGCATCTCAAAGTATTGAGAAACATACCCAAGGTATGTCTGAATGTCTGGATAATACCGCACATAAGTAACTATATGCTCTCATGAATAGATATTCCGTGTATACTGAATGAACTGTGTGTGTGTGTGTGTGTGTGTGTGTGTACAATGTGTTGTCTCACCCTTCTCTACTGACCGCTGCCACAGGAACTCCAGGCCTCTAGGACGTTCTCCTTTTTGCACCTCTAGTCTCTCTCTCTCTCTCTCTCTCTCTCTCTCTCTGGCTGGTCTCTCCACCCCTCTGTGACCTGGGGATGAACGCACCAATGAGGAGCCTCACAGTGAGTCCTCTGGCCCTCCTTCCATCCCCGTCCTCTTTTTTTCCACAACACCTCTCAGTCACTCACTCAGCCAGTCACTCACTCACAGAGCGTGTCGCATATATGCCTTGATGTCAGACGTGGTGGGCATTCCTGTCTCTATGAGCGTACTGTAGATGTGGGTAGTGTAACTGTACACCATATGAGCCATGATGTTGACTAACTGTTGTGTGTTATTTACAGGGTATGCCTGATCGCATGTTATGTGCAGTGCTGGAGCAATTTCAGCTTTACTTTTCCCTTTGGTATGTGCGCTTTGTCTCCATTCAGAGTGTCATTTCTTCTTGTGTTCTTGCGTTGAAACGGCCCGTACACCCTTTGTTTTCCCTGCGTACACACACACACACACACATGCACACACACACACACGCAATCGGACACACGCGAAGGCGTGGACACATGCAGGTAAGGGCAGCTCACGCAGGGTTGTACAGTAGGTCGGTTGCACCGCTTAATCCCCTGCCGCCTCGGCGTTCACTGTAGTGAGGGTCTTTTGAAGCCTTTTCCCCATGGTAAGTCTCTGGAGCTGTGTATGTGAATACACTTGTCCTGTGTTCCATGTGTGCTACGTTGTGCATCACGGTGGCCATTCAAAGAAGCGGCACATGTTCAATCTGAAAGCGCTCGCCCCCACCCCCCCCGCCCCCCCCGCTCTGGCAATTCAAGTCAGGGTAGTTTGCTCTAACGAATGCACAATGCCAAATTATATCCCAATAAGCTACGATAAACACACATACGTGTGATGCTGCATGTAAATATTACATTTGAAGAGCTGCAAGGAATATTTTCAGTCATATATATATGTATATATACACACACACGCGGTAAGCTAAGTGCTAAGCAGTTGATTCATTGACATGATAATCCTCACAAGTGGAGTCACGAAACAGTGGTGCTGCTCCTGCCCAGACTTGGATACAGCCAGAGTGTTCTCCCGTTCCCCGTTTTAGCCTTGGTCACTGTGTGGTCTGTCTCTCTGCCCCTGTCTGCCAGATCCACTCTCTGTATAGCACGGCAAGCCCCAGCATGCTGAAGAGGAAACAGAGCTCACGGGTCGGTCACGAGGCCCAGCCCATGACCGACTTCGGGCCGGACGAGACCCTCACGGACAACGCCGACATCTTCTGGATTAACAAGCCAGTGAGCTCGCCGCTCCAGCATCCCTGGTCGCCTCTGACCGAAATACACAGATGCACACAATGCCACGGTGCCTGACTCTGTCCCTCTCCCACAGTGGGTGCACACGCTGCTGCGGGCCTGCGCCATCATCAGCGTCATCTCCGTCTGCATGAACACCCCCAAAACGTTCGAGCACTACCCGCCGCTGCAGTACGTGACGTTCACGCTGGACACGCTGCTCATGTTCCTCTACACCGCCGAGATGATCGCCAAGATGCACATCCGAGGAATTGTCAAGGTAGCCTTCGTAGGTCATGCCTTCAGAGGCCGTTTTCGCTCTTTCTGCTCTGCAGAAAGACTCCCGCCCGTCTTCAGAGTCCAGATTCACTTGTTGCTGTACAGTCGGATGATTCAACACAGTTCAAACCTGAGGTAGGCCAGTGCTGCTCCGCGGGATCAAGCGGGAGGAGACAGCTGGCTGATGAAAGGCCCATAATTACCGCCGTAAAAAGTGCGGACAGCGTAATTGTCAAATCGAGGATAACGAGAAGGAGGCAGCGGAGGACATCGGATTCCGGAACATTTCTTCCTCCTCTTTGTCTCGATATTTCTTTCGGATCTAAGTGCCAGTCGCAAACCCACCTTTTCTTAATGTTTTTGTCTGCATGTTCACTGTGACACGTCTGAATTTTTCAAGATTTCTGCATTTTGAGTAATAAGCGCTTTCAGATGAGTCACAGCGGACATCTAAAACCTTATTTGTAGACACCGGGGTGTTGGATTTTGTGGCTAATTGATGGAAGTGCCTGCACAAAAAACACAAATGATACCCATAGCCCGCTAAAGTAATTGCACGCTTTAGCTCTCATCAGTGTGTGATCAAATGTGGTCTTAGCTGTAGTGTGAGAGAGTGTCAGAACACACCCTCCTATTTACAGCTTCCTGTGGAACACTAAGAGCTTCTTACAGATGCGCTCTCTCTCTCTCTCTCTCTCTCTCTCTCTCTCTCTGTCTCTCTCTCTCTGTCTGTCTCTGTCTCTGTCTCTCTCTCTGTCTCTCTCTGTCTGTCTCTGTCTGTCTCTGTCTGTCTGTCTCTCTCTCTCTCTCTCCCTCTCTCTCTCTCTCTCTCTCTCTCTCTCTCTCTCTCTCTCTGTCTCTATCTCTGTCTCTCTCTCTCTGTCTCTGTCTCTCTCTCTCTCTCTCCCTCTCTCCCTCTCTCTCTGTCTCTCTCTCTCTCTCTCTGTCTCTCTCTCTCTCCCTCTCTCCCTCTCTCTCTGTCTCTCTCTCTCTCTGTCTCTCTCTCTCTCTCTCTCTCTCTCTCTCTCTCTCCCTCTCTGTAAGTGGTAATTAAGCATGCCCACTTATGCCGGCCCCATGGCACTGCGATCTGTTCGCACTTCTGGACTTTAATCATTTTTGCCTTATCATGTTGAAAAATGGGGCCGTTTGAATGTTGTTGTCAGTCAACATGCGTTCAAAGTCTGTTTATTTTTCCTTGAACATCGCCGTACCGTTACTTTTTCCACACAAGCGCTTCCCGTCAAGAGCAAAAGCTTTCTGTCAAGTCTCCACGAGGTGATTGTTGGCTCTTGATATCTGCAATTTTCAGACCCATAAAGGCCGGCTCCGTTACAGCCTTCAAATGTGACGGGGCGCTTTGAGAACCGGTGGAATATGGCACGTTCATATGAAGCTGTCTACTGACGTGTTCGTCTGGTTCTTTTCCAACCGGTCTCCTCATTCTGGGCCCTTCCTTGCCTCACTGCTGACGCCGTATGTTTGGTTTCTCTGTGCACAGGGCGAGAACTCCTACATCAAGGATCGCTGGTGTGTGTTCGATGGATTCATGGTGTTTTTCATCTGGGTGTCCCTGGTGCTGCAGGTACATTGCAGCATTTACTACAACACCCTGCCCTGCAATTATCTGACTTCTTCGTTTTTACTGTAATGGCTTGTTCGGCCCGGCAGAAAGTAGTTTGGCTGCCGCGGTTGGACTCTTCTATTTTAACAAGCAATTTCTCTTGTTTCAGGTGTTTGAAATAGCAGAGCTTGTAGATCAGATGTCTCCGTGGGGAATGTTGAGGATCCCCCGTGCACTCATTATGATCCGGGCCTTCAGAATCTACTTCCGCTTCGAGCTTCCTCGATCCCGCATCACCAACATTCTCAAGTAGCGAGCCGCCCAGGGCATTTTTCCTAAATACGGCCTCTGTGATTAATGGATTGTTGCACAAATTGAAACACCCCGGTATGTCTCTTTCCTCTGCTTCGCAGGCGATCCGGGGAACAGATCTGGAGTGTCTCCATCTTCCTGCTGTTTTTCCTCCTGCTCTACGGAATTCTGGGAGTTCAGATGTTTGGAACGTTCAACCATCACTGTGTTACAAATGAAACACAAATAGGGTGAGAATAAAGTACAGATCGGCTTGATTTTTGGGTGCCTTTTGTGTCACCTCCCAAGTAAAAATGCAACCCCTGGCCGTCTTGTCCCATGATGTTGAGGTGATAAAACCGATCCAACCTGCCGAAAAGGAATCTTTGCTACTGCATCATTGCTACCACTGTAGGTCTGTCCCTCATCCTGGCTTTTTGTTGTTCAACTTGTTAGAAACATAGAATAGCACGAGTTGCACGGCAATGTTATGCTTTGATTAATCACTGCAAAGCAAGTCAGTGAGGTGCAAAGCCTGATCGGTCACCCACCGTCACCTGCTGAGCTGCGTCTGACATAACATGACAGCCTCTCACATCCTGGGATCACCTGGGATGTGAGTGTCCATGCGCCTGTCATGATTTGCATCATGCAGGTCAGGCTCGTTAGACTAACTCGAAGCAGTGCAGCACAGGTTCCTCACTTCTGGACTGCAGTGTTTACCTTGTTTACACTGGTTGTCAGCATGGTTCTGCAGCAAGACATGAATCGCCTTGTGGGCAAGTGGCTGACACATTCTTGGCAAAACTGAAGATTCAGCTTTGCAATTAAAAGAGAAGGCGACAATGTCGAGTGGCATTTGGCAGGTAGACTGTAGGTAGTGTCAGCCCTGGGGATGGGAAGCTGGAGAGGCGTGGCAGTGTATTCCATCATCTGTGTCTAAAAACATAGTTCAAGTGAAACACTTTATTGAGCAGAAATGAGGAGTTGCTGTGAAGACAGCATGATGGTGGGAGAGCCGCCGTCATGGTTAAAACCGCCTACATTCTCCGTTGACCAGCATTTGTGTTAAGCTCAGTGCTGCTCAACAGTTAGACATCAATAGCAGAGCAGATGGCACGGGTGTTTCTCAGATTCAGTTCTGACGTCCCTCCACAACGTTATTCCACACATATATGCTCCTCTCCCTCTGGGGTTTTTCAGAATGATGTCACACGAGTCCCGATACGTCTAATCTCTATCTGCCCTTGGCTCAAAGTCAAAGCTCCTGAGCTTTTGGCACACAAGGGATTTGATGGAAATTGGGGGGGGGGCTGGGGCTGGGGAGAGATTTTCTGCTATGGATATTAGATGAAAATGGCTTTGGATTTGTGAGCAAAGTAGGGTCTCCTCTTCAAGATGTCAGTTATTCTGCAATTGACCTCACGGCTGTTTCTCTCCATTGCATTAATGACGTCACATCTGGGTCGTGCTGTTGATTTCACAGCATAACCCACATGTTTTCATTCACGCAAAGCCTTGCAAGCTAATGTTGGCTTCATGGAAACCGATTCAGAGAGCCAACCATAAATGATTTCCAATCACGTTTGTGTTTTTGTTTTAATTCAACTTGCCACATTTTTAACATCGCATTATTATCGGGCGTCTGCTCTTTCATTTTGGTCTTCGTTTGTCTCCCCTTTGTCATCGAGAATGAAGCGATTTCTTTGATAAGACACAGTGGTGTTATTCGGCCCAGTGTAATCAGCCTTATCGAGATTCATCACCGTGCCTCTGATTGCCCTTTGTGATGGTGCAATAAATTATCCCCTCTGATCCTGTACCCCTTAATAAACAATTTGGATGAATGTCTGGGCAGCCAATTTGAGGGCATTAATTTTCATTAGAGAAATCAAGCAGCCCCTGGAATAACACCTGTGGCTGAGAGACAGGGAGAGCGAGGCAGGGGAATGTGTGTATGCGCGTATCGCAGGCTTCACTCTGATATGGATATCTAGAAGATTCTGTGGAAATCCATGATACTGGTGAATGCATTTTATTTGTCTTTCTGAGTTTCCATCGAAATATACGTCATTTAATTTGTGTAGCACATTTTGAAAACAGGTGTTGACCAAAAGTGTGTCAGATAAAAGGGATATGGCAAGAGCAAATATTAAAAACAGATATAGAGACAAGAATGATTTTACATTTCTCTGTCAGTTCTTGCTTTTTTACTGTCAGTTAAAAGTCAAAAACCTGCATTCCGAACCAAAAAAAAAAATAAAGATGTGTCTGGATATGTTTTGCTTGCTTTCGCTCAGACAAGTGACCTGGAACAGCCTGGCTATCCCGGACACTCACTGTTCCCCTGATGGGGAGGGCTACCAGTGTCCCTATGGCTTCAAGTGTGTGGACCTGGAGGACCTGGGCCTCAGCCGACAGGAGCTCGGCTACAGCGGCTTTAACGAACTTGGTAAGGACATTCCGTAGCAACAGTGCCGTCCCCTCGCCGCTCTGCTAAGTCAGGACACGTGGAGGAACGAGCCTGTGCGGCCAGGCGAGGACTACCCCGTCACACAGGCAGCATCCTGCGTTCTTATCAGCTGAGCGGGGCTCAGATCCACTGTTCACAGCGCAGCACCCCTAATCTGTAGATTGCCATTAAGAGGAGCGAGCGCCTCGGTAGATTTGCACGATACTGACGACAATGTGGAACCTCTGGTGCAGCTCACAGCAATGATGCGTTTCCCAGTCAACACTCCATTAATATTAATGCAGGCTTTAGTTTCATCGCTGGAGTATGCCGAGCTAAAACCATCATTTTATTGTTATGAACAATGTTGGATATATCAGATTTGAGGGTTCACTATTCTCACTCATAAATAATGACGTAATCGCAATACTTTTGAACTGCTTTAACCGTCTGGCCTCGATCCTAGCATCCCGAGGCTCTGATCGTGAAGACTGTAAGCACAGTTGTTGAGTTGCATGTCAGACAGGAAGCATGCCAGCCGTCTGTCATCTGTGGCCCGGATTTCAACAGCAGAGTCGGTTCATTTCCAGAGTAGGCTACATAACCCGGCAAAAACGGGCACGAGTTTCCTTTTGAAGTTTGGCCAGCTCGCAGGATATTCCTTAGTTAGCTCCATCTGACCAAATTTGTCGGTGACAGGGACGAAGACGTGCGTTAGGGATAATTTCATCAGGCTAATCGGACTGCCAAACGGTTCAAACTTTGGGGCTCGTCTTTGTTATAAAAAGGGAACCGCTCGAACGAAGTGGGCTGCTGTGGCCGTCATCCTGCAAGCTGTCGGAATGTACATTAATTATAGATGAAAGGAGAAATCAAGGTATTTTCTTTCTTTTCCTCCCGAAGGCTGAGTCTGAGGAGAGCCGCGCTAATTGGTGTGAGCCTCGCAGAGCTCGCTGTGCGAAGTGGAAAAGCGAAAAAAACAAAACAAATCAAGACGGAAGGAAACTGACGCAGAGGCTCGTTTCAGTGGCAAGCTCTGTCTCCCCTGACACCGGTGCGCTTCCTCTTCCTCTGTCCAGGCACGAGCATCTTCACTGTGTACGAGGCGGCGTCGCAGGAGGGCTGGGTGTTTCTCATGTACCGGGCCATCGACAGCTTCCCGCGCTGGCGCTCCTACTTCTACTTCATAACTCTCATTTTCTTCTTGGCGTGGCTGGTCAAGGTCAGAGCCCGTCTCTCCCCGCTGCGCTTTGCATTGCCCCCCCCCCCCCGATGGCCGCACACCCCAAGGTTTCGGTTAATTGACATAACCCAATTTTCACCTGCGGACTCGGAGATTTCCCTCTGTTCGTAGAATGGTCCCCGGCTAATGAGGAAATGAAATGTCACATCGCATGCAGTCGAGAGTGTGTGTGTGTGTGTGGGGGGGCTGCGCTTGGTTGTTCATTTTTGACTGTCACGACGTCATTTCTCTCCCCGCTCGCTCCCTTTCGCAGAACGTTTTCATCGCGGTCATCATTGAAACGTTCGCCGAGATCAGAGTGCAGTTTCAGCAGATGTGGGGGTCGAGGAGCAGCACCACCTCCACCGCTACGACCCAGGTACCGCCGTCACACTCGCCGCGCCATGTGGACGGCTTCCCGCCGCGCCCGATTCCGAGCTGGCGCGGGACGTCTCCTAAGCTGGCGTCTCTTCAGAGCAAGCCAGTCACCTCGGTCCAAAATGGGAAAACGTCCCGGCGTCAAAATTCAGCTCACCGAAGCTGCACGAGTTCACAAGAATCAAAGGCATGAACACAAAGGCGTCTTGGCAGACGCGGTTTTCTTCGGGCTTGCGAGAGAGCATGTTCATCGGGTCAACATCGAAAGTATCTCATGGGTGGAAGATTAGACAAAGACCAAACTATGTGATGGAAGGTAATACCAGTTAGAAATTGACACTGTCTTTATGCAAAGAGTCCATTCACTCTATGGAAAGAGGACCTTATACTCATCCATCATCCTTGGAACCAAGCTCTTGGTCGTGGCAATGTCCCTGTCCTGCTTTAGAGTAGCCCGAGGCATAGGGCAAAGACTGATGATCATGGAGTGTCGTGATCAAAGTGCTGGGGAATGTCTCGAGGTAGATCTTGTAAGCCCAATGTCTGGAGGAGAATGAGCTCAGGATGGGGCCGTCACTCCGGGGTCTCCGCCTCTCATCTCTTACAGGAGTGCCCCATGCATCTTGGGGAAATCATCTGGTAGTTTAAAGAAAGGAGTGAGGGGAATCTTGCTTCAGGGCTCTCACCCTAGGTTGGCCATTTGAGAACATCCATCCCTTGTATAAGGAGACTGAGTATGTGTTAAAGTAAAGAAGGATCTTAGGCTTTTTATTTTTTGTTCTTTGCTTGTGCCCAAAGAAGACAACCGCCCTCTTTGTCTTCTTGAGATGCAAATTTGCAACCATGTCATTTCGCCTGTAAATGATAAGCAAGTGACATGGCGAGGTTCGGATAGGTTTACTTAATGAAATTCAATTGGGAAGTGGGGAAAAAAATCCATTATCAGGATATACCCAGGATCTTCCCCTGTTAGGAGGTTTTATATATATATAAAACGACCAATCCTCCGTGACATCACCCACTAGTTTGCGAAGACCTGTTTATGAAGCCGGCACTTTGGCCCTGTAGGGGCTGCCTTTGTTCTGGAGCCAACAATGTCTGGGTCCACCCTGTCCCCGGTTAAAACTGTCCCCGAATTGTCCTCGATCTGAATGGGAGGGAAAAGAGAATTGTGCGGAGTGGGAGAGCGAGAGCGGGCAGAGCAGAAATGTCGCCCCTGCAGAGATCTGGTCCGAGGAAGCAGCACACCCTGCCGCTGCCGCCGCCCCGTGACGGTCGACAACATAACGACGTATTCGCGTTATTTTCCTGCCAGGCAACGGGTCGACTGTTTTGCCAGCCATGGCAGGTTGTTGTCGGAAATGCGCTTGGCCCGGAGGGCGGGCTCTTGGTTTACCGCTTGATGTTCCAATCACTCTTAAAGGTCATGAGCTCCGGGCAACTGACTGAAACGTGAATGACCACGCAAGTGGCCAAAATGAGTTCATCGCCCAGGATGTGTGGATGTGTGAGGGACGACGCAGGGAGGTCGCGTTTCTCAAAACAGTGTGGAGGAGAGTTGCCTCTCCCTGCTGCTTGGGCATCTTATCAGGGGACGCCCATGATTCTCGCCTTCGGAGGTATTGTGGGCTAGCTGGACGAGCACTCCGGGCAAACCGAGAGCAAACTAGAGGGATTATCCCTTTGGGAAGCACCGGGGTGAGTCCGGGGTCGTGCGGCACATGATGGATGACTTATCTATACGTGCTATACCGTACGTAGCAGCAGCTTCAGACATGACCCAGTACCAGCCTGTCTGCGTCGGTTTAACTCTGTCGAGCATTAATTGTGTCTCGAGGGTTAAGAAAGAAAGAGAAACAATATTTTCATCCCTCCCCCTTGTTTTCTCTCGTCTCTCAGCGCTGCAGTCCGATACAGGTATGACATGTCCCCAAATTATTTGGTGCCGCGAGATTTTCAATCGCGTTTTGAGGAAACGACGCAAACCACTAAGCAAATGACATTCACAGAATTTAAGTCATAACCTTGGTAAATATTGCAAAGAAAGGGCAAGAATGCAATATATGTATACGATATTGTAATAAAATATAAATGCGTGTTATGTATGTGTGTATATATATGTGTTAAATATGTATTATATGTGAGAAAGGAGCTCAACATGGTGCTATTTTTGGACCAATGTGGATGCTGAAGAGCTGATCGCAGGCTTGTGACCTGAAAAGGTGATTCGTTACCCCGGGCTCTTGCTACGACGCGTTCACGGCTGTTGTCTAAGACACGTTTTGTCATTTTGTCTCCTGAGAAGTGCTCATCAGAAATTCTTTCAATTGGATTTCCCGACAAACCTACGGACTGAAAACGCGGAGAGAGAGAGAGAGAGAACTGAGGTTTATTTTTTTTACTTCACCATGAAATATCTGTCTCTAAATATCTGTTACCCCCCCGCCCCCCCCCCCCTTCATGGTCACGATTTGAAACCAGCTGCTCCCATCGGTGTGCGTACGCTGCTCTGACCTTGAATACAATTACCCCTTCCATCCATTATTGAAATTAATTGTAATCACATTGTCATGCCCCAATCTTTATCTTCGAGGAGGGGAAAAACTAATTAGCTGTGGTGCAACACTTAACTGTCAGTCACAGGGGCTGAAGCGATCTTGCCCCCTTCTTCATGCTTCCGAGGGACGAGGGCTGGTGCACGGCGGCCCTGCCAGATCTACCACACGCCACACTCCACCCATGCCTCGGCATTGCCATGCTGGCTCCAGACTATAGAGGCGTTTCTAATAGGGGTTAGACTGTGGAGCCCAGTTGTGTTGATAAAACGAGAAAGGGTAAATCCGCCATTGTTTCACAGGCTCGGGCTCTTTGTTTCAGCTCTTGGGCGTGGATTTGTAATTAAGGGCTGAACTTGGGAGACCAACGCCACTGAAGACTGCTCCGGTTTGCCTGCAGTCGAACGTTATCAGCCTCACGTGTCTCCCTTTTATCCGCGGGCACACTGCAGATGGTATTATCTTTTGTCGTTTTGTATTAAAACAAGATGATATGAGATGATGTACGCGTGTGGGAGTTACTAAGCCGTGATGAAATGTGACGCAGACGTGGCAGGTACGAGCAAGAGCTCAAAAGGCTGAAGAAGAGCGTCACAGCCATGAACGCGCCGCATAGGTACTGGAGCCTTGGGGAGGTTCCCCTCAGGGAGTTCAGGTACAATCGTGTGGACTCCACACGGAAACGTGTGGCACCGTGGTGACCTCCTTGCTGTGAGGCATCAGACCGCACCGCAGTGTGGCCCACGGTGTCCACGGTCCTGATATGACATCAGCGCTCTGCTAAGCATCGTGCCTTACCTGCGTCTGGGGGGGGGGGACTCTGACTCCTCTTGCAAGTAAACTTTTAGGTAACCGTTGGGTTAACGGCATGAGACGCTGGAACTGTTGTGTTTGTGTTCTAGGAGTGAGCCAGCTGTCGTAGCCTCTGCTGCGAAAGTGGTTTGTTTTTATTTGCGGTGTTAGGTCCCCGGGCCTACATACTGTATTTAGTCGCTATCATGCTGTTCTTGTGCGGGTGCGAAGCTGAGCGTATGACGCCTTCAGCTTTTTTCTCGCGTGTGGCCGCAGATGTTTTATGAAGATGTAGCCACGGGCAAGCTGTGTGCGTTTGTGTGCGCGCGAGAGTGAGAGAGAGAGAGAGGGCGTGTGTGTGTGTCTGTGTGTGCGTGCGTGTGTGTGTGTTTCAGTTTGGTCCAGTTCTTTGAATGGTGCGCGGGGCCTCTTGTGTGTGTGTTCTGGCCCCTCACGTGCCGTCCTTGTGCCACAGATGTTCCACGAGGATGCCGCCGGGGGATGGCAGCTTGTAGCTGTGGACGTCAACAAACCGCACGGCCGAGCGCCTGCCTGCCTCCAGGTAAGCACGCCGCGTGATCCACAGGCCGCTGATGCCGCACACACGTCGGAGGAGTGTTTGGCTAGTGCCGGTGGCGGGGCGCGGACCTGCCTCTGAACTCGGAGGAGCCGTGCCCAGTGTGTGCTGGGCACGGCGAGATGGGCGGCGAGAGCCCGCCAGCGCAGTCTGTGGCCATGAGAGGGAGGGCAGCTGTCAACAAACCCTCACGGAGAGAATGCTGTTCCAGAGCCATGCTTGAAGGAGGCGCACACACACACACACACACACACACACACACAAACAGGGCAAGGATGAGAGCGCACCGAAAAACGAGAGAAATGGGGTGCAGGAGGATAGAAGAAATGAGAGCGCAAAGAGGGAGCGTGAAATATGCAGGATTCCCATTAAAGCGGCATGTCCCCCAGAGCCTCGTCATCAGTTGGAGGAAAGATTTAGATGGAGGGATAACCGGAGGGATAAACACGGCTGACTTCCCCTCTGAGCCCCGTGCTCCATTACGCGAAACGCCCGGAGATCGTCTCCTCTGCCGCGCCCGCCCGCGCCGCGCTAGCCGTTACCGTCATCCCGTGGCAACGAGGCCACCCCCCCCCCCCCCCCCCCCCCCGGACGGCGGAATGGAAGGTGGACAGACCGACGGAGGGAGGTGTCGGGTCGCGTTGAGGCCGACAATAGCACCGCGTCGAAGGGGGGGGGGGGGGAGAAGGAGAGGAATGGAGGAGAAGAACGCTGGCTTCGCGAATTAGGGGGTTTGAGAACGGCGCGAGGTCGTCTGGGAGGAAGGAGCCGACTCACGGTGCATAACCTGTTTCGTGTGTTCGGCCACTGGCTTAATGTAAACGACCATGGCAGAAGCGAAGGTTAAGATCGGCATAAATGAAAATCTGGCATTTATCGGTATAGGCAATGTTTACTCACCCGTGAGTTCTTAGTCAGAGTAGCGCTGCCCTCTCACAATAACGCGGGACCCTCACAGATGCTGCGCCCGACCCACACCAATACACTCGCCTCGGGGATGCGGACGTTGCGGGGCCGACTTCCTGCGAGACGGGCCGCCTCGCGCGGCGTTTTAGTGGGTCAGAGAGTAGAGCAAGTCACGCCTCCGTCACACGGACTGCCTCGGCTCCGGGCAGCGGCCCAGAAGTCGCGACGGATGCCTCTTGTCGGGGAGGGCCCGACACAATGAGAAGCGCCGCAGAGGGGGAGAAATATGGAAGGCGGTGATCGTCGAACCGTTTGTGCCATGATGGTTACGTAAAGGGTGTATCTGTCATGGCGGGACCGGTGTCACGCAAGACATTTATCGCAGCGCTACAAGGTCGCGGAGTGTGAAAAATGGGATGGCTCCCCGAGAGCGAGCGGTGGAAGGGTCTGTTGGTGCAACGAGGAAAACGCAGGTATTTGACTTGTGACCGATCCAGCTTATCTCTCCAGCACGGTATGCATTCGGTTCCCTTTCAAGATGAGCCACAGAGGCCCAGCCCGTCAAGTGGAGTGCATCCATTCAGAAACATTGCCTATATGTGTGGATTTTACCTATCTAATGTCGCCTAAACGTTCAGATCTTCCCAAACACAGTTGGGACGCGCCTCCACACGCCTGCCACGTTCTAATTGGTGCGCAGCGTCTCGGTGTTTCATTTTGCCCCTGTGAACGTGTCCGCCGTGAGCAGAAGTGCTCGGAGAAAGATGCTCGACTCCTCACAGAGCGATCTTTATTTCATCCATCTGGTCACCCTTCCTCCACAATACCAGACGGCCTGCGCTTGGTTATTTGCTGCAATCACGCACCTAGAAAGGCCCGCTCGTCACACTTGTGCACAAAATCGTGTTTTCTTCATGTTCCGCTAGTAATGGAAGACGTCACTCATTGCAGGAGGAGAGGAATGTCTACATTTTGTGGAACTTTTTTGAGTCAGGACGTTACGGCAGCTTTGGAAACCACATCTGCCGACTTTACTGTCTACACATATAGACAAGCACAGGTTAAACTTTCATGGATGTTTTAAAGTCATTCGTACTGAGGATGTAACTAACCTCCTTCTTCACAATTCAATGTGTCAAGCACGAGGCAAACAGGGCCGCGTAAGAGTCGACCGGGGCCGGGGGTGACTTTGACACGCGTCATACGGTGCTTCACTGCAGAAGTCATCCATTGTTCTCGGTTGCCAGTCACACGCCGGCGGCGTTCTGTGGCACGTCAAACCGTCATAACCAGCCTGGAAATGTTTTGATTGTGTGTTGGTGTCAAAAAAAAAAAACACCACAAGCTCTAAGTGAGCTGTTTAACCCAGGCCACAAAAGCCCAATCACAGGGCACAAGAGGGGATTCATGGATAAAACGAATACTTTCTGCTTTTACATGAAAACTGAAAAGCGGGTCAACACTGAATTTCAGGAGAGAACTTTGTCCTTGTGTCCGCCCATCCATCCACCGTCTTGACTGTCTGAAAGCTAAATAGTGGGCCTGCTGGAACCTCATCTCTTGTCCTCATTGGGTGAAGGCAGAATACTGTGCGTTATACTGTGCGTTATACTAAACTCATCATTTAGTCTAACATCCAGGGCCAATTTAGTCTTCAATGGCTCTAAACGTGCATGGTTTTGGAGTGCGGGAAGAAAAAAGAATACTGTACCTTGAGAAATCCTATGCGGACGATGAAGAACATGTGATCTCGTATCCGTCCAATCGGGATTCGAAACTGGGACTTTCTTGCTGTGAGGTGTGGCGATTCATATTCGTCCACCTCCTCCAAATGTCATCATTCACGGACAGCGCGGGGAGGCCCGCCGTGCCGCAGAGCTCTGACCTGCGATGGACGGCGGACGTCCCCCTCTCCCCCTTCCTGCTGGCGCGCCTCGTTCCGCCCAGCGGACAGGTAGAGTGAAGACAGGCGGCGGACGACCAGCCTGCGGGGCCGTCTGCGAGTGCCGGGGGAAGTGAAGTGTGAGTCTCTGCTCCGCTCCGCCCGGGCTCCAGAGTAATTGGCCGTCAAATGATTCAAATGTTTCGGGGCTGGCAGGCGGGCGCTGTCTACAGACGGGCGGCCTGCGTGCGTGCGTGCGTGCGTGTGTGTGCGCTCCTGTTTGTCTGTCTGCGCATACCTGTCCTGTCCGTCCTTCACGCCCGCCCGTACACGTCCAGTCAGGGCTCTGCCTGTCGATCGGCCCGCTGACGCCTGTCCGGGTCTGTCCGGGTCCGGCGGACTGCAGCGGTCGGAGACGACACACAAATTGATTAACCACCTGCTCTTTTTGGAGACGGCCTCCTCTCCCGGGGGCCTGCGGACCGAAATAGCTCTCAGCACGGAGGACGTCGCCATCTCTCTTGCCGCCCTCGTACCCGTTGTTTGTATTCATCTGACAGTGTAAATGGCCTGCAAGATCCTCATTTTGACGACTTTTTCCTTCGCTGCCATTGCCCCTTCTCGGCGATGAAGCCGTTTCCTGGATGCTGCTTTGTATTTCACAGACGGGGGAGTCTTATCTGCACAGTGCTGGAGTCCCAGTGACTACTACTGCTGTGTGCCTGGCGCTTACATTATTCCTGACAGTTGTGGCAGTGCTGCCCCGTACTTCTCAGCCTTCCTCGTGCTGTGGCGGTGTGGACCAGTGGAGGTTAATGAAGCATCCTGTTTCTTTCCCCGCAGATCTGGTCCGCTAATTAGCCCCCGGTGCTCCACCTTTTCCATAATTACACTGCAGACTGGAGGTTCGGATGCTGTAAGCAAAAATGGATGGTGGCGCACTCATTTTCCCGACCGGACGACGACATGTCATTTCTGTGGCGTGCAACTTTGGGGGAAGCTATAGCCGGACTCAAAAATCAAAGGGTTTCTGCGAAGTGACCACAAAGGATGGGTCTGAACGCCCCGATGAATGTCTCCTTCTTTTGGTATCCCGGGAGGATCATGTGATTCATTTAGCACGGCCTGTTTGGCAGTGAGCAGCTGATGGTGCTCTCTCTCACCCCCCTGCCTCGGCCCTCAGTCCGCAGAGCTAAATACGTGGTGATGGATAACCCAGATGCTCACTGGGGGTCGCTGAGGTCAGATGGAAGGAGCACCCTAATCGCCTCTCCCTCCAAAGCCAGGGGTTATTGATTCTCTGGAATCCTCCTTTTACCCCTGCCAGCGACCTTTGCCCCGCACGTCCTCCTCCCAGTGACGCCGCTGGTCGCGCTTAAAGCTCATGCACGTGCAGTGCGCGCGGCGTGTGGAGGTGAAGGTCAGCTCGTCCCTGTGCGTGGAGAGAGTGGAGTGGAAAAGGCGAGTGAAACAAACACGGGAGCGGAGGAAAACAATCGCAGAGAGAATAGAAGATAAAGAAAGTTAAAGATGGATCGAGATCGACCCTCTTTGGTGGACTGCTGTTGTTTGCCAGGCATGCACGTATGGCGATCCGTGCCGAGACGAAACAAACTGAAAGTCTATGAGGGATAGCCAGACGGGGGCGCAGAGGTGGCAGAGCAGAGCGGTCATTGTCAAGAGTCGGGGGGGGGGGGGCTTTCCACTGAAATGGCGCCGGCTTGGTACGGGAGTCAGCCATGGGTTCCTGTTTTTTTGTGTCGTTTTTCGTCCTTTTTTGGGGCCGAGACGGCGTTGCCCCGGGAAGGACGAGAAGGGGGGCGCTCTCTGGTCAAGTGCCCCGGACGGGCCGAATGCGAGGCAGAGATTAAAGGCTGCTCCGTGGCAGGGCTGCACGGGCGGGCCGTATCTCCAAACGACAGGGGTTGTGAATGCTCGGCGCGCTCCGGTTCCTCTCGGCTAGTGTGATTCCCAAAAGCTGACAGAGAGTGTGGGCAGCGTCAGGACCCTGAGAAAAATCAACCGTTTCATACGAACAAACGTGTACTTTCTGTTCCCTGTCAGTCTGCCCTTATCTCCCTCGCTCCCCCTTTCTCTCTCTCTCTCTCTCTCACACACACACACACACACACGCACAACTCCGTTCAGCCAAAACACCCATGGGGGAGAGCGTCTGGTTGCTGGAAATGTCAAACTGCTTTGTCACGTCCAATCTCAGTCAGGGAGCCTAACCGCTGTGTGTGTGTGTGGAGTGGGCATGTGTGCATGTTCCGCGAAAACACCCGATCCTGGTCAGGCAGCTCGGACAAAAAGAGGGACCAGACTTTTCATTTGCGATGAAATGAATAGCGCATTGTTTTCAATAGGAACGTTCTTCCTCATCGGCCACCGTGACATCCTCTATCGTTTACCACCTCGGACAAAGCAGAATAAGTGCACGAATTGAAAGAGTGCAGCAACAGTGAGAGCATCCTCAGAAAAGAGAATGCTTCACAGAACACTATCTGCGGACGAGGATCATTTGTTTGCCTCTAATGATTCTGGTGAGTTCCTCCAATAATCCAGAAAAGCCCCAGGACGCGTCTGTACGCCGTGACATCACATTTAGATGTGGTGTCCGACAGCCCCCCCCCCCCCCCCCCCCCCCCACACACACACACACACACACACACACACACACGCACATACACACACACACATACATATCGCCACACACAGCAGATGGGCGTGACGACTTTCTAAAGCCTTTTCTAAAGCCAATACTTCCCCTCCCCGAGTCCTCCTCTAGTCCCTCAATCTGAACAACGCTTAGTCTGACTGCTTTTGACCATAAATAGTCCATAGAGTCGGAGCGCAGCGCGTCACGCTCTCCCCTCACGGGAAAAACACGATACCAACAAAACGTCTGCGGCTTGTTGAACACATTCGATCGCAGCACATCAAGGGATGAAACCAAACTGTGTCCACCAGACAAACTCAATATTGCATACTGTCCATTCAATGCTATCTCGGCTCATCCCGTCTTTTTGGGCTTTTCATGGAGAGCTGAACCCACGAGATGGCCCATTTAAAATGTACATCAACGGGTTCTCATCATCATCGCCGAGATATTGAGTTACTGAACCGCAGGTTGCACTCAAGGTCTGATGTTCCTCTCATCTTTCTCACACCTGTTCCAGCTGGTGCCTCTTCTTCCTGAAGCCTCCATGTTTTAGTCCCGCAGCTTTTCTTTTTACCCTCTGAGCAGTGAATCCCAACCCTTTTTTTTTTTTAGGAATGTCTCTGTTCTACAGGAGGCACTTTCAGGCAATACAATAACAATAGTGATGAATTGTTTTTCCCCCTGGCTGTGGGCAGGACTTAATTTCTGGCTATATGAGGTTTTTTTCATACCTGGCACCACTACGGCCAGGATTAAATTGCTTTCAGCGCCTTCCGAAGCGCGAACAGATTTCTTTTTCTCGACAGGATTGATATTCGTGCATCCCGATCCGCCGCCTCTGGGGTTAAGGTCCGGTTGGACCCGGTTGGGGCTTTTTTCCCTTGGGTTTGGTTTGATTGGGTTAAGCAAGGGCAGTGGCTGCAGATCATGGTCAGGGCTCAAAAGAACTACTGTTGACAAGCAGGAGATGGCACGCCAACAATGGTCTACCATGTCAATGTCACGCACTAAGCTGACCCCCCCCCCCCCCCCCCCCCCCCCACCCCTCCAGCCTCCTCCCAATGACGTTTCACAGCACTGTAACAGCCATGCCGCTCCACGTGCTTGCACTTGACTACGATTTCATGACCATAGTAAGTCCTTTATTTGTAAATATTGTGAGATTAATTACGTGTTCTTAAAAAGTTCCACTGTTTCCATGTTCACTGTGCCTCTCACAGAGCCTCAAAAACGTTCCCTGTTGTCGAACTGGGTTTTTTTGTCCATCCCAAAATCCTCCAGTACCTTACCTGCGAGTTCAAAGTCCAACGTGATGAAGTTCCACCGTAATGGTCGCTTGCTTCCGAAGCTCCCGCCTCGATCGCCGTTCCTCGACTGGCGCGTGGGCGGGCGGATGGCGGCGGTCCCGCTCTCCCGGGGCGAATCTCCAGCGCTCCTCGTCTGTCTCAAAGTCCTCCTCCTCCTTGTTTTTTTCCGCTCTCTCAGTCCTCCCCATCGCCGGTCTCGCATGCGAGTCTTTTTTTAGGGCGAGCCATCCTGCCCACTCGCAAGCTGCTCGCTCTGCCGCACGCTTCGCATCCCCAGGCCGCGCTCACATCTGTCGCGCTGTCCCGCATTGTTGCCCAACGTATATGTTGCCTAAATGAGGAGTGTGTGTCCCCCCCCCCCCCTCCTCCTCTCACGTTCTTTAAAGTCATAATTGTCTCTACTACGTTATGTTGTTGTAGGTGTTCGGCCCCGTTGCCATTCCCCCGGGGAAGTGACATGCATTTATTGCCCCTTTCTCCCCCCCCCCCCCTTGTTTCCGGCTGCCTGAATACACCCTGATTCTGCTGTCTGGGTGGTTGTTTTCTCCCAGCCACCGCTGAAAGGCGCCTGATTGCTTTTGAATTTGCTGCGGCTGAGCTGCTGGCCCCCTTCGCCCGTTCCCAGCTCCCCGCGCGCAGCACATTTCGCGTCTCGAGCCCGCGCTTCTGCGTGTGTGCTCTCCCCCCCGTCACTGTCGTTGAAGCCATATTTTCAACGTGGCGCGATGTGAAATCTAGCTAAACTGCCTTCTCAGACACATCACGGCCCACATTTTTCCAGTTTTCAACAAGGTGTCTGCCTGTGTACTGCGTAACCATCCGGCGGACAAGAACGATGAATCATCGCATCACAGGCAATGCTACACATACTCCTGACTTACATCTAGAGTGAGATTTGAGCCGTCTCAATGATGGAGCAAGCGGGAGTGGCCCTTGATTTCATGCGCTCTCCTCCTATCCCCCTCTGCCCGTTTTGTGCAACTCCCGCTGACTGCCACTGAACGCTGCTCTTGTTTCCACAGCAACTGATGCGCTCCTCCGTGTTCCACATGTTCATCTTGAGCATGGTCGCTGTGGACGTCATCGTTGCCGCTAGCAACTATTATAAAGGCGAGAACCACCGCCGGCACTATGACGAGTTCTACCTGGCAGAGGTGAGGTTTCTCACCGCACACGGTACGCTCCTCTCGCTCATTCTTACGGTCCCAAGCCTGCACCCAACGCCACCCATTCCACACTGAACTCGAGCCATTCCAGCCATTTTTTTTTTTTTGTTTAATCTCAAGCCATGTTTCTCAGTTATCATTCAAAAGCAGTGTGAAATTGTCTTTTGGGTGACCTCTTATGCCAAAATCCAGTTAGGTGACGTCTGTGGATTTGTCTCTACGGCACATGTCCTCATAAGTACACATACGCAGGGCTCTGTGTGTCACGCAGGTTAGTCTGATGTCATCAGTATGCAGGTGGTAAGGCAGCGACAACGGGAGTGTGTGCCCACCTCCCTGCCCCCCCCCCTCGTACCTCTTTTTTCACACACACAGCTGAAGGGGGGAGATAAGAGAAGGCAAAAACCACGCACAGCGTTACCTCCTCTCCCTCCCTCCGTCCATATCTCACGGCCATCGATCTGCAGATTTGCTCCAATCTGCGCGGAGGCGGCGGAGGGAGAACAGGAAATCGAGGCACTGGGTTAGGGAGTTAAATGGAGCGGTGCACACTCTTATTGGTGACGTGCCAATTTGATTCCCCTCCTCCTCCTCCTTCTTAACGTATTTCTGCTCACGGGGAGGTAGGAGCGCTCAGATTCCACACGTCCAGGCGAGTAACAACGGACATATTTAAAACAGTGGTCAAAACTGATGCTAAATGGGATCTACAGACCATATGATGTCCAGATGTGAAGGCCTGACTAGCTCTATGGCTTAATGGTGTCATGGGCGTCATGAGTTTATTATGTGGAACCTCCCATCTTTAGCACACATACCGTAGGGTGGAAGCGGGGAACGCACCCCTGGACAGGTCTGCAGTCCATCACACTGCACACACACGCCGTTCAGTCTCACACCCAGGGGCAACTCAGAGTCTCCAAATGGTCTGGTCATGGGCGATTTTGGACTGCAGGGGGGTAGCCAGTACCAGAGGGTAGAGTACACCACAGACATGATGGGAATATGCAAACTCTCAGAAAGGCCCTCAGCCTGACTGGTATTCAAACCCAGGCGCTGGGTTGTGAGGTGACAGTGATGACCACCAGAACGTCCATACCACCAGATATGAAGTTGACACCAGAATTACATGTTTACCTGTAGATAGCGTATTGTACAGTATATCAAAGAGGTCACCCAACACTGGCTCCATAGAATTTCTGAAAAATCCAAAAACGTAACACTAACTCGTGTTAAGTTCTCTCTGTTGTCTTTCCAGGTTGCATTTACTGTGTTATTCGACCTGGAGGCTCTGCTGAAAATCTGGTGTCTGGGCTTCACTGGCTACATCAGCTCCTCCCTGCACAAGTTTGAGTCCCTGTTGGTGGTAGGCACCACGCTGCACATCTACCCCGACCTCTACCACTCGCAGTTCACCTACTTTCAGGTACGTGCACACGCACAGTGCTCACTTTTTACAGGAACAAATACATTCCTTCATATTCCGAACCGGAAATGCTACCTTCCAAATGGGATGGCAGGGAGAAACGGGAACTCGGAATGTTTGCGCGTCATTTCTTCCCATTGCACTAATGAGCACATATCAATCGTGCTGCTTTTATCCTCATGCTCTCCCCTCTCTTCAGGCAAAATGCTTCTCTGTCACCAAAAATGTCTGATAGATTCATTCGACTGCAGCCTTAAACTGTAGGATTCGGGCAGGCATTTGGCAACATATTTTTGGAGACATTTGCAACTGATGTATTCACTGGAAAGACTCATCTTCTGATGGTTTCATTTAAAGACACTGAGCATAGATCAGGGCATGAGTGTGCCGTCCTCCTCAGCTTCTTGTGTGTGTGCTGCAGAGAGCCGGAGAAGTCTTTGTCATTCTGTTTGGGTGTAATAATGTGCGGCGCCTCGGGCCTCATTGGACGTGCAGATAGATGTGGCGGCCTGTCGTGTTTTGGTCTCCGGCTCAAAATCTGCATTTGCCTGCGAATGTGTGTGTCTCTCCGAGGCCGTTTTGCCAGCTCTCGGGGGCAGGAATGCAAATCATCTGCGAGCATCACGACCCGCGTGGGTTAAACCGAGCCTCAAGGTGTCTCGCTCTGTCCGGCGTGTAGCAGTGTGACCTTGCTCGAGGTCGCGTAACGTGGCCGTCGAGAGGCCCCGTGGATGATTTGATGCGAAGGGGCTTCTTGATAGTCCTTTAACGAGCCTTGACAAAACAAGCTGGCTCGGTCCTGCCCGCCTGGCTCTCGGCAGCTGCAGCCCAGGCGTGCGACGCTGAGAGATGCATGCAAGCGTGTAGCGCAGCTGCATTCCAGTCAGATTGCCGCTGACATGCTGTTTTGGATAGTTGTCCGAATGATCGTACTCTCTTATGAAGGTGATTTTTAAATAGTAATTTCTTATTGTCACATCTCCGTTACTATGAGACAGTCAAACCTGTTACTAAACTGTGCTCCATCGATTTGATCTACCGTTTGTCAGCTCAACAAGCGCCATCTTCAGTACCAGTGCCTCCCTAATGAAAGGTTTGAGGCGTAGTCTGTACTTAGTGTTGATGCTCCAAATAAAAAGAGAAATTGAGCTTTCAGAATGTTTCAAAATGAAAGTGACTGAACTCAGCAGCTCTTTTGCAGCATCATTTATCATCGCAACAATACATTATGATGTCATCACGCTGAAGGCTAGCATGGCCGGCGCTATGACGGAACGAGCTAGGAGCGAGTATGCGATCGCTCCGTTGACTTCTTTTAATTCTCTTAATGTGCGCAATCCCCCCCCCGCTGACATTTCTCTAAGTGGGTCCCGGTTTGAACGGGTGACATTTAATCACCAGTGATTAACCTCAGGGCTCCGCGCGGGAATCGGGAGCCCGCGCCGCCCGTAGGAGAAGGGGCCGCGCTGCGCCATCGATGATTGTTGCAGATTCGCGCTTAATTCTGCCCAACCGAGGGACGCCTCAGTGCTGAGGGCTAGCCTTGCTCATTGTCTTTCGGTCTGGACCAAATGTCACATGCGGAGGCCCGCTTGCAGCTTTGACACTCTCTCTCTCTCACACGCACACGCTGGCATACTCGCATACAGTGCACTTGGCGGAATGATTTTTAATCAGCCAATGGAGCCCGCCTCGACACTTCCTGGGCCGCGTGCTCAGAATGGCAATGGCTTCCGTAGGAGCACGGTTTAGCAGCTCAGTTTCGCACCGGGGAGGCAGCGCATTGTAACGTTTCGGGACATCTCCGCCGGGGGATCCGATTCAGTGTGGGTTTAAGATGCTGGCTGGGGCGTCCGCGGCCGCGACGATGCGACACGTTACGCAATTCAGTTCGATGCCGAGCGTCGCTCTGTCTTGCAAAGACGCGGGTGCATTTGTGAAGTAAGAATTGAACCCGCCGATTCATCTACATCGGCGCAAATGTTGCCGTTTTGGCGACGCTGAGCACAACGAGGGAGGAACATGACGGGGCGCAAAGGCTCTTTTGCTCCGTCCTTAATGTGTTGGAGGCATGGGACTAACCCTAACCCTAACTGCTGCAAGGCTGGTTTCACCACACACTCTTATAGAAACGTATGTTATGCATCACTAACGCTGCGTCTTAGTTGGTAGGTTCTGTTTTGTTTCATTTTTGGTATAAAAAAACAAAACAAATGAATGATCAACAGGATTAACATTTCTGAAGCCAGACGATTCTAATTTAAGAAGGTTATCCATCGCAATGAAGTCAGGATTACTGACTGACGGACATTTATAGCCCTAAACCTGTTGCATTGTTTCTGAAGGAAATGGTGCCAATGGTTGTAGGGGATGTAGGGCACACAGCACTATCATGTCTGTGTTGTAAGGATATATATTTACTTTTTTTGGGGGGGGGGGGCCAGGAAGATACCCTGTTCTGCTCCTTACTCCCTCTGTGAACTCACAAGCCTATATGCTCTCGGTCTGGGCTTCCGTCCGTTGTAAAATTGACAGTGGTCGTCATGGTCTGTCAGGGGAGAAAGGTTAGTGTCCTCCCGTCCCATCCGTCACCACTCTGTGAGTGTCATCGCCGCATTTGTTTACTGTGGATCTCCCTCGAGAGCAGCGTCCTCCCCTCCCCGGCCTCCTTCGTTTCGCCGTATGTCTGGGAGACCGGGAGAAAAGCCTGCGACCGGCGGCATCACAGCACCGGGCCCGGATCGATAGCCACTCTCTGGATCCCCGGTCAACGCTTGACCAAGACGCATTACCTCTTGGTGTCCGTTGTCACCACAGGCAATTTAGGGGCCGAGTCTGTTGACGGAGCACCGCCTCTCTGCACTTTTGCCACAGGCTCGGGATCAATGCTCTCTTTTTCCATCCATCAACTTATGACCGATGCGATGCACGTTCTTTTATTTGTTTGTGTCTCTTTTTAACCAAGGCCTGTCTTTGGTGTGGCTTGCGCAGCTGCCGCTCCAAAGTCGGTCAAGACGTTTCTTTGCCGTCGTCCTTCCGTTCCCTGCAGGTGCTTCGCGTGGTGCGCTTGATCAAGATTTCCCCGGCGCTGGAGGATTTCGTCTACAAGATATTTGGCCCCGGGAAAAAACTGGGCAGCCTGGTGGTGTTCACCGCCAGCCTCCTGATCGTCATGTCGGCCATCAGTCTGCAGATGTTCTGCTTCGTGGAGGAGCTGGACCGCTTCACCACGTTCCCCAGGGTAAAGTAAAAGCGGCCATGCTGTGCGAGGGGGCCGCGGTGCAAAGTGGTACGCGTGGCCTGGAGGTCACCAAATGTAAACGTACTCTCGTTCGTACATATGATTATGATGAGTCTTCTGATCTGAGTTGATTTCAATCAAATTGCAGCTCATTTGGAAATGCGTCAAGTCAGCTTTTCCAAGCAATGTATATATATATAGGCTTGGATGAAATATATAGGCTCGGATCAAACTGTCATACTAATTTTGGTTTCTCCTTGCTCCAAACACATAACGCAATAGGAATAAGGAGGCGCAGGTCGTGTGTGACGTAATCTGCATGAAAGTGTAGAGATGCGTGCGTGCAGTTCCAGAAGGGTCCCCCATACTGAGGCGTGCAGATGTTGACGATGGCTTGCGCGATGGGTCGACAGATGCGATACGTCCTTTGATTTCCGAGTGCTCGCGAGCTTCTCCCTCTCTCTCTCTCATTAGCCCCGTCTCTCCAGCCTCGTATTTTTCCTTTCTCACCCCCCCCCCCCCCCCCCCCCCAACATTTCACTGATCCCAGGCACAGCGGGACATGAAGGGTTGCTCGTAAACAGATGCCACTTGTATGCCGCGTCACCCTCCCCTCTCGCGCGCTCTCTCTCTCCCCGTCTCCGCGCTGCTCGTGCCTCGCACGCCCACGTGTGCCATGCACGCGGGCGTGCGCACATCACAGTTAACGATGTTTGGCTGCCCCCCCCCTACGGGCGGACCTGTTGCCCGGTTTATCTTTATCTGCGGTGACTGGGACATGGGAGTGGCTGGGAGGGGGAGGGAGGGGAGGGAGGGAGGAGGGGCGCGAGGGAGTGAGGGAGGGAGGGGGGAGGGGGAGCACTGTCTGGAGGTGAGATGCTAAGAAGGAAGCACAGGCGTGCCATTTGACTCCAGGGGCTGCCGTGGTGCAGCTGGCTAGTCTAGTACACCTTCATCTGACCTCTACCAAATAGAGGAGAGGCCAATTGGACAGATAGATAGATAGATAGATAGATAGATAGATAGATAGATAGATAGATAGATAGATAGATAGATAGATAGATAGATAGATAGATAGATATAGGTATATATATATATAGAGAGATATATACATAGATATATAATATGCCATATAGACAGTGTTTCTTCCTCTCTTCATTGTCTTCATTGTCCATTTGTTTAAAAATCTTACAACCTCTTGCCAGAGATGGATGGTTGGTCAGAGGTTGAACATCAGCTGCGTGATATTTGCTCTCCTGTAAAAAAGAAAAAAAAAAAAAACGCGCTTCAAATGTCAAACCTGTCTGCTTCTCTGCTCTGTAATTTCCACCCCTGCTCTGTCTTCCTCTCCCTACCGGCCTGCTTCCTCTTGTGCGCCCGGCCGCCCCTCCCGGGCCTCGCTCTCCTCTCACATTCACCTGTCCTGTGCTTTGCTCCCGGCAGGCGTTCATGTCCATGTTCCAGATCCTGACCCAGGAGGGCTGGATAGATGTCATGGACCAGACTCTGGTGGCTGTGGGTCGGATGTGGGCGCCGGTGGTGGCCATTTACTTCATCCTCTACCATCTGTTCGCGACCCTGGTGAGGACCCTGGAGCTCGCTTCGCTGGTTCAAACACAAAAGCCAGATGAGTTCTCGAGAGCTGGAACGTGTATTTGCTTTACTGCCCTTCAGTCGTTTTTGGTCCGCAAAAACCCGGGACGGGGAGGGAAATAAACGGAAAAAGGATATATGGATTGTTTGCTAAATACGTTCAATTAGAGCTTCCGCCCCTCCAGTGTTCCCACAAGTGGTATTTCCAATCAGAATTAATCAGACCCACGGGCGTAAGGACCACTGACATTTGGGTGTTCGGTCCTGTGGTACGGGGAGCCATCCAGCGGCACAGGCTCAGTCTCCGGATGACTCACAGCTCAACCCAGACAAGGCAGAGTGTCTTTGAGAACGGCACAAGCAACACATTCAATCACGAAGCACACCCCGTACGCAAAGAAAAGTCCCAATCCGTGGCGGCGGGAATGACATGAACATGTTGTGATGTGCTCAGTTCTCATGTGCTTCCTCTGGTTTCATTGCAGATTCTGCTCAGTCTGTTCGTGGCTGTTATTTTGGACAATCTAGAGTTGGATGAGGATTTGAAGAAGCTCAAACAGGTAAGGAGCTTATGTAAATTGTGTTCCTGCTCAGAACCTGAAGGACAATCACTACCTGGGAATAAGAACGGCTCGTTCATTGGCGCGTGCTGAATTTCACGGGAAATCAAGTCGATCACAGATCTGAGTATCTGAGTTGTGTGGTTACCTGGCGCATTGAACTCCATTGACGATACGCAGACGCTCACAAGTCACACTCAACGGTCCTGCCTCTTCGCGCCCTCTTCTATGCTAGCCGACCAATTTCAGATGGTCCCCCCCCCCCCCCCCCCCCCTCTCCCCGCGTCCGTACGATACCTTTGCATAGACGAATTAACCTATAAGCTCGCACCCGCACGTGCTAACACAAATGATATGCACCTCGTGCACACGCGCTGGGCTGACAGGTCTCAGCTTGCTGCGGGCGCGGGGTTGTTTCCCCACCCGCACAGCCGAGTGCTCAGGCGCGCCGGCTGTAAAATTGCCCATCTCACAGGTGCCTCAATCGCGGACGCGGAGGCCGACTATAAATGGACGGTAGATGGCGATCACCCTCCCACGAGAGAGGGCCTCCGCAAACGTTTGGCAACGGCCCAGTGACGCGGTCCGCCTTGCTGTAAGACACCCACGCGTGGGCTGTGGGGGACGGGAAACCAGTTTACGCTGGGCGCGATGGACCCGCTGTCCGATGAATGACTCCATCCGGTCTGTGTTTACCCGCCTTTAATGTGACTTTTAGTTTTTCGAGTGGCACAGAAAACCGTGTTGTTCAAGCCAGTGTAATGTGCACGAAGACATTGAAGTCGCGTGTGCGTTGTTTTCCCAGGAATTGTCGAATCGTCTTCCTCTTCACAGTTTGTCAGGTGGTCAACTGCAGTGTTGTAGGTAATTGGAGGAAAAAGCCAGATACACCGTTTCAGAACTGCACCGGCTCGGATGCGGTTATGTTTTGGCATCACTGAGAGTCATTTTGGACGGTTTGCGGGTGATCTCGGTGGAAGGCGGTGGCGGCATCGTACAACAGAGTACAGCTAGAGGCAAAACGAGTCCGAGTCGCACTGCCTGTTATGCGATGCTTCCCTTTGCTGCCACTGTGGAGGGAACGGTGCCCTTGCAGGTGGCGGGCGACGGCGCCTCTCCGCCCTCCCCGTCCCGTTTCCCGTCACGCTCCACGTGCGTCAGAACCGTCCGCCGGAGAACCAGTCAGACGCGTCGGCTCCCCCGAGGCTCCCATCGCGTTTTGCCTCTGCCCGTGGAAGACGTCGAGCAGACGAGACGTGCGGCCGCGGGCGTTCCAGCCGCGTCTCGTGTGTGTGTGTGCGTGCGTGCGTGTGTGTGTGTGTGTGTACGTGTCGGTCCGAAATGAAAATTCACGTGTGCAGCCAGGCTCGGAGCGATGGGGCCCACCTGCACGGCGCGATTATGCACGCCGACGGCGGACCCACCCTCATGTCATTTCCTCTACATGTTATATGTTATATGTACGCTGTCATTGGACAGTCATTACGCTCTTGCCGCACACAGAGGCGTCTTGACTTGAAGCACCACGAATTTGCCCGTTTGGGGTGAGTCGGGTCACCTGTACCTCTCCGTGTCTGTCCGTGTCGCCGACCTGATAACGACATCGTCAGTACGGCGTGCCGCACAGAAGCATCCGTCATCGTTTGCACGCCGACGGCAGCCCGGGGCCTTCCAGGGCAACGACTCGCATCTGTCAGCCATCGACAGGCCGTTCGTCTTGATTTTGGATTTCCATCTGAGAGCCAGGGCTGGAAAAGGCTCGCGGGGGGGGGGGGGGCGCGGCGCGCCGTAACATCTGGCCGCCTCGACGGCGCGTGACGCGAGCCCGTTGGCGGGGAAAGTGGTTCTGAATCTGTGCATTGCAGTCGCAGCCGGAGAGCCGGAATTACAGTTATTTGCCATCAACGTACACACACACACACGTGTACCTGTGCATAAAGATTGGTCATTAGCAATTAGGCAAGTGGGAGTGAGCGGGGCTGCAGCTAATGAGCAAGCAGTTTATTGCACCATACCGATGAGCGGGAGCTCAGGGGTAGCAGGGATTTCTTAATGGCACACTAATTTGTGCAAGCACGTGTGTGTGCGCACACGCACACGCACACACACACTGGCAGACAGTGACTTATGTATGTATGCATGCGCCGGTGCATGCTCCACTCATCAGTGTTGATTAGGATAATGCATTTATTGTGTGGAATTAGGTTTGCCTGAGATTTCTAATGAAATATGGACTGGGGCAGGGGAAAGGTAGACTACTGAGAAGAGTGGAAGTGATGGGAGGATGTAGAGCGCCCATCCACACACACACGCACACACACACTCACATACAGTACAGTACACAGATCTGTGTTTATGGCCGATGTGAGAGCAACGGAGCTGCACTATTTGCAGCCTTTCCTTGTCCAAGTTGTAGTCAACTGTTATCGGTATCTTTATGTGTTTATTACACAGGTGGGGACTGTGTTTTAGAATAAATGTATTTATTTTCAGTGGGGCTGAATCAGTGACATTCTGCTCGTGCCATGGAGATTCAAAAGCCAGACAAAACTAGCTCGGCAGCGGAAGCTTCTCCAAGGAAATCCCTTCGTTTGTCAGGTTAAAAGCACAAGGCAGCCTTTTGGTTTCAGTTATGTTTCATGGTTTTGATCTTCATTCCTTCTCTCTGTGTTTGTCCGACGATGGCCGTGTCACTGTCGGCGTGACGGCGTGCATCTCATATGTCAGAATGCCCCAAAGAGAAACACAGGGGGACAACGAGTATGGGCCAAGGCAGCATATGATTTGCTTTGTCTGTTTCGACCCCTGTCTCTTCCCGTCGTCGCTCTGCCGTCATCCGCGCTGTCACAGGTCGGCGGGCTTCGCGTTGGGAGGCGCCGATGTCCCATCTCCAGTCAACAAGCCATCCCCGTCCGCAGAGCAGTGTCTGCAGGGCCGAGGAGAGGAGCAGGGGGAAGGGGGGGGGGGGGGACTGTTTATCCAGCGCCCGTGGATATCAACCAAATAGCAGAAGGTGTTTACCCCTAAGGGCAGAGTTGATGATGATGATAATGTGTGCGCTTTTTTTTTCGCACCTCTGTGTAGGTCTGTGTGCGAGTGGAAGCGTCTGGCAATCAAACAGGTCCTCGGGCCGGGTGGATGAGTCACGAGGAACGCGTTCGGGGAAATGTGCATTATTCGGGAAATTGTACAAGTGAAAAAAAAAAACAGGCAATAAAGAAGAAGAAGAAGAGCTCTCCTCAGCAGAGAGGGAAGGGTGTAGCCGCGCGTGCGTTTGGCCTGCAGGGGACACATGTGCTCCCCTACGGACGCCGTCACGGCTCTCCTCTCTGTTATGACCCTTTATCCTTAATGTAATCAAAATGACAAGCCGCATAGCAGTCCAGTTTTGTCGTTTCTTTGTTGCGCTAAGGTCATATTTCACCGTCTACCGTGGCCCCAAAAATAGAAACGCGTACATCCGCTTGACCTACCGTACGAAGAGGGCCAGGGGGGAACCCCTGCACGCGCTGTACTGCGCGGACCTGCACCCGGAGGCTTTGTACTGCAGAGAAAAACGTCCAGTTTAAGGCGAACGGAGGACGGACTCTTTCTTCCTTTCATGTCCTGGCCTGGCGATGCCCTCGGTCGTTTCACCAGGCGTCGGTGAGCCACTGCTCTGCTCCCCGCGTGTCCCCAGTGGCCTCTGGCCTCCCTCATTTTAGCGTCAGGCCCGGTCCGGAAAGGATTTCCCCTGCTCGATTGTTGTGGTAAATATTAGATTCTCTTGATTGTCTGAGCGTGTGAGATCCACTTAAAAGCAGCAGAAATGATTGAGCGTGTGTGTGTGTGTGTGTGTGTGTGTGTGTGTGTGTGTGTGTGGCCTGTACCACCTTACCACACTGCCATCTAGTGCACGGCTTGCACACCCAGCGTCGGGACCCCGATTCGCTGTTCCAAGATTTATGGCGGCCCCCCGACGAGTAGCGGCGCGCGCGAATAATTGCGTGTCTCTCCCCGATCCCCGGCGTGCTGTCGGTTCGCTGGGGGGAGGGCTCGGGGGAGCTGGGCAGGCGGCAGAGGGTGCGACGGGACGCGGAGTTGGGGCGGCAGTGGTGGCGGGGGATCAAAGGGAGGTGGCGAGCGAGTGATGGAGGCGGAGGCCACGTGCCGGAGGGGCAGTGAGTGGAGGGGAGGCGAGAAAGGAAGGGGGGGGGGGGGGGGGGGGGGGAGAGGATGTTCGCTTTGGGTTTCGACGAGGCTTGGGATCGGCAGTCGCTGTTCCACAGCCGTGGCAGAACACGGAGTGTCAGCTGATGAGGTCCCCGTCCGGCCGGGCCGGATCGTTCTCCACTGCGATGTGCATGCGTGTCCGCTTGTGTGCGCGCGGGCGGGTCTGTTTGTACACGCACCCGGCGCTGAATGCACATTTGGCTAAAGAGAATTCAGTTTGAGCAAATGCTCCATGGGGTGATGGTGTTATGGCTTCCCACCGAGGATTTCATTATTTATGAATGAAACTGAAAGCCTGTCCTCCATTTGTGTGATTTAATGGACCAAGGACTTGCAGTATTCTGGGGATTTGGAGCGGGAGAAGAAAGGCGAGGAAGACAGAGGGAGCAGGGCAAAGAGGAGCATACCCCTTGGAGAATCCCAGCACAATGTGTTCTTATCTTTTGAATGTCACCTTCAGTTTTCTATTGGAAGTCACTCTGGGCCCTGTGCATCTGCCATGTTCTAAAACTGTGAATGTGTGTGTGTGAGTGAAGACACTCACACACACACACACACACACTCACACACCAGCGCTGGGGCACGCGGGCACAAGCGTGGCGTTATTCACAAAAGACTCTGTGGAGGAAAGAAAAAAAGCAAAAAAAAGGCTTTTGTTTTTCTCCACGTGGCTGTGATCACACGTTTATTTTGCTCAGATTGTCACTATGCTCTCACCAAACACGCCCGTTGAACATAACAGATGTTTGACTAAAGTAGTGGCACGGTAAGAGAGGATCAGATGCCGTTTAAAAGCAATCGGGCTAAGTGTTCCTAGATTTTCTCCTCAAGTGAATGCCTTGCTTAAACCAACAGTTTAACTAGCAGTTAAGGTACCAGGCTCAGTGAATATAAATGTAAATTCTGTATACAGTTGTATAATTCATCCTATTGTTTACTGTGTTTTTATTTGTGTATCTTGTTGTGCCATGCCAAAGGTTTCCAGCAAATCATGTTGTGATCATCGCACAGGGCGCAAGCCTCGACTGAGGCATTCAGGCAGCAATGTCCCTCCAAGTCTCAGACCTCGAGGCACTCAGCTCAACGCTATACACGCTTGGATATAGCAGTATTAACGGTATCCTCGGTTGTTGAGGCTGTTGGCGGTAGCTATTAGAGGTTTACGGGCTGTGTGGCTTTACAGCAGCTCGCCGGCACGGCTCATTACCCACCTAATGAGAGGAGAGGGTGACCCCGCTTGCTTCCTCGCAGCTCCTCCACCCCTGGGTATTGCGGCTGGACTGGCCCGAGGCCTGGTGAACCCAACCAAGTCCGCAAGGGATTTGCGGCGCGCGGATAGGTTATCACACGTGACAAGGACCACACCTGGTGTAAGGTCCGTGCTTTCTTTGGGGCATTTTAAACGCTGATAAAAGTCCGCACGAGCTATTTTACTAGCATGTACAGTCTGTGATCTGTGCACTGTCACAGCTGTTGTTGTATGCCGCTGAAGAATGATGGGACATGGTATGTGTGTCCTCATGCAGCCACTCAGTGAGTGTGTGTGTGGAAACCAGATTAATTGTCACATTTTACAACTGACCATTCGTCAGTTTCCTGTTGCTCCATTGGCTATCCCCACAGATATTCATACACCGTGTTTGGGGGAATTACACAGAATAAATAGCCATTCGCAGGCCTGTCAGATTCAGTAACTAGCACTGTTTATGAAATGATGTTTTGCGACAGTACTGTAAGGTTTTGCTGCTTCCTCTGATTGGCTCTGCGGCCTGGTCCCAGGTCAGCGCGAAGCCGGATCATTTTAAGAGGCCACAGTTTTCAGACGTGCTAAGTGTGGTTGTGCGGCTGTGAAATAAGGCTTTCCTGACGAGCCCGGATGCCTCGTATGTTTTTGTATGGTGTTATTGCTGAACAAAGTAGTGGGTCGTGTTCGCAGGGAGGTGTTATACTTCTGTGTCTGAGGAGTGCAGCCACCCCCCCCCACCCCCAACATCAAATGCCTCGCCTGAGCTATGGCTGTGACTGGGTTTGGTCGTTATGCTAATGGTCAGCATTAGTTGTTCTTCCTCTCACAGTGTTGACCGGGAAAGCTGTGGAAATCCCAGATGGAAAGATCCCCGGCTCAGCCGAGCCTGAAATTGGCTTGAATGGCGGGGAAGCAATGGCGGGTCACCTGAATGGGTCTCAAGGCAAAACACATTCGTCTCGGCTTCATTGTTGAGCCACAATGCACTAAATCTCATCTGTGGCAAGCGAAGCAGTAGTTTTGATTTATAAGCCATTCACTGTGACACAAAGGGAAACACGGAGACATTTCCTGGTGTACACACACATACACATACACACACACACATGCACACGCACTCTCACTTACAAGCTTGTATTTGTGAGGTTCCTCATCGACATAATACATTTCCTGTCCCCCTATCTACAACCTTAATGACCACAGATGAATGACCGATCCCGATTGTTATTCCCATCTTATCAAGTATTTCCGTCTAGACTCAAGCAGTAGTCATGAGCGCTTGGGACACAGAGACAAACTGTTTGTTTAATGCTTTAGCAAACGATGCTAAAACTTCTCCGTACTGCAGTGGTTTTGCACAGATTGTAGCAGCAACCACCCAGGAAAAGTTATTTTCATTAACCCGGCCTAACTGAAGTCACCTGCCAGCACAGCCAGCAGACACAAGGCAAGAATAGCCATCATCCATTGCACTGTGTTTGTTTCCATATGGGAAAAGCAAGAGCAACATCGCTGTCTAGCTCTGTTTGACATTTTAGCTGCTAAACGTCCCCCTACGTCCTCTAGCTGGTTGATTTTGCTGATAGTTTATGGTGGATAGATACTGTGCAATGGCTTGTTTTTGCTTCTCTGTTATAAAACAGTAGTTGAAAGACATTATATACCATGTGAGGCTGAGCAGGATTGTAGTGCGATATCAATAGCTCTCTGTGGGGCAAAATTATTAACATGCCTGTCCTGCTTTTGAGCATTGATAGAAACAGCCATTGTTGGTGAAGAAATATAGATTGTAGCCACATCCAGTACAGTCAAGCAGGAACTTTAATTGCCCTAAGATGTGAACGTTAGCATGTAATAGTGTGTGGCCCTGAAGGAACCTGTCCGGGTTTGCTCTCTGGATAGGCCAACCCTGTGTGTGCAGGGATTGGCTTAGGTTTAATAGGAAAGTGGTCGGACTCATTTGGTTGTTCATTGAATGAGGGAGCCAAGCAAGTGGCCCGTCTAAAGCTTGTTTTCGTATTTGGAGACAATGTCAATGGTAGTGGTCTAGAGCTCCATAGAAGTTGGCACTAAACACGCTAAAACAAACCAACCTACCCGTCATTGGGGTCTGCTGTTGTCATCTACCATTGCGCACATACAGCAAAGGCGTGGATTACACCCTGGACAGGCCACGAGTCCGTCGCTGAACATCAGTGATGCGACTGATTGTCTTTCGAGCAGCCATATACAGTACAGAGGATGATGGAGGGATAATGCATTTGGTCTACAGCCAAAATGGAGAGACAGAAACACGCGAGAGGGCCAAACCTGACTTTGAGTGAAAAGCAGAGGCCAATATTCCATTATTCTTTTAACTGGAGGCCATCCTTTCACAACTGCTATCCGTCGATCCATCATCCTGCTAATATCAGCTGCATCCGGAGGGCTTCTATTTTTCCCTCTATTCTTTGCTCGGATCTCGAGCTGTCTCCTAACAGCTTCAGCTGTGTCTGTGTTCTCACCATCAGAGGTTGCAACATGCTAGAGTAACCCATGACACTTTGCAGTTTGCGAATGAAAGCTGCTTTTAACACTCATTCAAGTAGGTCTTTAATACATCAAGTACTCAGTGCAACAATGCAACAAAAGAATTGACTGAAATAAAACACCTTATTTAAAAAAAAAGAATTTTCAAGTCGGAATAATGTAATAACAATAAGAAGAAGAAGAAGAAACCTATGGATTTCAATAGGGTTATTGCCCTCAAAAACAGGTGCTGTATGAGCCAGTCTGTAGTGCAAGTAGCAAGGAAGGCACGCTGTCACGCACACGTGCACGCTTACCTACTCTGCCCATTAGCATGTGAGCATGGGCAGACATGCAAAGAGGCTCGGAGAGCTCTCAGTAGTTGAGCTTCTCACATTCTCAGATTTCACGTTCTCACATTACATAGTACTTAATCCCGCATCTGCATTTGCAAAAAAGACAAAGTGTCTTCCATAAGACTACAATAAACAAGTCCGTCAAATGTTTAATATGTGGACATCGAGACTTGCCTCTCACAGTGGTTAACTCCAACAGATAAATGCGATAAACACATAAATAAATGACTAAATAAAATAAATAGTGATAAATGAATCAATAATAAATGAAACAAAGGAGTGTGCAGTACAGGAAACTCACCGAGCAACTTCAACTACAAGTCTAATTTCAGTTGAATACACTTTTTTTTTTGATGTAGGTAAGGATAATGCTCGCATTCACAGTGTAAGAAAACAGAAAACAGTGCGTGTATCACAACATATCCGACACATGAGCAAGCATGTTATTTTCGCCTAAATCTAGAGGTTTTTTTGTTTTTTTTTCAGTAGTGGGGGTAGAGATTACTGTAAGCTAAATAAAGCAAAAGGACCACTCAGAGGGAGGTGACAGTCCTGGAGAAACTTTGAGGCCTGATTTCTCACAAAACAAGTTTGTGGGGCGTGCCAACAGTGAATTGGCCGTATCCCCGTACAGTTCATGTCTTCTCAAATATTTTCAGATTTCTGCGCGTTAGACACCGAAATCTTTCACACCGCACTTTCGGAATCTGTGAATAACTCAAAGTGCCCCTCAGACAAATGGACAGACTTTTTTCCATAGCTGGTCACCATCTCACATCCTCGGCGCGTAAGGCAAATGCACTACGCCTGCACCGGACTAGCATGAGTAGTGAAAAGAGCAGAGAAAAGTGAAGAAAGGAAGAGATAGGGAGTGACATGGTGCTGCAGAGTGACTGGAAAGCCTGCCGTCTCTGTTTCAGCGAGGTAGCTGGTAATTCATGGCACCTGGTGCGGATCCCTAGCCGTCTTCTCCTGAAACCAGTCAGGCTAGATGATGTTGAAGACTGTTGAAAAATCAGGAATAAGTCCCCCCTGGTCCAGGTGCATGTGGGCTTTATGCAGGAGCTGGACGATAGCATCCTCCAAACTCCGCCTGATATGTGAACTGCAGAGGGCTTTGATTTTAAATGACCACGTAGGATGTGTGCACTTGGAAAGCAAGATAAAGTGTTCCCCCTTCCACGGTAGCACTTGGAACCGATAATCAATAAGCAATTGATTTCGCTCCTAAGAGTGTGTTTCCTGGCTCCCCGCATGTGTGTGTGTGTGTGCGCGCGTTATTGGTTTTGTCTATTGACCAGATGAGGGTTAGCGCACGGAATTAATAGTGATCTATGGCAGCCAAAGAGGCGTGCCTCCTCGCTAGGCGAACCTCACGCGTTGCAGCCTCGCAGGGCATTCATCACGGGGAAAGCTGTGCGTTCGCCCCGCTAGCTGACGAGCACTTCCCACGCTGACCTCCTGGACTGTACTTGTTGTGAGGTTTCGGGGGCATCCCCGAAGGAAGAGATCTAAACGGCCCGCAAACAAACTGGATACCAAAGTGTTCTCCCCGGGGTAAATCCAGTCCGTCTGTGATGTCTGCACTGTGGCTCGAATTCAGGTTGACACAGTTGCATGAGCGCTTGCCACCGACACTATATCAGTCTTTTGTGGAGAAGAGGAGATTTTTAGTGGTGATTTTTTTCTCTTTTTTTTTTGAAAGAACTCTCCACATTTGAGCCTCCAGCTCCTTCTTTTTTTTCCCTCTCTGGGTAAATACAAAGGAGGGAAGAATGGGAGATCAGTGGGGGAGGGAGGCATTGAACAGAACGCGAAGTTGGAGCCAAGATTTTGAGGCCATGGCGGTCTTATGTAAAGGGATGTGGATAGATGCTCACTTTGATGGAGGAGAGGCAGATTCTTGCGAGAGGTGGAGGGGGGGGGGTGTAGCACAGAGAGCAACAAAGGCGCAGAAAGTTTTACTGTAATGGGATACTGCCGCAGATAAGAGTGTGGAGCCTTGGCTAAACTGTACATCTCGCTGAGTTGGCCCAATTGATTAGGACCTCTGGGAACACTATAGGCCATAGTAATTCTGCACTGTGTGTGTGCGTGCGTGTGTGCGCGCGCGCATGCTTGTTTGTGAATTTCTGTTTGTGTGTGCTGTTTGCTCGCCGGGGAAACTCAGCGACCAAATGTAGGGGTTGCATTTGAGATGATGACCGCAGCACTTTCTGCAAGTTTCGGCCCGAGAACTGCATCGTTAAGAGAGAATCCCAACGTTTTGTTCGACACGTCCTTTTGTTTCCGTCCAGCACTGCTGAAGCAGAAATTGTGTGAGAACGTGTTTCGCTTTTCACTTTGTCTCCTCAAGCCTTCCCCCTTGTCTCTTTGTAATCAGCCTCTATGCCTTTTTTCACATGTACTTTCTCACACATTGACTTTAGCCTGCCTCTCCGCCTCCCTCTGTCTCTGCCTCTCTCCATCCCGTGTCTATCTTGGGAGTCAGAATGTGGACAGAGAGCCTCGGCAAGCAAATGCTGGTGCATAATTCTGTCTCCACAGCACGCTGCCCACCCACTCAGGGTTAAAAAGACGCTCCCACATTTCACTCTCCCGGAGAAAGGAAGCGCGTGGACAGATTTCCGTTCCCTCCTTTGTCAGGTCTTTCCTCTCCCTATCCTTCAGATGTGAGGGACGGCTCCAGTCATTGCGGCGCCCTCGGACAGAAAAGGCAGAAAAGGCCGATCCGAACGAGCAGCGCGAAGGCGGGCGTTGTGATTTGATTGGTGGGCCGAGAGAAAGGGGGGGGGGGGGGGATGACACGACGTGACTGACGGGGAGCGTTCTCCGGGCCCAGTCGATGCGTCTCACGGCGGCTCCCTGCGCAGAATGACAAGTTGCCATTCACCACCGGCTCCAGAGGCAGGTCCGCCGCCGGGCCCAATCTGCATTGCATCAGGGGTTATCTCCAGGCACCCAGGCAGGGAACGCCTGCAAGGCAATTTCAATCAGCCACCGCCGCATGTAATTAAATGGGAATAATTGGTTTCATTCCCTTTGTCATCTTGCACCGCAGCCACCGGACCTGCGCACGTGCGCGTTTTTTTTTCGTTTTGTTTTGCACGATCGCTGCCTCCTCTTTTCTCCGTGAACCGCTCCAAAGTAACCTCTCCTTTTTCTTTTGTCGTTGCCTTCTCCGCTCTCTCTAAAAGTAAGTGGTGTCTCGTCCTGAATGTGACTGTGTCTGGGCCCCAGTCTGTGCGCGTGCGTGCTGCGTGTGTGCTTGAACGTGTGCCGTAGGTAAGTGTGTTGCTGCCATCACCAGGCAGAAGCGTGAAGCTGCACCCTAAAGCCCTGAACAGATCCCTTGCCTTCCACAGCTCCCCCTCGCAGTGCCAGTCTTAACCCAGCGCTTTTTCCCCATGAATACCAAGGGTAATAACATCCAAATCCCCAAGTTTCCCACACCCGAACCACGCCAACGAGTCCTTTTTTCCCCCTCTGTATCCCGTCTCGACCCTTCTCTCCCTCGTTCTCATCACATGGTGGACCTCCCCACTTGTCTGTGTCCCGGCCTGGCTCTCCTGTGCCTGTGTGTAACCCGCTCTGCGGCTCCCTCCTCCAGCTCAAGCAAAGTGAGGCCAACGCGGACACCAAAGAGAAGCTGCCCCTGCGACTCAGGATCTTCGAGAAGTTCCCCAATAGACCCCAGATGGTGAAGATTTCCAAGCTGCCATCCGACTTCACCGTGCCCAGGATCAGGTAACGGGGGCCGTTTCTTTTCCGAACCTTGATGAACAGTTCCGGCCTCCCTCCCCGCAGAGGGCGAGTGGCGAGAGTCCGAATGAGAGATTGGTGCACCACTTAGCCAGAATCTAACTGCGTCCCCGGCCATGGATGCGGCTCATAATCAATTGTATCGTTTAGCTGGTGATTATTGCACAGCTGGGTCCTGCGCCGACCCCAGAAATCCCCCCTCTGCCGCCCATCTGCCAGGCCGCCCGCAGTGAGGGGCTCCACTTAGCGAGGGGCTGCAAACCGCACGAAGGAGGCCCTGGCATCGCGGTCGGGTCACCCATCCCAACGCCTATGAATCTCCTCAACAGGAAGTGATGCATTCATTGTGTGTGCGTGCGCGTGCGTGCGCGTGTGTGTGTGTGTGTGTGCGCCCTCCAGAGAGAGTTTCATGAAGCAGTTCATTGATCGCCAGCAGCAGGACACCAGTTGTTTGTTCCGGCGCCTCCCCTCCGCCTCGTCCTCCTCCTGCGACCACTCCAAGCGCTCAGCCATCGAGGACAACAAGTACATCGACCAAAAGGTGTTTTCACACGCCCGCCGTGATCCCCCGCTCTCGTTCCTTCTCTTTGTTCTTTCTCCCCTCAAACTCTGAGTTTCCCCCTCAAACTCTGAGTGCCGAGCACGCGCGGGATCACTCGCAGCGAGAGGTGCAGCGGCGGCAGCAAAGTGTCCCCGATGTTTTCATCTGTGTGTGTGTGTGCGCGTGTGTGTGTGCGCGTGTGTGTGTGCGGCGTGTTTTTCGAGTTTAACGCTCGCCTCCCTCTCTGGGCCCTCTCAGCTCCGCAGGTCGATATTCAGCATCCGAGCCCGGAACCTCCTGGAGAAAGAAACCACCATCAATAAAATCCTGCGGTAAGACATGGCGGCGGTCACACGGCGCACGTTTGAGTGAAAAGCGAAGTGCTGCGGAGTCCAGTGGCGAGCAAGTGCGCGTCGTAGGGTGATTGAACGCAGTTGCAGCAACTATTTCATTTAACAAAGATGTCTGAAAAAGATTTCCACCGAACCCAGGCCACCTGTGACCTCTGGACGCCTCCTCTCTCCCGACATTTGACAGCAAAACGCCTTTTGATAAGAGGATCCTAAGGTTTTTGGGTTGAGACCACTAACGGAGACCCCCCCACCCCCCCTCCCCCCTCCCACACCCCCCCAAGTAGATCCCCCACATCCATGGAATGTAAGCTACTCTTTGCATGGATGACCATATGTGTGTGTGCATGCTAGAAACGGCTCTGCTGCAACAGCTCTTGGGAATGATCACGCCCGCTCCCGCTATCTGTCTCACCACACGTACTAATGCACACACACACACACGCACACACACACACACACACACACACACGCACACACAGACGCACGGACCCTCTTCAGACTCATTTGCTGTCGCGGTGAAGTAAATGGATAATTTGCCGTTCAGCGTGGCAGAGCTGGCGCTAAGTGTAGATTAGCTCTCCGGCACCATGTCCGATCTGGCTCGCCCCCACCTACCCCCTCCCTGCCCCCTCCCTCCCCCAGTCAGCCGCTCTGAAGGATAGACGGCGTATCGGTAGTCGTGACACGTTCCGTCTGGACCGCCGTCCTCCGCGCACACACGCAGTTAGGCCCGCGCCAGCGTGGGCCGGTGGACACGCAGGCCCTCGAGTGTGCTCACGGCTCGGAGGGCGCCTTCGTTTGCGCTCCTGAAGGTGGCGTTCGTGGTTTGTGTTTGCGATCCCCAGGGCCTGCACCAGGCAGCGGATGCTGAGTGGGTCCTTTGAAGGCCAGCCGGCCAAAGAGCGCTCCATACTCAGCGTCCAGCATCACATCCGGCAAGAGCGCAGGTCTGAGAGCGCACGCACACGCACACGCGCACAGACACACATACACGCACAGACTCGTACGTCTTACAACAAAGTGTAATGTCGCTTACTTTTTGTGTTTCTCCTTCGTCTGCAGATCTCTGAGACATGGCTCAACGAGTCAGAGGATCAGCCGAGGAAAGTCGCTGGAGACCCTCACACAGGATGTGAGCACACGCACGCACACACACACACACACACACACACACACACACACACTGTGTATACTCTATTCAAGTACTAAAAAAAAGGTCTCCAGGCAGTCCAAAGGCACAAAGAGCAGTTTCCGACATTATACGTTTCTTTAGGACAAGGGTTCAGGATTTTGTGCATTTCCTTTCTGACAAACTCTGAATAAAATAGTCAGAGTCATGCTTTTAGGCGTTGGGAATTACGCTTGCATCACAGTTTTGTCATCTGACTTGACTGTCATCTGACTTACGCGATGTAGCTTGGTCTTCACAATGTAGCTAGGTCTTCACAATGTAGCTAAGTCTTCACAATGTAGCTTGGTCTTCACAGTGTAGCTAGGTCTTCACAATGTAGGTAGGCCTTCACAATGTAGCTAGGTCTTCACAATGTATCTAGCTCTTCACAGTGTAGCTAGCTCTTCACAATGTAGCTAGGTCTTCACAATGTTGCTAGGTCTTCACAATGTAGCTAGGTCTTCACATTGTCACAGCCTTCGACCTTCCCCAAAAAAATCCCAAATGCTGGACGTTGATGTGTGTCTGTCATCGACTTCGACAAAGCCTTTTCTCTGCTCGCGTTCCAGCATTCCAGCACCGTGCGCTATCGCAACGCGCAGAGGGAGGACAGCGAGATCAAGATGATCCAGGAGAAGAAGGAACAAGCCGAGATGAAAAGGTGCCCGCGCTTCAAAGCCACCGCCGTCGTCGGCCTTCTGTCCAAGTCGTTTTTTCTGACCAAACATCCGTCCTCGCTGTGTCGTTTGCCGGGCATGGCAACTGGCCTGTGCCCTCCTCCTGTGTCGATGCTGTGGCCGTGGCTGAGCAGAAAGGTCCAGGAGGAGGAACTGAGGGAAAACCATCCCTACTTTGACAAGCCGCTCTTCATCGTGGGCCGGGAGCACCGCTTCAGGAACTTCTGCCGGACGATCGTTCGAGCTCGTTTCAATGCGTAAGGGCGACCTCGTTTCAGGGCGTGCTCCGGGGATGTCTCTCTCTCTCTCTCTCTCTCTCTCTCTCTCTCTCTCAGCCTCTTTTGCCTCTGAATGATCACAAATTGGGTTACTACTTGACGGTGTGTTCTCCTTGTGCGAACTCCCATCCAGCTCAAAGACCGACCCGATCACGGGGGCCGTGAAGAACACCAAGTACCACCAGCTGTAGTAAGTGTGATGAATCATTGATCCCTGCGCCGCCGATCGATCGCTCCTTCCTACAAGGGAGGGGGGCGTATTTATTCATTCTGCTTCAGCTTGATTGCCCCCCCCCCCCCCCCCCCCCCCAAAAAAGTGGCGAGGAGTGAAAATTTTAGTGAAGTGAAAAGCCGTGAAATAGATTTCACCCGTTACGCAGCCTGATTGTAATTCGGCCGAGCACGGAGCCCGATCATTGAAGTGAGAGGCGCTCCTTTGGTGTCTGATGCTGTCGGTGCCGGGGGACTCTCACTGACTACCTGCTGTAGAGCAGATTGCACACACACACACACACACACACACACAGGGTTTATCCACTCTTACTTTCCTATACCTTCGTCTCCCCACGTAACACTCCCTCTCACTTTGTGCCTCTTTCCCTTGAAGTCTTTGCCGGTTTGCAAACCAAATAGCTGCCTTGACCTACTTGCATCTGATTTCTCTGTGTAAATTGAAAACAAACAAAAAAAAGGGAACCTAACTGTGTGTGTGTGTGTGTGTGTGTGTGTGTGTCTCTCTCTCTCTCTCTCTGCAGTGATCTTCTGGGCCTCGTCACGTACCTGGACTGGGTCATGATCGTCGTGACCATCTGCTCCTGCATCTCCATGATGTTTGAGTCACCCTTCACCCGGGTCATGCAGGTCCCCACGCTGCAGGTAGGCGAAGCGGACAGCTCGGCCCCGGACGGAGCCGGCGGACGGCGCGGTCTGACGGATGCCCCCCCCCGCCCCACCCCCTCCCCCCTCGGTGTTTCAGATCGGGGAGTACGTGTTCGTGATCTTCATGAGCATCGAGCTCAACCTGAAGATCATGGCCGACGGCCTGTTCTTCACGCCCACCGCCGTCATCAGGGACTTCGGCGGAGTGATGGACATCTTCATCTACCTTGTGAGAAGTGTCCGGGCTTTGCCCAGCGTTGTTATGTGTCGTCATGGGGGAGGGAGGACCGGTCGCGCCATTTGTCTGATTTTGATAAGACAACGTCTGTAGATAGCTTTCGGTTTGGTGACCTCGCCCTCGTCATTTCACATGTTATCAGCCCTCTGAAGGCTTGAATCGGACGTGTCACTCCCCGTCCCTCTCGACTGAACATGCGTGCATGCCGTGCTGTGGTCCCGCTGCAGGTGAGTCTGATCTTCCTGTGCTGGCTGCCTCCTGACGTCCCTCCTGAGTCTGGGGCTCAGCTGCTGATGATGCTGCGCTGCCTGCGTCCGCTCAGGATCTTCAAGCTGGTACCCCAGATGAGGAAGGTGGTGCGGGAGGTCCTCAAGGGGTTCAAGGAGATCTTCCTGGTTTGTTGATTTCCCTGGTCCGTCGTCCACCTTGTACATTTGACACCTTAGTGTGAGATAGAGAGTGTGTGTGTGTATATATATATATATGTATATACAATTATATGTAGAACTCACGTTACTCCCGGATAGACTGTATATGTAAGTATCACCTAGCTTTCTCTCAACTCACCCTTTATTAGGAGAAAACTAATGATTGAAGGCAACTGGAAAACTAGTGAAAATATCTGTGTGTTCCTAATCTGGCAGATTTATTCATTTCCGTTTCCTCAAAGGGAGCGCTAACATTAATCTGCTTCCAACGGCTTGAATTGAGCACTGCAAATTTTTGCAAAAGCTTTGCGAGTTCTTAGAATATGTGCTTTTGGGAAGAAGAGTAGTGTAGTATCAACGATTTGTACCGCATGGCTTTAAACAAAATGCAGAATTGCCAACAGGATTTGTACACTAATACATCTCACTCACCTTTGTTGGGTTTTGCTCTTTTTATTACTCCGCTTTGCTTGCTTTTCATTTTGCCCACCAGAGAGTTAATTGATCACCTCAAGCCTGCAGTAGTTGCCGGGTCTCTCTGAGCCCCGTCATGCATTCTCTCCATGTTTGACATCCTTGCTCGGCTCTCTTAATCTCGATGGTGCGCGCCACGTCCCGCTGCCTGCCTCTAACTCTCGATTGATCCTCCTGCAGGTCTCCATCCTGCTCCTCACCCTGATGCTGGTCTTCGCCAGCTTCGGAGTTCAGCTGTTTGCCGGAAAGCTCGCCAAGTGCAACGACCCCCATATCCTTAAACGGGTACAGCAAGAAACATGATCTCCACGCTAAAGCACTCCCCGCAGGCCGGCACAAGTACAAGGGGTTTCCCTGGTCAATCGATGATCTGCTGGATCCTCTAATCCTTCTTTCTTCGACTTTTTACGCCAGTCTGATCATTCTTTCATCTCATTTCTATACAATCGTATATTAGGAACAATACTTCATCTATTATTGTACACAAATACGACATGCATACAGTAATGAGCTACTACAGTAACATCCCCTGCAGCTTTAGCTTCTTTTCTAATGTTGTCCTTTTTTTTTTTTTATCACAGGAGGACTGTCACGGTATCTTCCGGATAAATGTAAGCGTTTCCAAAAACCTCAATCTGAAACTGCAGCCCGGAGAGAAGAAGCCTGGTTTCTGGGTACCAAGAGTCTGGTAGAGCCGCTTGTTTCTCTCCACTTCCCTGAGTTACGGTTGTTTCCGTTTCCCCGCAGCCCTGAGATTGACGCATCCATCATGTCCTCCCTCAGGGCCAACCCTCGTAATTTTAACTTTGACAATGTGGGAAATGCCATGCTGGCCCTGTTCGAGGTGCTGTCGCTCAAGGGCTGGGTGGAGGTCCGAGATGTCATCATTCACCGTGTCGGCCCGGTACTTACCCTCTCCTCACTTTCACCCACTCTGCCTCCCTAACACGTCCTGCTATGGCCCGTAACCCCGCCCAATGACTCTGCCCCCGCAGATCCATGGCATCTACATCCACGTCTTCGTCTTTCTGGGATGCATGATTGGACTCACCCTGTTTGTCGGCGTGGTCATTGCCAACTTCAACGAGAACAAGGTAACGCGCACGCGCGTCTAGGCGGGATCGCGCTCCCTCGAGGCCGACCCCGGGCCGCTCCCAATCATTCGCGTGCTCCGTGTGCCCCAGGGCACGGCTCTGCTGACCGTGGACCAGCGGAGGTGGGAGGACCTGAAGAGTCGACTGAAGATAGCGCAACCCCTCCACCTGCCCCCGCGCCCAGGTGCTCGCACACACACGCATGCACGCAGGAGAGGGGGCGCGCACACAGGCACGCGCACGAGTTTTCACGCCTCGGTCGAGGGAAACCGGCGGGTTTAGATTCACGTTTGGGGGCGAGCGGGAGTGTTGAATGTGCTTCAGATTTGAGCACAGGTGTGTGTGCCATGCCACTTCCGCTGTTGCTGTTCCTGTGATGAGAGCCGTGAGAGCGGCGGGAAATGCCCCGAGAGGCACGGTGGGAAACGACCCGTTAGTGCGGCCGGGGCTGGGAACGAACAGAAAATCAATGGCCTCGGTTTCAGTCGGCAGTGCCGCCGACACCAGCGCTCTCCACCTGACTTTGATCCAGCGTCCGGAGGCTCCCGGCGCCACTCGCTCGCGGCTGGCGGATCGTTACGCTGGCGCTGAGCTGGCCTTGGCTCGCGCGCTCCCACGCCAGGCGCTCACGCAGCGTGTCTCTCTGGTCCGCGGCCACGTGCACAGCGGACACATTAAAGCGCCTGCTTTGAAGCGGACTCCAGAGACGGTTGTTACAGGTTTGCCGAGAAGACCTCTAAAATAACAGGATTTATTGAGACCGGGATGGATGTCTGACATGTGAAATTGACAGCGGAGGACTTGACTTTTGCCACGTTACAGTGGTATAAAGAACATTGCGTCCTGAAGCCTTAAGTCACCTAGTCACCTACTTCATCTCTGGCCACTTTGTAAACGATAGGGCTACCGTACTGTGTCTTGACTCACGCCCGCCAGCATGCATGAGCGTAGGAGAGGCCTGATTACCGCGAGGCAGTCGCTGAGCGCCATCTGCAGGATGCTAACGGGCACTACCACACACTCACACACCAGGTGACGTCGACTCCACACAACAGGTTCAGACGCTGTTCGATCGCCCCGTCGGAGGGGATCGCTCTGATGGGACGTAAGAAAGAAAAAACGCTGAGACAAGCGATCGGCACTAAAGCAACACCATGAACCCACGCGCTGCTTTGCCCCCCCAACAGAGAACGGCGGCTTCCGGGCCAAGATGTACGACATCACCCAGCACCCCTTCTTCAAGCGGGGCATCGCTGTGCTGGTGCTGGCGCAGTCGGTGCTGCTGTCGGTCAAGGTGAGCACGCCTCGCACCGCGGCCTCGTCCCCCCACCCCCACCCCCCACCCCTCCCCGTGAGCCGGGCGCGAAAGCGTGACGCGTGCCCATCTGTCTCCTCCGCAGTGGGACGTCGACGACGTCCAGGTCACCTTTCCCCTGGCCACCATGTCGGTGGTCTTCACCTTCATATTCGTGCTGGAGGTGAGGGCCCGTTAGCTCTGTGGCCGTAGGACGTCTCTGTGATTGGCTGCAGGCGTGTGACGCGCTGCTGTTGTCGCCCAGGTGACCATGAAGCTGATCGCCATGTCCCCGGCCGGCTACTGGCAGAGCAGGCGCAACCGCTACGACCTGCTGGTGACGTCGCTGGGCGTCATCTGGATCGTGCTGCACTTCTCCTTGCTGGTGAGACATCTGGGGAGGGGAGGCGGGGGGGTCGGACGCATCCCTCCATCCAACCACCTCTCGGAAGGAGCGGGACCTAGACCCTCCCTCAGTTTGCGCTGTGATTTCCGATTCTGCCGTCCCTCCAGAATGCCTACACCTACATGATGGGCACGTGCGTGATCGTCTTCAGATTCTTCACGATATGCGGCAAGCATGTGAGTGCACCGGCTCGAGAAATACGTATGGTAGTTTTGGCCATCACTGTGTAATCGTGACATTGTGTGCATGGGTGTCTGTCTGCGTGTCTGCGTTGGCTGTCCTCAGGTGACCCTGAAGATGCTGCTGCTGACCGTGGTGGTCAGCATGTACAAGAGCTTCTTCATCATCGTGGGCATGTTCCTCCTCCTGCTCTGCTACGCATTCGCCGGCGTCGTCCTGTTCGGGACCGTCAAGTATGGAGAGAACATCAACCGGTAGGGACTGCGTGCCCCACGGACCACTCTGCTACTACTCTGCTACCGCTCTACTGCTCTGACCCCCCCCCCCCTCAAACCTCATTGCAGCCATGCCAACTTCTCCACGGCGGGCAAGGCCATCACGGTCCTCTTCCGCATCGTGACAGGGGAGGACTGGAACAAAATCATGCACGACTGCATGGTAAGATGCTCGCAGCAGAGCTACGACTCCGAGTGCTCCCGGGTTCTGCACGCAACTTTGCCGCTTCGCAGACCTCGCCGTCAGCACTTTCCCGCAGCAGTGCTTCCTGGCGAAGAAATGGCCCCGGTGAAAACTGCTGACGGGGGCCGACATATCGCTATGCAAATGAAAACGTGCTCCTCCGCTTGTTCGCCCTTTCGTTCCCGTTTCCAGTTGTTTTTGTCTCTCCCTGAGCCGACCCGTAACTGTGCTTTTTTTTACCTCTCCTGCCGACGCGCCTGGTCTCCGTCGCCAGGTGCAGGCGCCTTTCTGCACCCCGGACAAGCATCGCTACTGGGAGACCGACTGCGGGAACTACGCCGGCGCCCTCATCTACTTCTGCTCTTTCTACGTCATCATCGCCTACATCATGCTCAACCTGCTCGTAGGTCAGTGCGCGCCCCCCCCGGGGGCCGGAGGCGGCTTGCGGCGCGGTGACCGTCGGCATTTTAGGTTCACGGCGTTAATTAAGGCAATGGCGTCGGTAGTCCAGTGGGAGCGCATCGGCCCTCGCAACGCCGCTACATAAATGCCATTCAGGAGGATAATGGAGTTGCGCTTTGGCGAGTGCCAAAGCGTCACGCAAGTAGGAACGCAGGGGCTGTAAATCACGCGTGTGCCTTTGTCATCAGTCCGCGGCAACAATCAGAGGGTTCGTCTGGAGACGAGAGTTCAGTTTGTCGCAGCTTATTATCTGCGTAAGGATCAGATCGCTTCAGGCGGAGAGTTTCCCCCTCGCGTCTTGTAGCACTGTTGCACAAGAGCGGCAGAGGGACTTGGCAGAAGCAATGGGATGGAGATGAACAGAACGAGCGTGAATCTAACATAGGAACCAAATTATCTGTCTGCGTCGGACTGAATGTTTTCTATGCATGAACTACTAATACGCACTATGATGGAACTGGCACAGCCACTGATCTTTTGCAGCAAAAAACCTGGGAATCATGCACGCAAAGGGGGCAACATGTCAACTGGTCTGTGCTCCACTGCCGTCTGCCTGCCTGAGCATTGCTATCTGCCGCTGTCTGCTGTCTGCAGCCATCATCGTGGAGAACTTCTCCCTGTTCTACTCCACCGAGGAGGACCAGCTGCTGAGCTATAACGACCTGAGGCACTTCCAAATCATCTGGAACATGGTGGACGACAAGCGGGAGGTGAGACAGCCGCGGTGGGAGTGGGGATGGGGACGCGGCGGAGGGGAGGGGAGGGGGGCGGCCATGGCATGGCTGTGAGCTGAGGGTAGCGCGGAGGAGATGAAAGCCCAATGAGAGCTAATGAGATGAGCCGCGGGAACGAACTATAGCGCCGAGCGAGGAATAAGAGTAATTAGATCAGTGGGTGCCGGATTAGAAATATAGATCCACTGCTATGTCATGTCGGCTTTTCTTTTTAATAACTCGCCTAGCCGTGTGCATTTATAGCATGGAACAATGTGTAATATAAATACCAGCCTTCCTCGTCACTAGTTATGCCTCATATTAAGCATGACATATCCTTGTACACGCGAGGGGCATGCGCTATCTCATTTTTCATACGAACCGGGGTTGGGATCATTAAAATTCCAGAAAGAGTCTGAAGCCAGATGAAATCCTAGTTTGTGAGCGACAAGTAGATCTGTAGGTGGATGTAGGTGGAAGCCTCGACACTATAGGCTCGAGTCCAGGGACTCTCCGGCCCATCGAAATCTGCGTGTGCTCACGCCAGGGCGTGATCCCGACGTCCCGGGTGAAGTTCCTGCTGCGTCTGCTCCGCGGCAGGCTGGAGGTGGACCTGGACAAGGACAAGCTGCTGTTCAAGCACATGTGCTACGAGATGGAGCGGCTGCACAGCGGGGGCGACGTCACCTTCCACGATGTGCTCAGGTGAGCGCGCACCCGACACACCTGGGCGGACGAGCAGACATTGAGCAGTGAGCAGACATTAGCAAGGCAAGGCAAGGTGTTTTTAGGTGTCAGACTAAGAATATCTTCATATGTCAAACTGCCTTGACTTGTTTGCTTGGGCTGTCGGACAGGTCACACCCCGTCATTGCAGCCTTCCTTGACTGACACGGGGCAGTGTTGCTTTAAAACCCCCGTTGTATTACATTTCAGTAATCATATCCCTGTCTTTGGCCGCGTGTGTGTGTGTGTGTGTGTGTGTGTGTGTGCGCAGCATGCTGTCGTATCGCTCAGTGGACATTCGAAAGTCTCTCCAGCTGGAGGAGCTGTTGGCCAGGGAACAGTTGGAGTACACCATTGAAGAAGAGGTTGCCAAACAGACCATACGCATGTGGCTCAAGAAGTGCCTCAAACGCATCCGGGCGGTTCGTTAGAGGACACACACACACACACACACACGAGCGCGCCCCCGCGGCGCCCACCCCCCACCCCCCCCCCCGCGCCGGCGCAGACAACACGCGGCAAGCACATACAGGCGGGCCCCGCCGAGCCGCGCGCTGACCGCCCCTGTCCCTGCGCGCTTGCAGAAGCAGCAGCAGTCCTGCAGCATCATCCACAGCCTGAGGGAGAGCCAGCAGCAGGACATGATCCGCTTCTTCAACCCCCCCAGCATCGAGACCACCGTGCCAAGCGAGGACCACAACACCAACCACCCGGACCGCCCCTCGCAGCCGGAGGTAGAGCGCCCCCCCCCCCCCCCCCCCCGCGTCCGCGTCATCACCTGAGTCGGCCGCCGCTGAAACGAAAGGATGTGTTCTCTTTGTGCAGATGAGTGGCCTCCAGCAGCTGCTGAGCCCCACGCTGTCAGACAGGGGAGGCTACAGGCAGGACTCCTCCGACCTGGGCCGGCCACAGAGGAAGCTGGGCCAGTGGCGGCTGCCTGCAGGTGCGCGCGTCCCCCTCACATCACACCCTGAATGCACCCGCGTCCGTGCAGTGTTGGAAGTGATTTCCAAACGGAACTGGTCCATTCTCGAGCTCTGCATTGTTGTCGAAACTCTCTCTGCTCTGTAGATTCTAGGCCTCCTGTCACGTGGAGCCCAGTCAGGGGAGCCGGGCTGTGAACTCTCTGTTCATCTCTCTCTGTCCATCTCTGTCCATCTCTGTTTTCCCCATTCAGGTCGCACGAGCGTCAAGTCCATCGTGTGCAAGATGAACCCCGTCAGCGACGAGGCCTCGTCCGGCTCCGAGGTGAAGAAGTGGTGGACCCGTCAGCTGACCGTGGAGAGCGACGAGAGCGGCGACGACCTCATCGACATTTAGAGGGAGGGGGCGCGGCACGTCGGTGGGGGGCCGCTGCTCGCCCCCCCCTTGCTTCACTTCACCCGGTCGACGGAAACGGTTCTCTCCTTTGCGTCCGAGGTGGCGGCTAGGATCTGCCACTTTCACGGGACGGGCGACGCCCCCCTCCCCCCCCCCCCCTCGTTCTATGCAGGCATACGCGGTGGTTGGAGCAGATTGCGACAGGTTGAGACAGACACTGAAGCGGACCAAGAAGCCGCCGTATGCGTTTTCTATACCGCTCTGCCGTCTCACGTCCGCTGTGTTGGTGCAGAAAACATCGTTTGCCGCCTTTTTGGCGCCGACACTTCTCGTCTCGCATCCTCCGTTTTAGAGTAGAGCGCGACGGCGTCTCCTCTGGTATTCACCATTTAAATGTTGTTTTTGTTTTGTTTTTTCCCCACGTAGTCCCTTTAAACTCTATCCAGGCCTCCTGTTCTCGCCGCCGGAGTGAGCAGACTGAAGCAACTTTTAGATTCATGACTGTGAATGTAATTAAAAGCCAGATATATATATATATGTGTGTATTTGTGTGGACTTTAAAGTATACAAATATTTTGTAAATTATTATAAATTCTTAGCTTCATCGTGTATTTATGAATCCTAATAAAGGCCTGCACTTCTCAGGCATTTATGAGCAAAGAAATATGTGAAATATTCTTTCCTTTAAACACACACATTTGATTACACGCATCTCAGGAACTTCATTTCATTTTCAACTTCATTGAGTGAAGTAAGATCCAATATAGAGTTGATATTGCAGATTCAACTGCTACATACACGTAAACCTTTCTTTGAAATATTTGCAGAACTCAATGGAATATAAGCATGAACCTTAATTCACTTGTAGTAATACAAACAAACCTGGGGCAGAGATCTTCATCACACCTGTCAGCAGAAGCAGCATCTAGAGCTATAACTGAAAGCCCCGTCCTGGAGAATAAGGAAAACATCCAACGGTTCATTTGGGCATATAAGTGTGTTGGAAGTGAGTTAAAAATCTGAATAAGCTTTAAATTTCGCTAAATTCAGATACATAATCAAATTGGTTCCCATTTTTCCAACTGAAATAGGACTGACAAGAAAAAATCTCTCCAATAATTCTTCAGCACTCTTCTAAGTAGAATCCTTCCTGAAGCCTGTCGCCCCCTTTCACTTTGACTTGTTTTACACGGCAGTTCATTTCAATTCAGTTCATGACGAATTCAGTCATGGCTCTATGAGTAAATAAAGGACGTGAGATTAGACTAACGAAGGAGGTAATTGGGTGGACAGATGCTGCTTAATGATTCCCCTCATACACATCTGCTCAGATCAAACATTCATCGCGGTCCCGCCCCGGCTCGGGATAACACTGCCCTCTCCTGGCTGCATGCTGAGCTGCCCTGATGAGCTGCTGGGGCCCGAATCCTCTCAGCTTTTTTGCTATGCATGAAATGCAACCAGTTGACCAAGCGGGAATTGGCTCAATTCTGCCGCCGCCGTGCCAGGGCTGCTCCCCTCGACCACATTACACCTCGCAGCTTTTATCTGACGCCTCCCCCGAAGCTCCCCGGGCCGAGTCGCGGCCCGTCCCCGTTCCTCCGGTTGCCCCGGCCCCGTCTCCGCTTGCCGAGGGTCGAAATGAGCTCGGTGTCCGACCGGCCGCCGGGGTCAGCGTGAGCCCCACGTCCACAGAATGAGATGCGGTTGACATCTCGCCGTAGACCGGCGCTGTGGGAGCACACACCCGCCCTCATAAACAAACACATAAACAGAGGTGTGTGTGCGTGCGCGTGTGTGTGTGTGTGTGTGTGTGTTAGCCTCCCGTTTTACACCTCCTCGACGGCGTGTTTGGCTCTAGTTAATTCGTCGGACAATTGGCCTGGCGCGGGTTTGAGCTAATTGACGAATGCACTCGGCCCGCCGGCTGCAGCTCAAGCATTCTTCTCGTTTGACACAGAATTAGGCCATTAAAAGAGACGGGGTCTTCATTTGTCCATTCAAAGGCCCAGTAAGTCCCACAGTCGATGGGGTGTGTATGGCGTCGGCGGGATAATGAACGTGAGGGGAAGCGGAGAGAGTGCAGAGAATCAGCTGCCGGTGGGACGCCCACTTGCTCTATAGAAATCATGACTTACTCACACATTCCAGTCTCTCAGTGACTGAGTGCTCCCCCCCCGCCCGACATATGGTCCTGTAGGGAAACAGTGTGACATCAGCCCTCTTGCCAATCAACTGTCTTTAATTTCTCTTTTCTCGCTCTTTCTTCTCCTCGACCATCGCCTCTTAAGCTCCATTTAGCTCAGAACTGGCTCATCAAAGGGCTTTTTCTCTTTTTTTCTCATTTTCGCCCTGCGTGGTAGAACACTTTTTTGTCTTTTAATTGCCTCTGCATCACACTGGCTCTTGCGGGGCCTGTTGTTTTTACCCTCTCCATTGTAATTTGCCCATCTCTCCCTCGTGCATGTCCACTGCTTATTTAGGGCCTAATTGAGGCACTTTGGTAATTGGTGAGGAAGTTCTTAAGAACAGAGGGAGTGGGAGAGTGTCTTTGAGTTGAGATTACCTGTAATTAAAGTACATGATGGCTTTGATGGCTCGGTCCCCTCCTGTTGCGATGTCACCCCCAAAGCCTTGTGGCAGCATCACATAGACTACAAAATGCCTTCTCTGTCTGCACTGTGAGATCACCACACGCACACAAACACACACACACACACAAATACACACACACACTTACAGATGCAAATTCAGCATGGATGACAGGCAGAGCCACTGAAAACACACGGTACATTGCCAGCACTGTTATTGAAGGCTCTCAACACGATTAAAAACTGGTCCTGATGGAGGAAGTTTAGAGCAGGAGAAACAGTTGAGAGCACACTTGTCACCCTCCTCCAGAAAATCTGAATTTATACCTCTGATGTCTCACACAAATGACCATGCAAACAGTCTGATCATTAACTACGATCGAGGCGTGATCACCCTCGAGTGTGCAAACACTTGCTGTTCTCTGAGTTTTCGCTGGTTTGATTCATTCTGACCCTTTGATCTGGTTTATAGCCAGCCTTTAAAATCATAATCCTTTCCCAAGAGCCAAAAAGATGCTGGGCGACTCGTTCTGGCATCAGAGAAGAACTTTGGAAAGGGGAAAATGTGCGCCTCGCATTTCTGCCTGCGCACAAAACAAACGCTCGGATAGGGACCTGCCCATAGAGCACGACAGACACAGCCAAGACCCCGTCTCGCTGTGCAGCGAGTGATGTGCGCCTCAACAGTGCCGCTGATTAGAGTAAATACGAGGTGAAACGGGGTAAGAGCTTTTTCTCGCTGTGCTCCTCATGGCTATTGTCCCTGGGAGACATTGCTGGGAGTGTCTGTCTGCCGCCCTGCACAATTAAGGGACCTCGGACAGAGGTTAAGGCAGGGTCGGCGTCATAAGAAGGCCATTGTCTCTCAAGGTCAAAATGGCATCTCCTGAAAGGAAGATAGAGAAGATGTGCAGGACAAACCGCTGTGTACATTTGTACCGCACTGGCCAATCACCAGTCCTCGGTTTTAATACCCTTGTTCCTCATTTTGGGGTTGTGAATCTTCCCCTCCACTCCACACGTTCTTAGTCTCATAACTAAGGTGGCGGCAGTGCAAATTAGCCGCCTGTATCTCATGTCAACATCCACCCCAGGTCTAGGCCCAATCCCGTCCCTGTCTTTTGAAACAGATGGCTACTACTACAATAAAAAAGTAGCAAATTATTTTAGCAGCAGGCGGCGAAAGCAATTAACAACTGGCATAATGTGTTGATTAAAATCCATTGCAGTCTCAATGAAGGGAGAAAAAACTCTCATTTTCCACTTAGTCACTTGGCATACGTCCACCGCTCAAAAGTACGCTGACCTTGACCTGACCACAGCTGCTGCTCACTTAGGCCCACGTGACCTCAGTCAGCAGACTGGTTGAGGGAGAGTTTGTCAAACGGATGCGATTGAAGGAACAAATCGTTCAGATCCGTTATTTACGTGCCAGGCTCAAGAATTCGCAGGGATCCGTCTGTGAACGCGGATGAATGAAACACATTTGGCTTCGCGACGCCGGCACGCACTGCTCTGCACAGTGACAGTGTATCAGTAACATGAAGAGATAAACGTTGAAATGAAGCCACCTCGGCTCAGACTCAGATTGAACTTGTGTCACACCGTCCCACGCAGACTTTAAAGCCGGCTCTCTCAGTGCTTCATTATCTCCACAACTGATCTGCGATGGGCTCTCTTCTGCCTAATTAGAACGGCCGTCTTCTCTATAAGTTCGGCGTAAAAGCCCGTTTCGTGCTTGAAATGTATCCCTCAGCTTTCGACAGACTTTGACACCGCGGCTCCTTTGTAAATGTGCTGAATGCAGGAAGTCATTTTCAGGCCTTTACCTCATGTACCTCATCAACAGCAGTCAATTGCCACCCCACGGAAACGCCGAGCGCCAAGTGAGAGGCTGTACTTTGTCTTTGAGCCAGAAAATCTCATTTTCACTAAACACCTAATCAGTCCCATTCATCTGGCTATGGTTCCCTAGTTCCCCAGTTCTACACCTGGCTTTGGCGTCTTTAATTACTGGGAGACGGGCTTTGTCTGATCCGGTGCCAAGATTGGACTATGAGTGACAAATTCGGAAGGAAATCATACAGGCTCGAACCAATTCAATTACCCACCAATCAAAGTAGAAAGGCCTGTAATTGCAGTGAAAGGGTAAGAATGAGAGCCTCCGCTTCAGTCCAAGCACTGAGGGTACTATTAGCAAGGAATAATGCCAACCTGCAGGGGGTGCTATGCTAAAACTATTAAATCTCACTGCAGCCAGCAATCTTACAGATCACTGGGAAAGCATTTTTTAATGTGACTATAGCCTTCGGTGAGACATTACCTTATAATTTCATGTTTTTAACTCTGCTATTATGTCAAATTGTGCATGAATATGGTGTTTGCGAGCAAGGAAGCAGAAAATGGGGATGGCATTGTGAAGACGGAGAGTGTGCACACTGCTATGCGAATTGCTACATTCATTTACTACAATAACAGAAGAGGAGGGTTCCGTGTTCGAGTCTGAGGTGAAAAAAATAAGTCTTAGGAGAGAGACCCAACTTCACTCGCGATATTTTTTCACAGCGTCTAATGTGTAAAAATGTGCAACTTCTGCCTTACCGCCCTCTGTGTTTGTAAGCACACATCCCGTCAGGCCAGTCTGGGAGTTTATGTCCGCGACCGCAAAAGTCTTCAAAGCACATAAAACAAATAGAAAACAGCATCGCATGCTACAGTAGGTCAAGCCGAAGATGAATGGCATTGTGCGCTCACACAAAAGAGCAACGTGGCTCCATCCCCGCCCAGTTACCTTCCATACATCGCACAGTGGTCTCTAATTCTGCTGAGATCAAAGCCTGCATTTAATTCCACTCACTCCCCACCTGCCCACATCCCCCGCCCCTTTTTCTCTGGAAAATATGAAGGTTTTTTTTGTTAATGTATGCACGGTATTTGCCATCTGACCCCTGCTTCTCACCGTATCCCAGGAAGTCATTTCAAGCCCCGTAGCCAGAGATGTACGAGAGGGCAAAGAAATGGACAGGAAACAGCGGCACAGGCAGAGAAATACAGAAGTCTGCTGCCGACTGACAGAAACCCCCACTGGCAGCAGAATGGGATAGTTTGGGACAACTCAGGTACAAAAATGACAACTTCAATTTTGCCTTTCCTTTGTTTTGTTTTTTTCGTCCCCTCTCTTTTTCCTCCTCTTTGTTTGGCCGCATTTGAAGACTGCCAATCACAGTATCAAAAGCGAACGCCGTTGTCACATAGTTTGTTTTCCAAATGTAACCTTTCGCTGCTTTGCAGTCACACTCTATTTGTCAGACTCCAAAAATCCTAACTCACGTGCGGGGCCGCGCACACACACACACACACACAGCCTGGCATCAGGATCAGTGCACAAAAGCAGACAAACAACATCAAACAGTATCAAAGTGAAAATCAGTGTCCTTGATGGATCGTGTGATGTTACAGATTATTTTCTGCTTGGTTTGGCACAGCTCTGATTTTTTAAGACAGTGTAGATCTGATTTGAAAATAAGATTTTGATATTTGGCATGACAACTTCACAGCAATTAATTTCACACTGGGGACAGGACTTGCCAGGATCACCTAAGTGCCCGTTCACAGCATTATTGGCATAAATCGTGTTTTGCCTGCATTCATTGCGAAATATTATTGCGCCGCCACACTTACATGTTCTGGAGGCAGTGCGGAAGCCAAGTCAAGCAAATGCACCATCAAATGTTGTGTCGAGCTTCACCCCGTCGCCGAGGATGAAGTTACAGCAGCCAGAGACGGGCCTCTCGCACACTTCATTATTACTGATGTGGCCCAGCAGGGGTCCTGTCTCCATGGGCAGATACATGCACTGCGCACATACGCAAGAAGGTACCAGAACGCCGGGATTACCACAATGTTTTGCAAGTTTGCTAACTTGGTTCATGCTGTATAGCAGTGCCTGGGAGACAGCGTTGGGAGTAATGGAAAGCCGGGGGATGCAGGCTCATTGGAGCGCAGACTTGCAGGCTTTTGTTGTCTCTGGGTGGGAGCAGCAGAAGCATCCTGGAGCTCAGGCTGCCTCCATTTCACAAACACACACACACACACAAGGGCAGCATCACCCCAGCCAGCCAGCCAGCCAGCCAGCCAGCCAGCCAGCCAGCCAGCACCTCCATTTCTTTTGCAAGTGTTGATCTTTCTGAGAGCTTTTTGTAATGAGCAGTGCTGCAGTCTGTCAGATCACTCCGCTGCACCGCATCGTTTGCGTCGTTATTTACAGATCTGACTGAGGGTGAACCTCGGTCACGAAACAGTGCCAGTACAGTTAGCTCCGCTTCTTCTCGGATTCATTCATGTTTTACAACTTTGAATTAATGAGGGATTGTAGAAACTCATTAATTATTGAGCCGCTGGAGATTATCTGTGCGTAATAAATGTTTGATAAGTGATTTTAGGTCAAACACGTCTGTTTCTGGGCTCCAACAACTGCTCAGTCTGTTACACAGGAAAACTCATCGCTCAAGTATTTTGCAGTCATTTGTGAACATGCGATGACACGCATGCATGATGAGGAGGAGAAGCAAGATATTGAAATTGCTGGTATGATACTCAAATGGTGTCCAACAGTCTTATTAAGAATTTCCTGATCGTATCTCAAACCACTTTCTCCAGGCTTATTTTTTTCTATTTCAGTTGTTAAATTTGTCAAATGTTAAATTTGACTTAAGCATTGCATCAAATTCCAAAGCCATTGGCAGTAATGAAACTTTGAGGCTCGACAAAGAAATTAAATCAGGAAAAAATGAAATGTGCCTCACACTGACTCCCGCAGGCTTAGATTTCCGACAGGGACAGATTTGGAGCATTTTTTTCCCCCCTTGTTAGAGGGCCTTGTTAAATGAATGCTGAGACTACTGCTCTCTGGCTGCAGGGGGTTTATCACCAGCAAATATAGTCCAGCGGTTGTGGTGGTGGTGGTGGGTGTTGCTTGCGTCATAATATAGAAATGTGGCTGGAAGCTAAGCTGACCTAGGTGAGAGGTTGAAAAGGTCCATCTGGTACAGCCATTGTCCTGGAGCCTAAGGAAAGGAATACCAATGTTAAACATGAAGAGCAGATCTTTTTGTTTGACTAAAGAATGCTGAAATCGTGACTTAAATAATGTGGAAAATGTGCTGTTAACACTGATGCATCTTTATTCTGCTGAGTTTAACCTTTATCTAAGGTTGAACGCAGCTTCCAGTATCAGCCCAGAGCAAACTTGGGAATGAACACACAACGGAAATAAAACAACACACATTTTCTTTCTCCGAAAACTCAATCCACTCACAGAATTATCAGCATTTTCAACAAATACTCAAGTATTGGTGAAGACCAAATTCACTCAAACCCACCGAGTTTTCAAATAAACATTTTCAAATAAATGAAGCACCAAAAGAGCAATAATTAGCCCGTGTTCAAAGATATTGCTCTATGGTTCTGATGTGACATGAAAAGTATAATTTCTATGTCAAGCATTTCTTAATATCTTTTATACCTGTAAGTGCAATGTCAGAAGACAGAAATATGAGAAAAAAAATGTTTTTATTGCCAATCAACTTCCCTTAAGAGAAAGCAGTGATGTCATATATTTCCTCTCTAGCATTAAGAAACAAAAGGTGGGATAACTTCTTTTTGTTGCCAGACTGTTTGTTGAACCTTTACGGTTGCTTACAGTCATGAATATTTCATGCTTTACATAAAGACAGTGAATATTGCGAATATTGAGACTTCACTGTAGACTTATTTTTTTATGTGATTTCAACTGAAAAAAGTCCAGAGGGATGACATAGCGAATACTTTTTATAGGCTCTGCATATGTCTATTCTTCTTCTGTGCTCATTGTAATGTCTCTGATGTATTCCCACTGCATATTGTTGTTAATGCCGTCAATGAAGACTTCAAATGTAGTTTTAGAATAAATATGCAAGACAACCTCCTGCAAAAGGAATCAACGTGTCCAGCTGCAAACAGGTTCAGACAACAAACGAGCAAACCTTGTAAATAACTGATAACATTGGGCCCAAGTTGCAACAGTGCATTCATCATGTGCGGATGATGTAGGTCGCTGTTGTTTGTTATTATCAGTGGCAACATCAGCGGTCCTTCCCTGTCACTTACCATCATAACTGCACGTTTAACCCGAACAAAGTAATTCAAGTTGGAACTCTACGATCAGCCACCCTGTGTAAATGATGGGCAGACTTTTTCTTCCGTCCTTTTCCCTTGTCCTACAACAACAGGAGGCGCCGTGCCCGCGCAGCATGCCCTCTTTTCCACTGTATCGGCGAAGGGCACGACACCTGCAACATCTATCACGCTGCATGGGCTAAAGGTGCTGTACTGCATGTGCCCCGAAATCTAAACTCCTCATTTATCTCAGAGTTGTTTCCTTCTCAGTTAAACTACGGCCCACAACATTCAGAGTTTAGTATTTCTACTAGCATGTAATAGCACATGTATTGACAAAAATTTAGGCACACCGGAGATGAGATGTGAGATCGAGGTGAAAACATTTGGCAAACAAAATGAGGAATTCACGATGAAGGTCATTCACCGTCAGTTGTCAACGATAGTCTGAAAAGTTTTGAGCAAAAGTCTAAAAAAGTTTCCTCCAACAGTCCAAAAAATAAATGTTTAGACTGATTCAAGATTCTTAATTGTCCCTCAGTGATCGTGAATTGTGTGTGTGTGTTTGCCCTGTGATGCAAAGGTCCCTATAATACCAATAAGATACCAAATGTGTAAAATAATGTACTGAACGATGAATAAGAAGCATGAGAAGCACAGGTAACAGTTTTAGTTGTTTATGTCCAGTGAAGAGAGTGCTGTATGTCGAGGGTTAGGGTTATGGGAAGCAGAGCAACCTTTTCAGGGTAAGAGCAGCTGGAACAGAAACCAGGAAGGGCCGTAAAGCCGGGGCAGCGATACAAGCTGATCGATTTCACGTCGGGTCAGAGGCTACCTGTCATAAAATAATAACCGATACAACGGACACAGTGGCTGAGTCATTGCACAATAGCAAAACTGTACACAATGTCCTCAGTCTCTTCCCAATTTCAGACCCTGAATTCATTTTTCTTTCTTTTTGTTGCTCTTGAGTCAACATGCTCGCTCAACCAATTCTAACAGCTGCAGAGGACTAGATTACTTCTTTGCAGCTCACGATTCACTTTGACACTTACGACTAAGTGTGTCACAGTGGATTAGGGTGTGGGGGGGCTTGCCTCTTGCCGGCTGAATTGCTCCATGCTGGTGTAAGAGTTCAAAGAGTCTCTTCAGTGTAATGTGGCAGTTACATATGATCTTTAGTTGGATTGCTCCCGTGTACAGTAATAAACGGCTGCGGGCATCGCCACTCTCGACTGTACTCTGAGCACTAATGACTCATAAAGCCTCACTGCCACCTCTACTTGACAAATGGCAAATGTCAGCGGCATATTCTCCTGGTAGGCATAATTTTATTAAGTGCAAATATCACTGTGCTCCTTAGGAGACACTCAAAGGTTAGACCAACAGCTGTATCAGTTTCATGTGTATTAGCTGTTTTTTTTTTTTTTTTTTTGCAGAAATCAGGCTCCCCTGAGTTGATGGACACAGCCAGTCAAGCATGAGGAGGGATGCTCTAACTAAATGCAATAAGGAGAAGCTCAGGCTAAGATCATGTTTATTTAAAAGCCCGGGACAATAACCTAATGGAGGATAGTAAGGTAAGAGGGGGAGGAAAACAGGGAAGGGGCAGAGAGAGAGAGAGTACAAGAGGCTGGTGGCATATAGAGGCCCAGATCATTTTTTCCCCTTTATTGGCTGTGGTAATTTGTTGACTCACTCATCCATGCAGAGTCTTTATGTTTAATGCAGGCCTCCAGAGGGGAGAGAAGGGAAGCAGGGTGTGGGTGTGGGTGGGGTGGGGGTTGGAAAGACTGGCAGTAGGGGGTTTGGGGGGGGGTACCCTGAGAGATTAGACCCATAGCTCTCAGTGTGAGAGATGGAGGTGGATGAATATCAACCCTTAAAGTGGGCCTCATGTTAATGGGGCCTTCATATGGACCTTACTCTGCTCCATACACCTGCCAAATAATTAATGCTGCAAACATAACGTCCACCTCACATTTCATCTGTATGAGAAGGATTAATATTGTCTATCATAAATGACATTCCCAAGAGAACTGCACTGAGGCAGGCCTGAAATAAAAAAAAAATGGAATGAATAAAATCCTGTCAAAGACAACAGGTCTTTAGACATCCTCTTCTTTCATCAACACATTTTGGATATTGAAATATCAGCCACAAGAAAGGCGAGTCTGTACAGAGGCTGTGAAACCTCCATTTAAACGCTCTACGTCGCCTTTAAAC
>CM055202.1:17497537-17606865 GCA_029224185.1 Karalla daura | reverse complement strand
CAGCACGTGGGAGTTGATGAGGGCCTCGTCGATGCGCAGGAAGGTCTGGTCGCCGCTGGCGCCGATCCACGTGGCCTTGCGGCCGTACTTGGCGCCGATGTTGGGCATGGGGGACGGCTTGGCGTTCCAGTAGGGCACGTCCAGGATGGGTCGGCCCAGCTGCCCTTTCTGGGGGGGGGGGGGGGGGGGGGGGGGGGGGGGGGGAGAAACACAACACCTCAGGACATCCGTCTTCCTCCTCTGAGAAGAGGCGGACCGCGGCGCGTGCTCGCCTGCTCACCGAGAAGCTGCCGAATGTAAACACCTGGCCGTCCACCAGCAGCACCGCCGTGTGGTTGCTGCCCGCCGTCACCTGCACGCTGGGGGCTGGGAGGGCCTGGACCAGCGTGGGAGAGCCCTGCCCGAGCACAAGCATCTGCGTCAGTCACGTCTACCTACCGGCTCTCGGCCTCCCGGAACTCGCGCCCGTACCTGGAGTTGACGTCTCCGTGCCCCAGCTGCCCGTGCTGGCCGTATCCGAACGTGTAGACGTCCCCGTTCTCCATCAGCACCACTGCGGAGAGAGCGGGGAGGCGGCGCAGTCAGAGGGGCGGGACGGGGAGGCGTCCAGACTGAGGACGCAGCTCGGGGGAGGGGATGGGGGGGGGGGGGGGGGAGGGGGGACGGTACCTGAGTGGTGGAAGCCGCAGCTGACCTGCACGGCCCGCAGCTCGCAGTCGAACCGCACCGCCCCGGGGGGGTAGGTGGTGATTTTGCTGGCGTCCTTCTCGCCGCGCTCGCTGCTCCCGTCTGCGAGGCAAACAGCCCAGTCAGCAAGTTAGAGGAGGGAACGCGGGGGGAGAGAGAGAGAGAGAGAGAGACACAGAGAGAGACAGGGAGAGAGAGAGAGTGAGGTTTAGTGGCAGCAGGCCGCAGAGGTGGACGTCTCTGCACAGTCCTGGAAAAATAAATAAACAAACAAGAGCTGGAGGGAAGGAATAAAAAGGCTTCAAGAGGAAAAGAAAAAAAAAGGGAGGAAGGGTGGAGGGGTGGAGGGGGCATGCCACAAACGGACAGAAATGAGGGAGTGACACCTCTGTGACGGAAAGGGCTTCTGGCAATCAGTCCCCGTTACAGCCTGGGCGGACTGGGCAAATCTCATTTGCTTCTTTGCTTTGTTTGTCTGTTTGTTTCAGAAACATCTGTCTGCGCTCGATCAGGAAAACTGGTTTACCCTGAGCCCTGCGTGAGAGGTCACAGCTGTGTGTGTGTGTGTGCGTGTGTGTCTGTGTCTGTGTGGGTGTGTGTGTGTGTGTGTGTGGGTGGGTGGGGTGGAAAAAACAGCTGGCTAGGCCCATGCACGGCAGCACACCTAATGACTGTCGATACCTCTGTGGACCAGGAGGCGGCTCATCGTCGGGTTTACCTCTGTTAACCGAGGCCGGCCAGACGAGGCCGGGCCAGACGAGGCCTCGGCTTTAAGTTTCAATTTGTCCGGCCAGAGAAACGGGCTCGCTCGAGGTTGTCGGAAAGTTCATGGAGTCAGGGCGCGTGAACGAATCATAGACATCCAAGGGACGCTCGGCGCAAAGAAGTGGGAGGCCCCAGATGGAAACGCTGCTAAAAGCACCGACTCGGAGAGAGGGAAGGTGCTGAGGGGAGTCACTCCAGGAACCCTACAACTGCGCATCACCCTCCATCGACACGCCGGCTGGTTCTACATTTCTGGAGGGGAAATGACTGAATTTCTAAAGGACGATCTAGTCCGAGCCGCGTTACGTTCTCAGAGATCTGAGGTAGCTACAGATTGATTGGTCCTCAGACGTCTGCGGTCCTGCAGTCCCGAGCTGATGCTTCACATCTGAGGTGCCCCTCCCTCAGCCCACAGGTCGCCACTTCTGCCGCCTGCTCGTCACTCAGGCCGGCCCTGCTCTGCCCACCACTCCCTGCTCTGTCTGTCTGTCTGTCTGTCTGTCTGTCTGTCTGTCTGTCTGTCTGTCTGTCTGTCTGTCTGTCTGTCTGTCTGTCTGTCTGTCTGTCTGTCTGTCTGTCTGTCTGTCTGTCTGTCTGTCGCCCACGGCGTGACAAATCAGCTGCCACCGCCAACAGCAAATCCAGTTAGACAAGGACACCGGTTTCCTATTTAGCGCTCCGCGACAGAACAGGAGAGGGGGGGGGGGGGGGGAGACAGAGACAGAGAGACAGAGAGAGAGAGAGAGAGAGAGAGAGAGATAGAGAGAGAGACAGAGATAGAGACAGAGACAGAGAGACAGAGACAGAGACAGAGAGAGAGAGAGAAAGAGAGACAGAGACAGAGAGACAGAGACAGAGAGAGGGACAGAGAGAGAGAGAGACAGAGAGACAGAGAGACAGAGAGAGAGAGAGAGAGAGAGAGACAGAGAGACAGAGAGAGAGAGAGAGACAGAGAGACAGAGACAGAGAGACAGAGAGACAGAGAGAGAGAGAGAGAGAGAGAGACAGAGAGACAGAGAGAGAGAGAGAGACAGAGAGACAGAGACAGAGAGACAGAGAGAGAGAGAGAGAAAGAGAGACAGAGAGAGAGAGAGAGAAAGAGAGACAGAGAGAGAGAGAGAGAGAGAGAGACAGAGAGAGAGAGGGCCAGACCTGCTAAGACACGACTTTTATTCGCATAACCTCTCAAATCTTTAGCGCGGCTGAGCGTTTACTGTGCTGACATAATCGGCGTGACACATGCAGAGGAAACAGGCCTGCCGAGGTTTCGCTCTCTGACCCGGCTGAAAGGTTTCACAGTCGCACGCCCCCCCCCCCCCCCCCCCCCCCCCTCGCTCTCCCCCTCCCCCTCCCTCCACTGTGAGTCACGGCGAGTCCCCCGTCGCTCGACATTCGCCCGTTACCATGAGACCCGCTGTCGGGCGAGTGAGAGAGAGAGAGAGGAGGCGGGACGGCCAGATTTCTGAGAACGAAGAACGAGTCGAAAAAACAAAGGCGAGTGGTGGGGTGGTGGTGGGGGGGGGGGGGGGGCGGGGGAGGGGGCGGGGGTGCGCGCCTCGCCGCCCCGCCGCCGAGTTAGTGAAGACCGTAGTACCTTTGTGCTTGTCCCGTTTATGCCTGAGTGCCTGAAGGGGTCTTATTCTGGCTAGGCCTGCTCACGCTGGTTCATAAAAATGGGACCGGGGAAAACAAGGGGGCCTGGGGGAGAAAGAAACTTTCACATGCATGCACAATGCTCACAAATGGGCAAGAGAACACATGATCAGAACTGGAGCCACAACAATGCACACACGCTCGGGGAGAGAACACAAAAAAACAAACAAAAAAAAAAGAATAAAAAAATCATTCGGACACAAGCAACGTGGAGGGGGAGGGTGGGGGGGGGGGAGTCACCGAGGCGCCGCCCGCTCGGCCTCACCTGCAAGTTATGGGGGAAGGGGAGGGGGGAGGGGGGAGGGGGGAGGGGTTATACTGTTTATAGTCTCCCTTCAATCTGTAACCAAGACTCCCACCTTGTCACTCGCCCTGGGCGCGTGTTTGACCGCAATCTCCACTTCACAGAGCGAGCGAGCAGGCAAACAAACAAAGGAAGCATGCGGCGCGTGTGGCCGGCCGTACCTCTGCCCTCCTCCAGCCGGTGGCGGCGGTTGATCCTCTGCCGCTTCTCCTCCTGACGGATCTGGATGTGCTCCTCGATGTTCACTCCTGGAGGGGGAGGGACAGGCACAGCTGAAAACACAGACAGGCCCCGGGGCACAGGCGGTCCCGGACAGGACGCAGGACGAGGATGGACGAGGATGGACGAGGATGGACGAAGATGGACGAGGATGGACGAGGAGGAGGAGGAGGAGAGAAGATGGAGCGGAGAGAGCGGGACAAAACAAAAGCAAAAACAGGACAGACATCAATGAGTGAGATGGAGAGACGTGATAATGGAGAAGCAATGACTGTGCACGACACAAACAAACAAACAAACAGGAAAAAAAAACAAACACAGGACGAGGAGCACGTGTGGCTCGAGCTGCGCGGATGAGGAGCGGAGGCTCGGACGTGGGAGCGAGGATGAAGTGGATGACGCAGCCGGAGGGACTGGGGGGACGTACCGAGCAGCAGGTCCAGCGGGATCATCTCCTTCACGGCGTCGAAGATGCCCCTCTGCCTGGCCTCCTGGCCGTCCAGCTCCCTGGCGCAGGCCTTGCAGCAGCCGCAGGCCGAGCAGCCCGACTCCCCGGAGCCGCAGCCGCAGATGCTGGTCGAGAGAGGGAACAGTCCAGACGGTCAAGAGGAGAAGATGTGCGCCTCCACCCCCGCCCCCCCGCCCCCCCCACCCGGCATGGGACCGCCCCCGTCTTACCCTCCCGGGACGCGGTCCGGGCGGCCGCTGCTCACGCAGCTGGCGCCGTAGCCCGTGCAGTCCCCGCACACGGTGCACACCATGCACTGGTCCAGCTTCCACTTGTGCATGCCCGGCTGGCACATCATGCTCTTCTCCTCCTTCTCCTCCAGCTCGTCCTCCAGGTCCTCGTCCATGGCGGTGGCCATGTTCTCCACGCCGAACGCTGAGGAGGAGAGAGGTGAGGACGCAACGCGTGCGGGAGGCTTCGCGGGTCGGGGGTCGGGGGTCGCGCTCACCTTTGCCCGCCTGGCTCATGGATCCGGTGTCCCGGCCGCACTGGCCCTTGTTGTTCACCCCGAACGTCCACACCTCTCCGCTCTTGGTCAGGACGCAGGTGTGCGCCTTACCCATGGCCACCTGGGTCACAAAGTGGCCCTTCAGGTCCGTCACCTGGCCTGCCGGGCACAGAGCACAGGGATGCTTACAGGGAGCGCGGTCCCGGGCGCGCACCTGAGGAGCGCGCGCCCCGGCGTGCGCGGTCTGGGACTCACAGGCGCTGTCGCTGTAGATGGCGTCCTTGCCGAACATGTAGAGCTCGCCGTCCTTGGTGACGATGCTGCTGCTGCCGTTGTTGCACGCCGTGTACACCGCCGTCTTGGTCTCCAGCTTGATCATCTTCTTGGGCTTGTACGGCTTGGGCTGCCTGCGGCTCTTGGCTACAACGTAAACAGAAAACAGGGTTTTAGAGGGGGGGGGGGGGGTCGCGACCGCGACGCGGTCCCGCTGGTCGGAGGGCCTCTTACTGGACTCGCCGTCCTCCCCCTTGCTGGCGGAGCCGGTGAAGAAGACGCTGCCGTCCTCGGCCACCAGCAGGGCGTGGGAGCCGTCGTGGCCCACGGAGAACTGGGAGATCTTGGGGGACTTGGTGACCGGCAGCTCCACCCATTTCCCGGCCGAGGGGCCACCCTGCTTTATGCCCAGGCTCTGATACTTCCCCGTGTAGTAGATCTGGGTGCACAAAACGAACATGTGAGGGTGGGTTCCATTCGATTACATGAGAGGATCTTTTTAACTCTAATCTTCAGATTCTGTCTTCCACCATTGAATCCACCCCCCCCCCCCCCCCCTCCCCCGTGCCTAATATCACATGTCTGGCATCGTTTCCAGCCCAAGTGATGAGTGACCTTTGCTCTAAGATGCAGGTCAGCCGCTCCTATTTTTACTCATGCAGCCGGCCAGGGTTCGGGGGTAATCTGCAGATAAAGCGCGCCGGGCAGATTAGGCCTCTCCACACAAGTGTGCAACGGGCCCCGGCTGCTATCTGCCACGGAACGAGCGCTCTGGACCACACCTACGGAGCAGCCACACACCCTGCCGCACACTGCACACGCCCGGCCGGACGGCATAGCTCGCATTCTTATCTTAACCTGGTCTGGATTTGGAAAAAAAAAGAAAAAAGAAAAGAAAAGGAGGTGAAATGCAGCTGAACAGGGCCTCCCTGGATTGACCTCTAATACTTTTAAGACTCTGAGGCCCATCTGCTCCTCTTACCAAGTACGCTCCTCTGCCTGGTGCCTGACCGATCTACAGTTTTCTCCATTCCGAGATCATTCATAGACGACGCCCTGCCCGCTGTGGGGGGCGCCGCACTGAAAGGTTCAGAGCCTCGGCCGACACCGCGATCGGCCCCAGTGAGTTGAGAGCTTTCGCCCAGAGTGCGTCCGGAAAGGAGCGAGAGAGCGGACAGAGCACGAGGGGTCCCCACAATGGCTTTCACGTGGGAAAGAGAAGGAAGATGCATTTTGGACGCTCTCACCTTCCCCGAGGCGGTTTTCATCAGGGCGAACTCCCTGCCCGCCCCCAGCAGCGCCGCCTCTTCGTCGAAGCCCGTGCCTGAGAGGAGAGCACGCGCAGTTCGTTGGTTTTTATCGTTTTTTTTTTGGGGGGGGGGGGGGGGGGGGTTTGGGACAAGCATACAAAGTTCAGGGGAGCCTCACTTATGATGTGCAGGTCCTTCTCCAGGTCGAAGAGCGAGATGCCGCAGGCGTGCAGACACTTCCTGGCCAGCTTCAGCTGCAGTTCCTGCTGCAGGGCCGGGTCTGAGCTCATGGTGTAGATGCGCACCACGAAACCGTCCTGGAGCCAGTCAAGAGGGGGGGGAGAGGGAGAGAGAGAGCGAGGCAGGGAGAAGGAAACGCTGCTCAGTTTCGAGTGTTAGACGCGGCTGCCGTTCAGCCTGATTTAATGAAAACAAATCCGCCGCGCGGGCTCCCTCAATCAAAATGAAACGGGCCCCGACACAAATGGCCCATTCGCTGCTTATTTATTGGACGCGGCCGGGGCCAGACACAGCCATCTCACATGAGCTTACATTTTGAGATTAGCAATTACAGCCACTCGCAGCAGCCCCCCCGCCCCCCCACGGACTCACGGAGCACGTGGCTGGTCTACACCTGGTGATTGGCGGAAGGACGACCTGCTCCTCTTCACCCCATCTCAAGTTCTCCTCACTCCATCTGACCTTCCTCCTCTGATCATGCACCTGACCTGATCTGAAACACCCCCCCTACCCCACCCCCCACCCTCCTTCCGCCCCCTATGGCGTATCTAAAGTGGTTTTCCTACACCGTTGTGTTTTCCCCGGGTTGCACGGCAGCATCCCATCCCTCTGATTAGCCCCGAGACTGCTAACCGAGGGGTGGGATGAGCTGGATCGTCAGATGTATGGATTTCACCCCCACCCCCACCTCCTCCTCCCCCTCCTCCTCCTCCTCCTCCTCCTCCTCCTCCTCCCCCCACTCGCACCGAAGAGCGCTTATGCAGATAACGGCACGGGAGATTAAAGCGCACTCTCTCTCTCTCTCTCTCTCTCTGCCAACATCTGGTGCCAGTGACCTCGCCGCCCCGCCCCACACAGACACAACACACGCACACACACACACACACACACACACATATAAACACAGTGACAGCCCTCCTGCGGTACAGCTGGGGATCAGGCGAGGGCCCTTCCAAGCACAGAGGCCGAGGCCTCTGCAGCGGCGAGGCGACAGAAGACTGTGAGAGGAGCCCGAATCGAAACGAGAAGGTCTGATAGCACTCCTGTGTGTGTGTGCGTGTGCGTGCGTGTGCGTGCGTGTGCGTGCATATGCGTGCATGTGTGCGTGCGTGTCAACGACTGATGACCACGCACATCGCCCCCGACGGCCTGCATTTCTTCCAGCGGCACATAACTCATTGGCGGACCCATCTCACAGATTGAAGTGGACTCTGTCAGGGCCATTCACTTAACCGCTGTGATGCAGCTTCGGGACGGCCGAGGCCGCTGATTGAGTGCTGCGGGGAACCCAGGCGCAGCGCAGTCTCCTCGGGAGGCACCTCACAGCACGGCCAGGGCTCTCCCGGTGCTTTGCACACGCACACACACAGACTAAAGCTGGCTCCTTTTTCACACAGACGTGGAGGAAGTCCCGGAAATTTCGCGTCCGCCCCACGCCGAGTCACGTTACAGGAAACGGTGAGTGGAGCCGGCTTTTCTACGCAAGCGAGTCACACCCGCCCGCTCCCTCCCGTTCACACGGTGCAGGAGGCCGAGGTCCGACGCCCACGCACGCCCACACACACACACACCCACACACACACCCACACAGTGACGGGGAACCTCAACCGGGGAGCTGGACTCACGTCTTTGCAGGCTGCGATCTGGTTGATGTACTCGCCATCCGTGAAGATGATGTTCTGCCCGTCCGAATGTTGACCTGCGAACAGGAGCGAACCAGAGTCAACGTCTCCCCCTGTTTTCCTCTGTTGTTGTTGTTGGATATTTGATGATTTGACACCCCACAACTCACACACCCACACACCTGGCATGATGACCGTCCCCTCGTGCTCCAGAGTCTCGGGGTTGATCTTGAGAGCCGACATGGTGTGGCTGCTCGTGTCCCGGTACAACAGATACCCCTTGAGGTGCGAGGAGAACAGTGCTGTTGTTACGACCGTGATCGCGATCCTATTTCACAACAATCCAGAGGCTATCCCGTCTCAAGGCCCACCTGAGCGAAGCCCAGCCACGACCTCTTCTCCTTCCGGTTCCTGATGCGGGACGTGGAGTTGTACACGTGGCCCTGCGGGGACGCCGGGCGACACACACATTGCAGTCAACGCAGGCACGTTCGACGAAAACAGAGAAACAATCGCGCTGCTTTCCGGACACACGTATGATGGGGCTGCCACAGACTGACGCACGGGCTGACATAATGGTTGCACAAACCACAGGAGGTTGACCAGCACTCAGAGGAAACGCACGTCCACATACTGCCTTTCTTTCCAAAGCCGCGAAAAACCACAACGCCACCCTCCCCACCGTGCGAGGAGAGCGCGCCCGAGATCCCTCCCCAGGTTTTTCGGCAGAGCCCTCCCCTACCCTGACGGTGCCGCTGTAGCCGGAGCCCACTTTGTAGAGGCCGTCCTTGCAGAGCAGGTACAGGAAGGAGCCGTCGGTCTGCAGGAGGCAGCGCTCGTCCTCGTCCAGCGCCACCTCCTTCAGCACCCACTTGTTCATGAGGGCGGCGCGCTTGATGCCGTTCCCGAACCAGTCCTGGATCTGGATCTTCCCCACCAGCACGGCCTGCACGCTCCGCTGCAGCGCGTTCAGTATGGTGGGCACCTGGAGGAGGACGAGGAGGGGGAGGAGGGGGAGGAGGACTGATTCGCATTTGGTGCCACAATTCATTTGAAACGTCATCTCGATGTGAGCTCTAATGCATTTACTGCACATAAAAACAAACAGCGTGAGCCCCCCCCCCGCCCCTCCCCTTCTCATTAGCCAGCCTGGCACTGGGATGATTCACCGTTTGGTCAATGCCTAAAAGATGAGCACCCAGGAACAATACAGAGCAGAAACGCACACGCGCAGACCTGCGTCTAAGTGGATAAACCTGTGAGCAGTCTTTCTGCAGGCCCTGCTCAAGTGTACGAGCTTTATAGTCCCGAAGCCGGGATTCTTAAAGCACAGAGAGACAGAGAGAGAGACAGAGAGAGAGAGACAGAGAGAGAGATAGAGAGAGAGGACAGGCAAGAGATGTGGAGATTCTGGGGATCAAAGTGAGCAGAGGAGCAGCTAATTCGTGTAAGAATGCAGGGAGGCTAACATAATCAAAGAGGGGAATCGCAGCGGCCTGACATTTTTCAAAACTCAATTTGTGCCGTCCAGACACTCCCCCGAGTCTCCTCTGCTGCGGGGGGAGAGGCTCAGAGAAGCCAGGAGCTCGCTCGCTCGCTCCCTCCCTCCCTCCCTCCCTCCCTTCCACGCTGCATTGTCCTCAGCCACGGCTTTCGGGCTCCTCTCTTGACAGGAGCGGCTCCGATTTACTAACCGCACATCATATTGTGACGCATCGCCACCTCCGTTTAAAGAAGGATCCCCAGGCTGAGGACGCGTTTCCATCGGGCCGGCCTGACCAGGTGGCCAGGGCCGAGATTAAGATCCGATTATCCGCCGCGGGCTCGTGCCAGGCTCGCTGGCCCCCGGGACGCGGCGCCAAGCCAGGCCGAGCTTTCGGGCGCCTGCCCCGCCTACCTGTATGGTCTGGCAGGCGTGGCTGCCGTTGTTGGTGAGGATGGCGGACACGGCCTGCAGGATCTTGCCCGTGTCGCCCCAGGCCACCACCAGGCTGAAGAGGCAGGCGCAGGACAGCGCCGTGATGGCCTGGCCCGTCGGGTCGTTGGGCCCCGTGCTGCGCACCGTGGTCTCCAGCAGCAGCTGGAACAGGGACTCTGAGAGAGACGGGGGGAGCCGGGGTGAGGCGGGACGAGGACGAGGACGAGGACGAGGACGAGGACGAGGACGAGCGCCCCCGGGGACTCTGGGACCCTCGGGCCTTACCTAGCACGTCGGGGGGCTCGGTCTGGAAGCCCTCGGGCTGCTGCCCCTGCAGCATGTCCAACAGGGCCTGCAGGCTGCGCAGGCACAGGGACGGGTGAGAGAAGCGGGTCTCCTTGATCAGCTCAAACACCCCGCACAGGCCGATGCCAATGATCTGCGCACACACACACACACACACACACACACACAGAGTGAGAGAGAGAGAGAGAGAGAGAGTGAGAGACGTGCACAGCTCTGTTAGGTAACCATCGGGAAGATGCTGACGCGGGTGCAGTTCCCGCCACGGCCGCTACGTTGCATCCACCTCTGGAGCCTTGGGCTTAATTGCCTTGTTGTGCTCTATAAAGCCGGCCTTGTCCCTCGGTAACGCAGCCTACATTTAGCCGGGGACGGGGGGGGGACGGGGGGGCGCACGCAGTAACTACCTCCTCGACATCGGCGATTAAGATTCGGACTAACAGCGGACGTACAGGAGCGCACGGCGCCGGGCGGGGAGTCTGGCCTAGAAAAAGGATGCTGCTCTGGGCGTGCGTGCGTGTATGTGTGGGAGGGGTTCATTAGGGAGTCAAATGAGACTTAGTTGTTCTTTTCCATCTTGGATGGAGACGTTTCGTAAAGAGTCGACATCGGCGCGACGGGAGGAGGGGGGACGAGGACGAGCACGAACAAAAGGAGCGGCGGAGAGGGACGGAGCGCAGTCCGGGCTACTGGCGAGCGCAGCTCCTCATCTCCTCGGGGCCTCCCCCTCCACTCGCCCGGCTCCCATCGCAGGACAACGGGCGACTCCTCAGATTACTCACTGGGGCTCTAGCGGCTGTCGTTAGACTCTACCTCCGCTGAGAAAAGGAAAATGGAAGAAAAAAAAAAGAGCCCTCGACACGTCTCCTCTCCGAGGCTTTGATGGGCGACCGGGGGGGGGGGGGGCCGAGAGGTCACGCAGCGGGTCGATCGGAATTGTTGGCCGCCCTCCGTTCCGTTTTCTCTTTTCTCGGCGGCGTGCGGGGCAAATCGATGAGCGCCGTCCGCCGAGCCTGGCCGGGCCGGGCCGAAAACTGTTGATCTCGTTGAAAACCGAACGCTTCCCCTCGCTCCCGCACGGGAGGGATCGAAGCTGCGGACCCCCGGTCTCATCAGAAACGCCTCAGCCTCCATATCATGAGTCGGTACAATGCTGCGCAACAACACCAAGGCTCTAGGCTAGGACACATCCAGCTTTACATGCTCGAACCAGAACCAGAGTCAAACATATATATACATATAATAAATAAGGACACAGTGATGGTTTAGGCCCTGACAAAGCCCAGGTGAAAGTGTTCTTTTTTCCTCCCATTCTCGGCCCCATTTCAATGAAAACTGACCTTATTCAAGGTTAATAAAACTGGCAGGGATGGTGGGAGCCCAAGAGGGAGGTGGCATAGCGCTATCAGTTTCACAGGACGGGGTACCCCCCCCCCCTCCTCCTCCTCCCCCCCTCCTCGTACCTTTGGCAGCTTGACGGCCGGCTCGCGGTACTCCTCCTCCTCCTCGCTGTCCGAGTCGCCGCTCTGCACCGAGCTCCTGGAGGCCAGCGCCAGGGAGGCCTCGCGCTGCTGCCAGTCCAGCACGCAGTGCCGCACGTTGCAGTAGACGTTGAACGCCGACGGGTTGCTGTGCAGCTTGATGTCCGGCACGCACAGGGCTCCATCCAGACTCTCCGCCTAAAGGGGAAGAGAGAGAGAGAGAGAGAGAGAGGCCGCCGAGGTCAGAGGAGCCCGCTGGAGAACGTTAAGGAATCGATTCTAACGAGAGGGAAATGAGTGAACTTGTGAGGGCGGGTCTGTGAAGTTATCAGCACGCCCAGGGAGGCAGAGTCCCTCCTGACCACTGTATGTGGGATGTGGGATGTGGGATGTGTGTGTGTGTGTGTGTGGGGGGGGGGGGGGTTAATGCCTCATTGCCTCATCTGGCTCTTCCAAGGAGAGTCACATCTGAGAGGCACAGTCGAACAAATAGGAAACCCGAAGGGACTGCGGGGCAGATGTCGGCCGTTGCATCCGAACTCAATTATATAACCAGGATAGGATGATGTTGTTGTTGTTGTTGTTGTTGTTGTTGTTGTTGTTGTTACGCAGTCACCGTCTTCCATGTCTGGGCAGCGACAGAGCTGTGACAAAACCGAAAGTTTCCTCTCTACGCCCGAGTCAATGGGGGGGGGGTCTGTTTTGGCTTGAAGACGCCGGAAGGACAAACAAATAACAAATAATAAATAACGTTATGATTCCAGAAAGCCAGGCCACATGTTGAATCCCCGATCATGCGACCGACCGGTAACTCTGCAGCGTTTTGGGGGGGGGGGGTTTGTTTTGCTTTTTGTTCTTTTAAAGCACAGTCCCGAGGTAACCTCCAGAGGATCCTATTGATCGATAGAGCCTCTCTCTCTCTGCGGCGCTGCGCTTTTGGCATGGCAATGGCGGCGGGGGTGATGTCATCCATTCGAGGGAGAGAGGTCATTCATCCTCGGCTCCCGACCAGCGGGGGGGAGGATGTCAGCCGCCCTCTCGTCTGGGCTGCTCTCTCTCTCTCTCTCCCTCTCTCTCTCTCTCTCGCCCCCGCTGCCAGAGCCTCGGTCGTGACCGGACAGCGTCCAGCCTGACGGAGACGGAGACGGAGTCCTTCACCGAGAAGCCACAATAGCCCACACGACAAGCGAGATAACGGCTTTCTAGGGGGAGCCGAGGGGAAACAAAGAGGTGCAGGGAGGGGGCTAAACGATGATTCGTCTGATATTTGCACGATTAGCCGAGATGCTGATTGTTATTAGAGAGAGCCGTCAGGTTTGGACGTGCGCATGCATGCATGCATGCACGCACGCATGCATGCAGGGAGAGCTGCTGATGTCCCGCGGCCTCTCCCTGCTCTGCAGCAGCGCGCGGGGTCGCCCGCTGCTCTCTTTTGTGCTTGGCTCCGCACTTCGCCTGCTGATTTAATGGCCGCCTAAGAGGCGCGGAGCGGGCCGCCGCCGAGGAGCCCGCCGCCGCCGAGGAGCCCGCCCGCCCACCGCACAAGAGACAGTTGCACGTCGCAGACGGGCCGGCCGCAGCGGACGAGCTGCGTCCGACACAGCAGCGCGCACGAAGCGTCCTCCCCGTGTCTCGCGACAAAGTGAGGCTGCGTCCTCGGCCAGGGGCCTGCGGGCCGTCATCGGGACGTCTAAAAAAGGCCCCGCCGACGACAAAAACTATCATTCTCAACAACCCGCTGCCGAGGTTTCCTGCCCAGGTGACTGCAGGCTCGGGGTCTTTAGTGATCCCGCAGCGGACAGAGTATTCTCATCCGGATAATTATTTAGAGAGAAGAGAGAGGAGAGAGATAAGAGAGAGACGAGAGAGGAGAGAGAAGAGAGAGACGAGAGAGAGACGAGAGACAGAGAGACAGAGAGAGACAGAGAGACAGAGAGAGACAGAGAGAGCGACAGAGAGAGAGAGAGAGACAGAGAGACAGAGAGAGAGAGAGAGAGAGCGAGAGAGAGAGAGAGAGAGTCCTTGAGGATTCTGGATATTAAGTTTTTGTTAAACAACCTCCCGGGTTTTCCAAACATCGTCTGAGCAGCGAATGACCATCTCTCCGGCCCTCAAAGGCCACTGGCTTACATTTCATGACTAAAGCCAGGTCTCTCCATAAGTGTCTGTCGAGAGAGGGACGTTACGTCGGTTTACTTCACTTACTATTTGGTTTACGGCTGAGCAGCCTCTCGAGCACGACTCCATCGCCCCGGTCTGAAACGGCCTTTTGTGCGGGACGTCGCATTCGATTTGGGCAATGCTCAGCTCGAATATCGGGAGTAGCACGAAATACGCAGCACACAGTTCAATAAAAAAAGAAGACATGGGGCTGCTCGCCATCACAACACTCGGCATCGCAGACTCGAGTCTGATCGCACACTAGTAGCTCGTTCGTGGGATTTTTCCCTTTTCGTATCATGTTGTGCTTCCTGAGCTGTAGCATCACCGGCACGTTAGCCACGTTTCTTTTCCATTTCAATGAGAGTTAGGATTATATGTACATATATATGCAATACTGGAAGTATTACATTACATATGAAATGTGCTTTGCTAACGCGGAGGAGCTGCAGCCGACACATGGATTGCGTTACGATCAAGGCATGCACTGTGGCAAACATGACGGACAGCCAGATTCCCGTAAACATTGGAGTTTCCTCGAGTCGACTCTCGGGGGGAATGTGACTGAGAGTCACAGATGAAGTACCGCGCTCGAGCGAACGCGGCCCGATGTCGGATTTTGCTCAGATTCGTACCGGACAGTGACGGACACGTGGCGAAAATCGGCGGGAAACGTCACGCCGCCATTGTCTTACGCACCGGTAGGTACGCGTACGCGTCACTTCCACGCGTACGGGCGCAGGAACCAGCATCTTCTGCCGTTCCGGGACATCGGCTCGCTCGACAAGTTAACCAGAAGAACCGAATTGATTGGCTCGCTGCTCTCCGAATGTCCTGTCCGGGATGCCCCCCCCCCTCTAAAGCAAGCCGAGCCTCTGCCCTCCACTGCTGCTTTCACATCCACCCCCGTTGCTCTCACCTGCCGAGTGGCTGCGGAGACGCTCAAAAACAACGCTAAAAGCGGCAGGGAAATCAGTCAATATGTGTATATATATATATATATATATATATGTATCTATGACATGAGTGGGTTACATTTTGCTGTTGCCGGCATAACTTGAGGGCCAACGTGTCGGGCCTGTGGCGAGAACACCGGCCAAATCCACAGATAAGAGGATCCCCCCTCTCTGGATGAGGGAGACGGAGGCAGGCAACTGTTGCCGTGGAGACGTGGGAACACATTAGGTCGCTCAGCAACAGGCCATCACGCACACGCCAGAGCCACTCCCGTGTGTCTCGTCTCGCGCCGTGCCCATCCGGCCCCTCCGGCCTGGACGCGTCGGACGGGCCTCCAGGCACCCTTGCCCGGAACCAGCGCGGCCCAGCGCCTTTTTAAGGGCCGTAGACCTGAAGGTTTCGACTTCCCGACCCGATGTATTCAGCCAGGAGAGGTGACAAAACCGTGAGTCACACTCTCCCCATCGACATATTGAATCACGAGGGACAAAAGTAAATACCGGGGAGTATAAATGCATAAAAGTACCAAAAAAAAATTAGATCGATATCAGACTTCTAATTAATGGACCTGATGCACTCACAAGTTTCAGATACGCGAGTCAGGCACATGTAAACCTCTCCGGTTGAAATGTCCAATGGCAGATCTGATAAAATGTCTGTCTGATGTACGTCTAGTATTTTAAAACCTGCGACTTCTGAGTCAGTCTGAAACCCTCCCTCACCTCACGCCGTTCAAACTTTTGCATTCATTGCTTTTCCCCCTCCTCCGCTTTCTTCTATTGAATCAAAAGCAAGCGAACGATTCCAACAGAAATCAATGGAGCTGATGAGCTGGAGTTGGGGTGGGAGGGGGGGGGGGGGGTTCGATATATCGCCTTTGTTCTGCCTCCTATTGAATAAATGTCAAACATTTTTCACGACGTCCCGGTTTTGCTGGGATGGGCATGATCTTCCGTTGGCTGGGGGTTCTTGCCAACACCGTGATGATTTTACAAGACACTTTACGAAGCAGGCACGGCACAAGCCTGCGTGTGTGTGTGTGTGCGTGTGTGTGTGTATAACAGCGATGAGAGAGTGAGGGGTGGGAGTCGGCCTCTTACCTTTGTCCTCGACTTGATTTTCGACTTGACCTTCTGTCGCCTTTTCAGCTTCTTCTTGCTCAGCGCCTTCTTCCCCCTGAAAGCAGACAGCACGCACAGGCCTTTAGCCATCGCCACCTCGACCCCGCCTGCGTCAAGAGGACGCCTCCCGTCGCAAACTCTCTCGGGGAACACTGCGACGGGTTGAGAGCGGGAGGCGACCGCGTCCCTCTCCGGGCAAGTGGCGAGGCTGGGGGAACGAATCACTTCCGCCTGGCAAACACGGCTACCAGACTCCAGGACGCATCGCCGGTGTGCGGCGCGGTGATCTCGCTTCACTCTTCCACCCCTGCACGGCGGGAGCCGCGTCTTATGGTGCGGTTGGCAGGTGCAGCGTCCCCCCCCGAAGCGTGGTGCGCCCAGCGAAGCCGTCAGAGGCGTCGCACTCGTTGTTACTCATCCTGACGGAGGGTGAGGCCAAAACAAGCAGCGAGTCTGGCAATGCAGGGACTTCGGAGGGACGCCTTCGAGCCCCCTGTGAAATGCGCGTCGTTCCGGGCGTTTCGTGATAAATCTCGCCGGCAGATCAGCCCGCCAGCGTCACCGGGCTGGGAGCCTTAAATAGAACTACTACGGAGAGGAGAAAGGCGGTCACCCAATCAGTTATTATTATGGTTAGCATTTCTACACACAGGCTTGGTGAGCAGCAATGTCACCTCACAACAGGGAGGGTCGCCGGTTTAGTTTACATGTCGTCCCATCTCAGAGTTGGTTATCTCCGGGTACCACCCCCCCCCCCCCCCCAGTTCAGAAAGTTGCTTGCTGGCGGATTGGAGACGGGAGAGCATTCCCTGCCTGCACCTCCGCGACACCATCGAGGCACAAAGATGATGGATGGATCGATGGAGGGATGGATGGGCGGACTAACAACATCAAAGGAAGGCGTCTGAAACCTGCAGTCGATCTAGTCTATTTTGAGACCGTCTGTGCGGTGCATCTGTACACTATTCGCCCGGCCGCTCTATTTTTGTTTTGACGGTGGGATATGAAAAGCAGAGGACGTCCGACGACTGAACTAAGCGGTCCAGGGTCCGAGTGTGGAGACTCCAAAGCGGGGGTCTCCTGTGGGGCCAGCTAAAAGGGACGCTCCGCTGCGAGATATAAACACAGATAGTGTCAGCTGTTCGTCAGATTGGAGCCCTGCGTGACTCTCCCCCTCTCATCCCCTCTCTCTCTCTCTGGTTTGTTTTGACCCGTGCGACCAGGTGGTTGCAACGCGTCCAGTGGGTGATACGTGAGCCTCTCCAGCAGTGCGTCGCCCGGTGTTTACAGCGGGAGTGCGAGGGTGGATGCTGCAATCATCCAGCTCCTCGGTCCACAACCTGACAGACTGACTCCAATGACGTAACTGCTCTACCCTGCTGATGCCAAGAGAAGCAAAATTAGTTCACCCATCTCCCGACACGTCCTTACGGACGCCCCCGGAGCAACAAGCTACATTTGGTTCCCCAAAAAATGTGAGAGAGAGAGAGAGAGAGGAGCCGATATGTGATAGTGATCGCATGTGAATGAATCAGTGGTTTACATTCAAGTAACCTGGGGATGGGCTGATGCTCCCCTACGTCAGTTCACGTTAGTTAGCTGTCGACGCCGCTGGGGCCTAAACGCACACATTATTACATTACACGAGTGCAGTGTGACGACGGGATTGCTCAGTAATATGTGAAGGGAATTAAATCAGGCTGTTACACCCTGCACTGTTTGTTTACTTGGAAGCTGGGGCTGGGGAAATGGCATTATCGCTCCAAAACAAATCGACTGCCCTACTGACGTGACACCCGGGCGAAGGAGACGAGTTTAAGGGGGATACGTCCAAACCAAGAATAGTCCTTTTGGGCAGTGTTTGTGACTGAAATCTGGGGCGTGAAAGCGTTCCCAGTGACAGTGTGTTTAACGCAGCCAGGAGCAACGTAACGTTAGCTTAGCCGCTAACGACCAAGCTAGGGAAGTCAAAGTCAAAATGCTACATGGCAGCAGTCCCGTCCACCCACAATGACAAACTGTGAACCCCGGGGCGAAATGTTTGTGGTCCACGCGTTCCCCGCGGGCCACTGAGTCTGCCAGGCCACGAGAGCAGCAAATAACAAAAAAATAAAAAGCAGCTGGGTGTAGCTGCTGTTAAATGACTAAGCAAGGGTTAATGCTAGCTGCCAGCGGCTAGCTCGGCTAGCTCCCTGCGAATGACAGACCGATATTTCTATTCACATCCCCCTTATTTCCACACTCACCGTCCTTGGTTTATCCCCTGCTCTTTATCGTTGATAGCCGTGGTATAGATCCGCCGGTATCTTTCGGCCAGAGCTCGCCCTGAGAGTAAAAGCTGGTACCGGGAGCGACAGTCCGACTGGGCTCCAGGGGTCGGACACGATCCCATCCCCGAACCGATGGTGGAGAGCTCCGCTCCCGCTCCCGACATGACCCGGACCCCCAGCCCCATGGCCGGGGACGAGGAGGCGGGCAGGATGCCCCCAGCACCGGCGCCGGCACCGGGACCGGCGGCCGCTGCCGCAGCAGCAGCACACATCATCGTTTAGGAGAACAATGCATAAATCACACAAACGACAGCGCAGCCAGGGCAGATCTAGCCATCGGATGCAGTCCACCGGGCGTCAAATCCGCAGCATGTCACGGCGCTTCGTCCGCTCCCGAGTTGCGCGAATGGCACGGTTATTGTTGTGATGATGGTGGTGGTGGTGGTGATGATGGTCCACGGTGGGCAGCGATTGAAGCGCTGCAGCTACAGCACAGCGTCTGCTTCCACCCCCCCCTCTCGGATCCGTCAACACGGCGCCCCTCTCCTCCAAAACGCGGCCGTCATCGCGCCGCACGACGAGAAGAAAACACAGCCTCAGTTCCCCAAAATCGACGCGTGCAGGTTGCGTTTGGTCGGCTCCTCGGTTGTTTCTTGACCCCGGAGAGGCAGCACCCTCAGCAGGGCTGCCATCTTAGCTCCATCATCCCTCCCCTCCCTCTCGCTCTCTCTCTCACTCCCTCCCTCTCTCTCTCTCTCTCTCTGCTTCAGTCCTGCGTCGCTAGCACGCAGGGGTATTTTCAATACCACCGATGCGACCATTGATCACCCCCCCCCCTCCGTGCGCAATTATATTCAGATCTACGACTCCACATAAATCCGTGACAGCGTCGGAAAGGAGTGGGAGATGAGGCGCGGGCGGCGGGCCGGTCCACGTTGCAGAGCGTGCACAGTTGGAATGTGAACATTTAATTTGCGGGGGTCCACGCGCAGCCCCTCCCAGTTTCATCTTAAAACTGCTATAATGTGACACTTTTTTTTTTTGCTTTGGTGACTCTGTATCCGTATTTTTCCTCCTCCTGCTGCTGCCATTTACAATCAATTCCCCGCTGCTCCATAAATAGCAGCTGTCCAGTGACCCACTGCTCAACTGTGAAATGTTGTCATTTTATTTTCATATGTGCTTGTTGGAGCAACTCTGCACGGGGGATTACAGCCTTTCACTGGGTATTAATATTATCATGCTTGTCGTCCCCTGTGGATATTTTGTCCTGCTCTGTAAAAAGTGGGGTTTTTTTAATTATGTTGTCATCTGGAACCAGAAAAGGGAACCTCACCGGGAGATAAATAAAGTTTCTATCTCTCTACCTACCTGTATGTCTATATATCTATTCATGAATTCACATATGAATGCTCAGACCTAGCCAGATGGCAGATGCACTGTTTATTAAACTTGAAAATGAAACTGCATGGAGCTGCTGAGGTCCCCCAGTGTTGCAACATTTGCTAACTTGCAGAATGCACTTCTTGCATCCGCGCCCTCTGACAGGGTCGAGGATGCTGCTGCGGAAAAGCTGTAGGACTGTGTGTTGGAGCGGCATCAGTCAAAGTGGCAGCAGAGGCCTGGATACACTGCAATGCATAGGTGGACAGAAAGAAGAGGTGCAGAAGACGCATGCCTCAGAGAAGTGTGTGTCACTCACACATGCATGTCTGATTGAATGCATGTGGTGACATGTTTTGCAGCGAATCAATTTCCAAAGTGCTCTAAAATCTCTCTGAAGTAAAACTTGCCATAAATGTCTCCTTTCTAGAATATTATACAGATGCGCATGTATGTGGACGTGCACGCACATCTTCTTGAGAGAGGGGAGGTATAGAGAAGGAGATTTACACAGGCCCTGGCAGTGCTTTATTGGCTGCAAGGCATCGCATCGGTCCAATGAAAAGAGAGGGGCTGGTCTACGCTCTCTTCTCATAGCAACCCAGGAAGCATTCAGAGACTGTCATGTGCATTACCAGGGAGCCAGCATGTATGGCCGATGACAAGTGGCTGACGAGGATTGTATCGATACAGCACGGAGAGAACGCTCTTTGAGAAATTCAGTAAAACAAGATTAGAAATGCTAAGGAGCGCATTTAGAGAGATCCTAATAACAGATGCAGCATCCGACTTCCCGCTGACCTTCTCCACCTTGTGGCACTCAGGTTGAAGGTTATAAGGAGAAAAAGACTAAATTGTGTAACCTATGGATGCAGCAACACCCAGAGGCTGCTCGTTTAACCCCCGGCTTTCTCTGCTCTGCCCTGCTCAGAGAAACGGAGGGAGGACGGGTGAGATATGTAGGCCAAGATGATGCCATAGGTCAGCTGAACTGGCTGTGATGACATCTAGTTGCTTTATGCGCCTCCAGGCCCCGCGGTTCGGGATAAAAAGTCTGGAAAAGGGTGTTGGAATTAGAGAAGCGAGTCTTCAGTCGCCCTGACACAATACCTCTGAACATGTCTCACTTTAGAAAGGCCGCGTGGATCGTGTTCATGTGCGAAGGCAGAATTATCGCGCCGCTATTATCTCCTCAGTCAACAACTTCGAGCAGGTCGCATTCATCTCGGCTGCTTGAACTCGCCGGGCGTAAAATGATCAGGACGTGTACTGCCTCCGGCAACTTGTTCTGATGGAGCTGCGCAACCACTGTTGTCATCGTCATATTGCTCTATCGCCGCCCAGTTTCTACCAAATCCCCTTGACTGTACCCTCTGTGAAGGGATAAGATGTATGTGGGGGGAGAAGACTGTTAGGTTATGTTGTGTTAGATTATGTTAGGCTGTAAACTGCAATTTTTCTGTTGATGCTAAACTGTTATTTGTTGTGGCTATATCTCCCTTTGTCCTTCTCCTTCCCCATTCGCTCTATATCTTCTAGGTGTGTTTCACCCTGTACGATCTGCTCCGTTGGATCCACTTTAAGTTGATGCGACAGGAGAATGAAGTACACCTGCGCCACTCAGTCAATAATCCAGATCCTTCATGCTGAAAGCATAACTTGCCCAACAGGACAGGTTGAAAAGAATAAACAAGATGTTATTGCTGGCTGACAGAGTGCATCTGACAGCTCTATCAGTGTCTTAATGGCGGTGACACAGACATGCTAACTCTGCCCTGGGATTTGTTTACTCTCCTACATTCAGCCATGCCCGGTCATGAAGCTGTATCCCACTAACCACTTGAAGTCAGTGTCGCCTACAGTGTCCATTCGCAGCCTCTGCGAGGACAATGCGAAGAGCCAACACTTCCTCAATGAACAAGTACTTGGCAACAGCGTCGGTTTCCAGAGCCTTCCCCTGGTGTGACTAGACGTTTAATCATTGCAAAGACGTCTGCATTCCTTCCCTGCTGTCATTGGTGCTAGGTGGGGTTCACCTCCTGGTATCACGCCGTCACACCCCAGTGTGCTATGTGCCTTTCATGCCTTTGCCACCCAGAACCTGGCACACCCACCAATAAGGCTAGCATAGAGTTCAGGTATGAACTCCATTCAAGTTTTATGTGCACTCCTGATGTTTTATCAAACAACCTTCGACCTCCTGGATCCGTCATAACTGCCCTCTATAGTAGTTAATCCCTTTGGATGGTACATATATAGATGTTTGTTTGTTTATTTAACAGCTTTCAATTTAAAGTGTCCTGAAATAACATCATTATGAATTGTTGCTTGACATAAAGCCGGGCTGAACTGAAAATTGAGCATGTTATATGTACAGAATATATATGATATGTGATATATAATATTATATGCAAGTATGTATTATATGTGCTATTATATCACTTCAGTGCATAGTGGATTTTTCATTCAGACTTTTGCGCTTGAGGCTGTAGCGAGATTTGCTCAGGCCTCAGTGGCATTTCTGTGGTACGCACCTCTGATGTTTATGATCAGGCAATAAAGTTGGAAGTGCTCGTTTCAGATAATATGACATTTATTGTCCTTCGGAGAGCGACAATTGGCTCTGTAACCTATAACTGAAAGTCACTCCTTCTGTCAGCGTACACGTGCTTGGTGTAAAGTCCGCTCTCAGCCTGACTTCAATGTAGGGGAAGCTGTCATGTCTCCAGAGCAAATAGCGATGTGTATTATTCTTCTATTTTCATTTTGGCACTGCGAATGCTATTACAATTGTCTTTCCACGAAGTCCTGGCAACTTGATGTTCAAGTATTGTAGGTTAAAAAAGCATGAATTCCACACCCACATAGCTGGAGGGCTTGGTGGAGGAGGGCTAAGTTGTAGTGCAGGTCCTTCAGCACTCCACCCAATTCTTTCTTTTTCATGCCTCAGACCAACAATTAGCAGCGTGTAAATGGTGATGACGGAGGGAGAGGAGAGCAGTGTGGGGGAGGACACACCCATGGGTGGCCTTGGAATCTCCTCCCTCGAGGTTAAAAGCAGCGGGAGGAATAACGCAGGTGTGATTGTCAAGTGCAGAGTAATAGACAGGTGTTTATCGCAGAGCTGTCTGTGGAGGTAAGTCGCTTGTTTCTTGCCAAACCGTTAGGAAATGTGTCCACGTGCAGATTTTTGTCCTAGTGATAACTCAAGCGTAGATCTGAAAGAATGCTCTTATCAAGGCTTTTTTATGTGTGACGCTTTGAGAGAAGATGGTTGCGAGGAAAATAGAGACAAACGCTCATTGCAAATCAGGATAGTTTTGTGAGTATTGTGAAGTCATTGTAGAGACTGTGCCTTACTTCAAAACATCTCGAGACATTACACACACACTTCGGGATTTCATGTACAAGCTTGTTGAGAACCTTTATTGCACAACACGGACCAAATACTGTGTCTATTCAGCTAATGGTGCACAGCAAACAGCGATGAAGTGCTAATTTATACAGACGCTGCACCTTCTGCCCCATCAGGTATTCAGTCCAGGCTCCCATATTACATGTAGACAGACCTCTGATATAATCTGCCACATCAGGATCAGAATACTTTACCCTGAAGACAAGTTGCATTCGTTGCATTGGCTCCTGAAGTGTCTTTGATTGAAAATTGTGGGAAAAATTACAATTCCTCTAAATATAAATGTATGGTATGACATGCTATTATGGTAAAAATAATACAATAGACTGCATGTAATGTGTTCTGTATCGATGTGATGTGCACTGATTTCAGAGGCGGCGCGTTATCGGACAGCACATTTGGAACATTGCCAGTGATTCGAAAGCAGCCTAACCTTAAAATGGCTTCATTTGTTCAAGCTCTGTTTTAGGTAATCAATACATCCACAACTGGACAAATGCTGCTCTTACAGGGTGACTCCCTTGAGCGTCTGCACATATCTGCCGGGAAGTGACAGATATGAAAGTCCTTGCGCCGGGGCGTGCGTGTAGTTGAAAGGGCACAATCTTTAAAATCAATAGCTCGTGGCCTGTCACCGGTACGCCCCTCTGTTTTGCTGACAATGGTGTGTTTAGAGAGGGTGTGTTATGGAAGGTGGCGTCTTGTCAGCGCAGATCAAGACAAACCAGTTTCGGCTTAATCACCAAAGTCTGGAGTTAAGCAAAACTGCGGTCGATATGCACCGGGACAAATATTTTCACGGCGTGTCACTCTGTGAGAGAACATATGTGAGATAAAAATGCAGTGGATACAAAGGCATTGTCATTTGAGACGCATGTGAGCTTGTCCAGGTCAAACTGCAACACAGGCCACGCTCAGTGCTCCTGGATGGCCTCCGGTCTGTGAGCCACAGTGCCGCCTACTGGTCAACGTACTGAAGCTTCATCATTATTATGTGATAAATTCTCCCTTTGCTTTCCCACTTGCAGGTGAAGTTACAAAATGAGCAGATACACGAGTAAGTACAGAGAAATGTCAAATGATACGAGAGCCTTTAAGTTCAGTCATTATTTAATGCACAGCAGCAGCACAGTATGCCAACCTTGTTTGAGCATAAAACAAGTGTTTTATACTTAATTTATTCAGCATTTAAAGAAGCAAAGCTATTCATTAGCCATTACAATTCAAAGTGCTTCACAAATGACAGAACATTCTGATAATCATCATCATCATCATGATAATGTAGACAGCAGAGCTTTTAAATGAACTTGAGGATAATGTAAAATAAATGAGACCCAACTACAACCAAGTATAAGACAAAAGTAACCAATTCAAAGTAAGGGAAACCTGTGTACCTGTGATATAATTACTAATATCCAGAAATGTTCATTGATTTATAATGATGTGTGATGTGTTGAGTCTCTGTCAACCACTGATGGCTCAAGTCTTTCCTTGTTGTGTGTTTGCAGCCAGGACCAGTAACTCTCTCCTGAAGGACAACAGCTGGATCAGAAAAAATGACGATGAGGACGAAGACATTGAGTAAGTGACTGCTCGGCACGCGCTGCTCATACTTCACCTTGAAACTGGCCTAAAATGACCACTTTTCTTCCTATTTCCTCTTTTAGCCGGGATCCAAACTTCGGCAAAACTCTTCTGAGCCACTACAAATCCACTGAAAGTCTTTCCAGGTAAAAAATAAATAAATAAATAGTTGACAACTAACTTAAATAATGGACAAAATCATAATCAACTGGTCATGGAGGACTTTGCTTTGTGTTAAACCTTGTCTATTGCTCACAGTCCAGCGACTGAAGAGACCTCCACCACCACCAAAACACCGATCCGCACATCGACATCTGTGCAGTCTCTCACCAAGAAGTACGTCGGTAGAGTAGGAGTCAGCAGTTGTAGAAGATGTGGACAAAAAGTGTAACAAAACTGTGTGTGGTTGACATTGCAGGTTCGGTGGGAGCCAGGATGAGCTGAGGAGCAGGTCAGTGAAGTGTTTGTGTAGTATTATAGTGTTTGTCTTCTGCAGAAACTATTTTGCCTGTTTTGTCTCACGATGCTGCGTTTTAATGATGCTTGCTTTCTCTCAGCAGCACCCTGCCTTCCAGCAAGACTTCGACATCTTACACCAGAAGGTACATTTCCTCAATGGCACAAAATAACGAAGCAGTATCCAGGAGTTTTATATGAAATCTAACGAATTATCTGTTTTTTTTATTCAAGCACGAAGTCAGATTCTCCTATCACGTATGTAACATTCACACTTACAATGACAAAAGCACAGCAAATAAAAAAATTTGATGTGTAATTTCGCATGTATCATATCACTACAGCACCACCACAACCAAGACGACTGTGATAGAGCAACCTAAGACAAGGTGCGTCCCAAAAGTGGCCAAAACCGAGCAGGAAATGTTTCAAACCTCTGCGTTTTTGCTGACTTGTTTTCTGTTGCTTCGCCCTCCAGCACTAAAACCACGACAGTCACCAAGGATGGAACCACCGAGACCACCGTCACCACCAACCAAACTCTGAGGTAGAGAGTGTCACCGCACTAATACTTCACGCCATCATATTAGACTCTCTGTGCCACTTTAATGACAACTGGGTTTGCTTGCAGGTCTCCTGTGATCAGTTCTCCCACCACTACAACGTTCACTGAGAGGGTCAAGTCCTCCAGCAAAGGGTAAAAATATCCCCCTGCTCTAAACGCAGATACTGGTACCTTTCCACAGTAAAAGTGCCTGTGCAGTGGTTTAATAGTACTCGGATAGCATTCAAAATCAGCAGTGACAGTGGCAGAGAGTGAACATGAAATAATTTTAGGATACTGGTTCTCAGTTTTAGGATGCTTCATTCTTATACAAAACAGCTACAGATGAACTATGGATGCTCTGTTGTTACATTGGTGTAATATTGATCCAAGTGATCTGTGGTGTTCACACAGGCCTCAGTACTCCACCTACTCCCCCACCAGGACGACCAAGGTGACCGAGACAACTGTTACCAGCAACAAAGAGTGCGTTTACCACTTCGTTTTCCCTTCGATCACTGTCAAATCCGAATCGCTACATTTCTCATGCAATTCCTCCCTCGTGTCTGTGCAGTGTTGAGGACAAACTCTACGACACACTCATCCCCTCGTCTGTCAAGGACTCACCCACTGACAGGTTGACATTTCATCCAAGTCTGGACAATCATTTATACCGATCGGGACACAGGCAGTCAGTAGTTACAGATGGTGATGATATGTGTGATATGTCTCGTTTTACAGAAAAACAACAACAACCACAACAACTGTCACCACCACTGAGACTGTGCCAGTGAAGAGCAGCACCAATGTCAGGTGAGTTTCATTCCTCCATAAAATCACAGTAGAACAACAAATGGGAAAAGACGCTCTCTACCCCAGCTTGAGTCGTTAAGCCGAAAGCTAAGAAATTCTTGAACCACGACAATAATATCCATTATACGCTGCCGTGTCACCGAGCCCTTACATAATACGTTTTTCATCTCCACCTCTAGAGATGTGTACAGGCTAATTAGAGGCCCAGATGGCCTGTGGGTGTGTGTGCTCTCACAGCGCCTGCCGCCCTCTACAGTGCGTCCCTCTGCCTGTGCAGCCACAGACGCTAATGACAGAATATTTCCCTTCGAACGCTGAACCCGTGCACTTGTGAAAGCGCCTCCTCACAGTCCAGTGCACTCGACTTACAACGCGACCTGTTTTCTTTTTTTGCTTTTCTTCCGCAGCGTGGAGGACAAACTCTACGACACGCTCATCCCGTCCCCTATCAAGGGCGATGTCTCTCCCACGCAGAGGTGATCTTACTCACCGGGCCTGAAACCACTGTTGATATTGAAAAGCAATCAGTAGCAAAATGTAAGTTTTCTGTTTTCTGTAATTCCAGCAAAACAACCGTTACCATCACAGAGACGGTGAAGAGCAGCCCTAACGGGTGAGTTACCACTCTGAAACAGCGGTCTTCGTCTTCAGCAAAAAGACACTTGGATGTTAAATGTTTCGCCTTGCTCTGGTTTCTTTCAGAGGCGATGTGAAAACTACAGCAAGGTCCTCCTCCACGTAAGACACGTCAATCATGTGTAACACGGCCAAAAGTGACAGTTGCAGGACTGCTTCTGCATATTCATACTGCTGCTGTGTTGACAGGGTTGAGGATGAGCTGTATGACACCCTCCTGCCAAAATCCATCACGTCTTCCACCGTCAGGTGAGATCTTTGTGTTTATCAACACGTAACCACTCAGGTATACCAGTAAAATTCAGTTATTAGTATCGTCAGCCTCAGACAGGTGTGCACATTCTGGATATTGCATTGTCTATTTGTACTGATATAATGAGCTGTATATAATCAGCCTTATGTTTTGTGCCTCTTAGAGTGGAGAGCCCGACCGTGTCGTCACCATCCTCCACCAAAAGGACTCTGAGGTAAAAATGCCGGTGTCTGTTCACTTTATAGAGTTGCTTTGAATAACATGTGCTAAACATCATCAACCGAAAGCATTGCTTTCAGATCTTTGTTGAACAATACCATGTCTCACTAAGAACAAGTTAAATGAGCAAAATGAATCAGTTTGGATCTTTTATGTTTCAAAAAGCAAAACTCTACATGGACAGAATGAGAGAGGGAACATGCTTAGTTTAAGTAGGTTTACCCCTAAACATGCTCACAGGTTGCGGATTGTTGCTAGCATATTTAAATCATCCCTATGTGTCTCTGAATCACAGCTACAGCTCGTACACTGATGACGTTCCTTCCACTCGCACCACCTCCTACACCATCAGCAGCAAGCCCAGGTAATCATTTCATCGATATGAACATCCCTCACACGTCTCTGCCTTCAGAGTAAGAATAAAGGTAGTTTTATTATGCCTCATTGTGTTTAAACGTTTGCACCCACAGCGAGGACTACAGCAGTAAAACCTACTCTTACTCCAGACCAGACTCCAGGTAGGAAGGAGAGCGTGCCAAGGCCTTATATAATGATTCGCCTTCTCATATCCACTGAATACACAATGAGAAAGAAATGTCCTCCATCTCACATGCGACCTGTGGTTCTTTTTGTGTTTGTTCAGCTACGAGTACAGCAGCATCACCAGTCCCACTAGCTACACCTCATCCTCATACACCAGGAGCAGCAGGTATCTCATCCTATCAAACACAGCTGGCTTCAGTGTTTCTGGACAGATTTTATAGGAAAGTAAAGCTAGGACTCAAACCCTGGCAGAGACTGATAACCCGTTAACTCTACCAGCAGGTCTGATGACATCCGGACAGATCCGGTCTACTCTACCTCCAAGACGTACACGTCTTCTGAGAGGTAGGACACTTATCTCCTCACCTAGTAAGAAGCAGTTGCTTTCCCCCCTAAAGGGAGACCAAGAGTACAATCAGCTTGTGTCACACGCAGGACTGTGCATGAGAAAGACCTGTGCAACTACTGCCATCGCCCCTTCAATGGCGACGCCAAGATGGTGCTGGATGACCTGAGGATCAGATGCCACGCCACCTGCTTTAAAGTGAGCCTCTCGATTTCATGATTCTCAGCATCACACAATAGGTGAAAAATTAGCATTTACTATTTAAAGTGCGATCTCGAAATAGGACGAATCTCACAAGTGAATGGTGTTTGAGTGGATATGCTCTGAGGGGACTGTGCAGCTGGCTGCTCAGCCAGGGTGTCTCTGCCCTCGTGTGAACGCAGTGTTTGCTTGTGTTTGCCAGTGCGAGGTGTGTAACAGCACTCTGGGTCAGCTGAAAGCCGGGGACAGCCTGTGGATCTACAAACGCATGGTGCACTGTGAGAACTGCTTTGAGGTCACCAGAGGTAAAACAAATAAATCAATGAAAAGTTCCTACTGCAGTGCATCAGAGTTTATGTGACTTTGCTTGTTTTGTTTTGCTGAAAACTAATCAAACCACATTGATTTCTCCCCCCCACACACACAGATAAGTGGAGACGCTGAGATGTCCCCCATGCCTTCACTTCAGCCAAAAGCGTGTGAAGAATGAATGCTTATTAATATGCTTGGGTAACATGGGTTTCATTGTTCCATACAAGTGTCCATACATAATTAGCAGAGCTGAGCTTGAGTGCTTTAACCAATGTCATTTACATAAAAGAACAGTACTGCAGCTACTCTTCACTGTGTTGTTGATATCATGATATTGCTGCCTCTGTATAAACTCATCTGACAACTTTGACTAAAGGAAACTGTGACACAGTGTTGAGTCCTCCAGGGGTTTATTTGTGTAAAACATGATGACAGACATTGAAATATTTTGGGCCGGGGGCTTTTTCTTTGTGCAATAAAGGCGTTCAGTTTCTTAACCTAAAAACTTTGTTCAGTTATTTCTGTTTTGTTATACTGTCCTTGGCTCATGTCATGCTTTTGTTCTTTACTTATTTGAAGGGACAGTCCACAGTAGTCTGATATATCTATATCTTCTCATACATTAACATGCGGTGCAAAGTGCTACAGTATACACAACTAAGCAGAGCCCAACAACACAAAATCTACAACTTTCAGTATGTTTAATCATGGAGAACAGACAGAAAAACAATTGACAACAGTAGCTTTGTAACTTTGACGTGTGAGTTTTTGAATGACTCCCTTTCATAAAGAGCAGATTTTATCGTTCTAGAGACTCCATAACATACTTTGAAGAGAAATGGAAGAAGAGGACACAAGACACAACAATAACTTGGCTGTATCCATGGTGCTTTTCCTTCAGTTGCCTAATTTCGTGATATCAATCTTGTAGTCTGACAGCGGACATTCCTTTAAGTCTATCAGGACATTTCTGACATAGCACTGACAAACAATTGGCTGAACTTCATCACATAATCTAAAATTCTAGGTCAGGAGATCGAATGCGCAACAATCTTGTTTACTACAGATCTCAGAGGTCATGTCCTTTGCATTGTCCCTGGGAATTTAGTGGCTTATGGAATGTGCCCTGCATTACTAATTAAGCCCTGTTTCTAATTATTCTGATAAGACAATGTGCTAAATTAGTCTGCAACAGCATACAAAATACTAAACAGCTGTAGCTCTGTAGGCCAACAAGTAAGTATATGCCATGAAATGAGTTGATGTGCTTTTTTTTTGATAATATGCTTTTTTTCTGAGAAGCATTTTTACATTTTTTTCAAGTGCATCACCTCATGTATCTGACATCCTCATTATATTGTAGTGTTGGGGGAGGTCGATGGGCAGAACCTCCCACCATGCTGTGAGGCATGTGATGGATAATTGTCTTTTAATTGCTGTTAAATGCTATTTGGAGCACAGTTAGCGCTTATGGTTATTAAGTATCGCTAAGTTATTGTTTTGTGTTTGTCGGTGTAGAGTAGACCATGTGTTAAAATGATGGCACAACGAATGGCCATCCGGCCAGAGAAGTCAGTTACATATATATTGAAAAACAGAACTTTTCGGTTAATTGGTAGTGATAATCATGGACACTGATGGAAATTTTCATAAAAAATATTTCTACGTTTCATTAAAGAAATATATAGAAACAATCTTGCGTCTTACAACTGTTTACTTCGCTTGTAAGTCACTTTGGATAAGAGTTCTGTTTGTCATATATAAACTCTAATGCTGCTACAATGCTGAATAATATCAAAAAGGTTGTAGGATCCAATCCAATCCAATCCAATCCAACCCAATCCGAAATGTCACTATATAAATTGACAATGAAGTCAAAAATATCCCTATATTTGTAATATATATATCTATATGTAAGAATATATAAGCTATTAAGCTACGCGTGTAATGATACCGACCAATAATACAGAGTGTGATCTTTGCAAAGACATATCTACAGTACAATGTGTGCAGACACAGCACCCATACAAACATGGTGTGGTGGGAGTTGAGCTGCGAGCTGCTGACCAATCAGAAGCAGGCTGTGCCATCATCCCAGTGGCGGCAGCGGCAGCATCAGTGTGTGTGTGTGTGTGTCTGGGAGTGAGCGTGTGAGTCTGAGTGAGTGTGTGTGTGTGTGTGTGTGTATAGTAGCCTCAGACAGGGAGGGGGGGAATGTGGACACCCTCTCTGAATTGAATAGGACCCTCTGCAGGCAGCCAGGCAGCCAGGCAGCAGGCAGGCCGTGCTTTCTTTTTTGCCTCCTCTCTCTCTCTCTCTCCTTCTCCCTCTCAATGTGCTTTTTACCAGATGGAAGCAGAGGTGCTGAACCCCCAGATGATGGCAGACGTCAATGGCAACAATAAGATCAGCAACGCGGAGCTGGAGGTGCTGAAGCTGCAGGAATTGGTCCGAAAATTGGAGAAGCAGAACGAACAATTGCGGAGCCGAGCGAACGCCGTAAACAATTGCTCCTCCTCCGGCCCTCATCTGCAGACCGGAGACTCTTTCCCCTCGAAATATGGCTTTCCCAGCCCCACACGGACCACCGAGGAGCCCTTCGCCTATTTCCAGCCCAGCTCTGCGCCTCCCGCCGCCTCCGAGGAGCAGGAGGAGGAGGAGGAGCGGGCAGAGGAGGAGGAGAGGGGAGCCACTGTTATGGATGAGCTGGATGTGCTGGACCTCAGCGTCGTGCTCCCTATCGGGGAGGCTGATAGCTGGTAACCCACTCTGATCGCATCATTTTGCATATTTCATTCCTAAGAAAAGAAAAAAAAACCCAAACTAACTGCATGGTGTCTCAGTAAACACTGCCACTCCGGTATCAGCTGCGTACGTGGTCGCCTCAGCCAGAGTGACTTGCACAGAAGGGGGGGAAAACAACATGAGGCTGCATCACAATAGAGCCCACGGTGTCACATTGAGCACCGCTCCTCAGACTGCCAAGGGATGAGAGTGCAGAACCAGAGTTCACAGGAGGAGATACGGCACCAGGAGAAAGAGATATGGGTCATGCTAGGTACTGTCATGTCATTTACATGCAGGCGCTTTATCCAAAGTGACTCGGATAGAAGGAAACGGTCAGGCTGTATCTCCAAAAGCCTGGAGATACAGACTGCCAGTTTAGGAGGACATATGACAGGAGCAGGAGGAATAGCGTTGTATAATTTACATACATATTTACATGTGGTCGTTTTATCTAAGGAGATTTAAAAAAGGCGTCCCAAAAGAGACCATAATGCCTCCATCGCATCCACTGCTCCTCAGACTACCAAGGTGTGCAGAGTTTAGGAGATGGAGGAGTAGGATGATATCATATCAGCCACCTTAACACAGCTATAATAGTGAATTAGCAGGAATGTAACAATAACAAAAAAACAAGAGACCCTCTGTCTCTGACAGATGCTGGAGAGGCCACGGTGGTGCCAGGCAGCCACAGATTTGTGACATTACGTGTAATACTACCCTGCTTATTGATTACATTATCGATCCCTCTCGGACAGCTCGAAGGCGGTCTCCTAGGAGGAGAGGAACAAAATCAGATTTCCAGAATGGTGGTATCTACAAAGGGCAAGGCAGCGGTGGGATGAAATTAGAAACAACGACCCCACCACCTCCCACCCCCCTCTTCCTTCAGCCTGCGATCAAACAAACAGCTGGGCTTTGTGCGCGGTGCCGAGCCCCAGGCTGGACTACTTTGGAGCCGGGTATCTGCCGACCGAGGTGGCTCGCACTCACTGACACACTCACTAACTAGCTGCTGGAAGCCTCGATGCGCCTGTATGCGTGCGGTGTGATGATGTGGAAAATGTAGCACGCCACTCCGGCGTCCGGCCTCCGTGCCTCACATCTCCTCACTCCGTTAAACTTAACTATCTGACCCCCATCCACCCCGCCCCGTGGCGGTGTGACACCATGGCCTAGTTGCCGAATGAAATGTCAATTCTCCTCGGCTTTCCACAGTCACCCACTCCGAGGTGACGCATCATTTATTTTACAGCCCGCTATGGTTTTTTTCTTCTTTTCCATCTCTATCATCCATCTCATCGATTTTGTCATCGTTGTGTGTCTTTTTTTAACTGGCCTTGTGGGCAAAGTCCATTCGGCAGGGACCCCTGTCAGCTTGTTTTCTTCCACGCTTCTCAGTGGTCAGAGGCAGCGGGAGCTGTTAAAATGGGGGATTTCATTTCCTGGGGTGATAAAAAAAAAGCACCCAGAGCTGCAACTAGCAATTCATTTCTGCAGGCATTTCATTATTCTCTCCTTTGACTGACTCGCTGGTTGGTTGTAAAATGTTCGTGTTTTGTAATTTCGAGCGTCAAGTAGAATTTTCAGATTATTATTTTTGTGAAAAAATCTAATAATAGCCAAGAATACCATGATTAAACTACAGAGCGTTTGTCAGTCCTTGTTGTTAAAAATGCCTGAAACGCTGAAATCCAAATAGTGCGTGGTTCATATTGTTCATGGTCTAATCTATGAAATGACTAATTGACTGCCTATTATAGGCGCCCTGAGCAGGAGGAGGTAACGCTTCAAGACTCATATGTCCTCACAGCCTCTATATTACTGCGCAGAGTAAAGCTGTCACTTTGAGATATTTTATTTCACAATATTGCCTTCATGGTTTATGTTATTGCCAGTAAAAGGGCAATTGCTCCGGCTTAGCTTGTATTGACTTTAGGTTCCATAAAAAAAAATAAAATAAAAATCACTCCCAGAACGCGGACACGTATGTACCCTTGATATAAAAGTGTCCTAACCTCTCTGGGCTGCTCCGAAAATCATTGCCACTGTAAAATTCACAGCTCCTCGGCTAAAGTGTGTGCTGCGCTCCGTGTTCCAGGCTGTACGTGAGTCCCAAAGCCCGGCTGCATGGCGAGAGCATCCTCAGCCCTCTCCAGTGGTGCAGGCAGGTACTGGACCACCCAGGGCCCGAGGTGGAGCTGGCCAGAATGACCCTCTGTCACAGATTAGACCAAGGTACAGTGTGCTTTCCGCTCAGATTATGAGTCCCCTCACCCCCCCCCCCCCACCCCCCCGGACACATCTGCACAGCTGTGTCTCTGGCGGTTGTGACATGTGATCCTAAGCCGTGACACGTTTCGCCCACAAAGTGACTCCATGTGCAGCGGGATTTCTGACGCAGAGCCGCGGGAGCGCCTCCCCGCACGCTGCGCAGCCGTCCCTAACCATCTGACCGTTCATCTCACTTCTCTTTGAATTTATGGGTTTCAAAAGTAGCACCGCCGACATCCCACTGAGCGATAATTTCCTCGCTTAGTTGGAAGGGCTCCCATTTGCACCTATCAGTATCTCGGGGGAAGAATTAAGATCGGTTTAAGGGATTTGCGAGTCTGCCTGAATAAAACTATTCGGCTTCGAAGGAGCTCCGGCTGTGATGCGGGATTGTACGACTTACGTGCATTAAGTGGAAAACACTGCAGAGGATTATACGGTATAGCTGTGGTAACGTGATCACAATCAGGTGGTAAAAGTGCACAATCCAAGAGTCAAAAATTCACTGTCATGTTTTCGATATATACTCAAAGCCTTGAAGACGCGTCGATGTGTTGAGAACGTAGCTGGAGCTAGCGGTGAGTTAGCTAAGCTTAGCTTAGCTTAGCTTAGCTTAGCTTAGGTTCAAGACTGTGAACAACCTGGCAGAAGCCCAGCAGAGAGGAAGTCACCCGTTTCAGCCAGCAAAGCGTCACCTTTACACTTTGTTTTTTTTTGTTTTTTTTTAAACGTTTGAGGTGAAATGTGACGTTCAGCGAGGGAGCCGTGGGCAGACTCCTAGACAGGGAGTTAACTGGCTATAAACAGACACAGCGTGTCACTTAAATAGCGAGAGGTCACACCGAGAGCAGAGGTGGATAAATGCGAGCTCCAGCGAGTGAATGGGATTAAACTAGGACAGCTAGACAGTGAGTGAACTGCCAATGGGACTAAAATACAAACTCGCAGTAGAACTGCGGTACAGGTGGCAGGGGGGGTAATTGGCTAATCAGTAGTGATTGGTGACTGGCTCGCAGCCTCATTCCCATTAGTTTTTCGAGAAACTAAAAGCAATGTTTCTAAAAATGTTAATCGACACTGCTGCTTATAGTTGTTTAAGGTGTAGTGGCTGTTCAAAATTCACATGTAGTATATATAGTATATGAAATCCGTGCAGTTCTGCCAGTATCTAAAAATAGTGTTTTCCTTGCATTTTGCCCTCTCCTTAGAAAATGGCTACTAGAGAGAGTACTTTCATGCACACTGGTGTCTTGGTTTTCCTTCTCTCTTGGAAAAAGACCAAAGCCCAGTTATTCAGTGCCCTCTATCAAAGGTTGTTATATTATCCAGGTTGTCCGATTGTTGCAGTGTTTGAGCTGTTCGCAGGCTGCCATTTCTGTGCCAAGTGCGGCTACGTGCATGCCAGCGTAGCTCCGTTCTTCACATCATGATTAAAAGACACAAAGCGTCGACACCCAGCGGACCTTCGTTTTCACGAGCACGTTGACCAGTTTGGGGACACGATCTTGCCCAGCCCACATGGGGAGGTGGCGCTTATTTGTGGAAACAAATAACCCAAGTAGAACAGAAACTCACTGTGCAGTACGGAGACGTGCCGCTGAGGCACGCTCGCCGGCGGACCTAGTTTTAGAATTTGGTACTCGACAGTTTCGACAGCCGTGCGCGGGGAGGGATATGGTTGCCGTAGCAACCGTGCTTACATTAACTGGGTTTTGGAGGCAGATTTGCTGTTCACACAGCCTGCAAGAGGCTCTTGTGCCGTTGCGTGCGTCACTACATACGGTGCACTTGCGGGTCGCACGTTTTTTTCTGTTTCGGTTATGGCGGATCTGTTCCCATCCAACCGTGATTTCGTGACGCATGCTCGATCGTTGGCCGTTCGTTGACATGCACGTGTGCGGTTGTGTGTGTGTGTGTGTGTGTGTGTGCGTGCGCTTGCAAGGCCCCTTTTCTTCCTCCCAAGCACAGTATTCAGGGAAGGTTGGCTCTCCTCCCCGGTGTCATGAATACACCCTTGTCTTCCCAGTTCCACTGACTGTTTGTTTGTGTAACCTGCTGTGAATGCTAGTTTTATCCAGTAGTGCTCCGGCCTAATTGTGTGAGGAATGCCTAATGCCCCGACGCTCCGGCAGGTGTGTGCCTCTCCGACTACCAATTGGCGGCGGCGAACTCGCCGTTTACACACTCGACGCGCCGTATTTAACGTCTGTGGTGTCTTTCCAGGCCTAATGCGCTCAACGCTGGGCCGCATTCATTAGTGGGAAAAGAACAGTGCCGCTTTCAGGATGCTTAGTTTTTAGTAGCGCTTGATAAAGAGGAATTAATGGTCTTTTAGAAGGGGCCTTTCAGGGTGTCGATGAGCCAGTGAGAAGGACCTCGTTAAAAGGGACCAAATCAACAGGTTGTCAGGCTTTCCATATGGCTGCTTTAGCGCTGATTTATAATCTCATTTGTGTTTAACCGTCATGAAAGCCATTAGCCCCCACTGTAAAAACCCTCAAATGAATGTTGTGACAGTGCGTGAAATGACCAAGGCGGGATTTAGAATGAAATTTAAAGCGATATAAATGTGACCTCCTCACCCCAAAGTAGACCATAGTAGGTCTAATTCTAGTTTTGGGAATGGGATGTAGCCTACATGCGCAATCCCTGCTTATCCTAAGATCCCTCTAAAAAAAAAAAAAAAAAAAATCTGTAGTTTAGCCCAATAAGCTGCGGTGGTAAGATAAACCTCGTCTTACTGCATCAGCCTCGTCTGTCTGAGCCCTGACCCAATCATTTAAAACATCAATACTGATCTGTAAAAAGCAGATTAACATCCGGCCACACTGTGGCGAAATATAATCGATGCACTGTATTTGTGTGTGTGTGTGTGTGTTTGTCACAGTTCACTGCAGAGCAAGCGCACTAACATGCTCCATGTTTCTGTGTCCAGCTAAGCGGAGGCGAGGACTCTCCTCGGTCCGTCCGTACAGCTGCATAGAGGGCCTGTCCACCCTCAGCTGCCCCGTCCTGCCTTACTCCAAATCTACTGCACTAACCGAGTCCACAGGTAACGCAAACCCCAAGCCACGGACCTCTAATGAGAGCTATTTAGATCAGCACGCTAATCGGTTTTGTGGATTAATTAGGCTGACTGGCCTTGAGTGAAGTGATTGTTGTCTGCACACCACATATCTCTAAATGTTTAACTCGTTACAATGGAATGAGACACTCTGGAGACCTTTGGGACACAGAGATTGAATCAATGAATTGATGTGTGTGTTGAAATGATTATTTCACAGCAACGGACTACATTTTAGTCATTTTCTGTAACAACCAGTCTCATTTTTTGGTTATTATTATCAGTCTTAGCAACGTTTATGAATCATAATATTTTGTGCTATAAAGCGCAAATAAACAAATAGACGTGTATTTCAGTCCTGGGTTGAACTGGGTTGAAGTCCCGTGGCTTAGGTGATCCTCTAATTTTCTTTCCTTCAGTAGGTCAGATGCAATCTGACCTACTGAAGTCTAATCCTGCGAAATGCATACTACGAGATGAACTGGCTCAAAAGTCCACAGGTCAAAATTTCAATTTGTCCAAAATTTTTTGGAGCAAATACAACCAAACTCCTGACAACGTTCCCATGAGCCTTGGGTTTACTTCATGTATAGTGCAAACAGGCAGCCTGCATCAGACCCTTAGTTAGTCTTGTTAGTGCACAGCAGCGTGCTTTCCCTGAGTACGCTGTCCTTTGTAGGGCAGCCTTCTCCACGTTCTCACACTTTCACACAGTCACGCCTTTAGACTGTCCAGTAAAACCACAGGCTGGGGCGCTGCCCCCCGAACAGCGCTGCTTTTTCACTCTAACCAACCCCACCTTTTTAACAGCATAACACATTTGCACAGGGGGAACACATGAAGGCTAATCACCTCGCCGTTTGCTCGCATTTTGCAGGGATTTAAGACATTATAAATATTTCACAGCTGGTGTTTCTCTCGTTTTTTCTCCACGTCACTTTCAGATGAATACGCGAAATGGAGCCCAAAGCATCTGTTGCTTCCAAAATGCTTTGGTAGCTCGCTGTGTGAACATAACCCAGATCCCATAACAACCTGTTACTTGCAGTTTACAAACAGATTAGATCAGCAAATTCGAGGGATTAAAAGGTCACGACCTCAAACAGATGGAGAGAAGGCGGCTCAAACTCCTCCGAAAATCTTCCTCCTTCCCTGCTCATCCATATTTGATATGAACAGAAATGCTATGAAAGGGAGCCTGGATTTGCATGTCAGGCCAGCGTTTGAATCTTCTCTCTCTGTCGCTGTGTTTTTCCCTCCCGTCAAGCCGGCTCACCGTTGTCAGGTCAGTCCCTTCTCCAGCCCACGCTCCCTCTCAGGCCCAGCTGCAGCTTCAGCGACAGAGCGCCCACCTTCTTGTCAAACGCCTCGCTCCACAGTAAGTGCCAATGCGTCCTCTCCGCTCTGTCATTCATCTCACTTACACCCGGGCCTGAGTCACCGTCACCTGCAGTGCTATCGTGCACTTCGACACGGGAACGTCTTGGCTCGTCCCCGCCTCGCAGAGCGAGATGGCCTCGGCGAGACTGATGTGACCGTCTGTCTATGCGTGTGTGTGCGTTTAGATGTGGGTCGCCGGCAGGCAGCGATCAGTCCCCAGTCTTCCCTGGACAGTGAGGTGGGTGTGTCGGAGCTGGAGGATGACTCCATCTCCATGAGCTACAAACTGCAGGACATGACAGATGTGGAGGTCATGGCACGACTTCAGGAGGAGAGTAAGTCGCCCGTCTTAATGTCCTCTAGGCACGACACGGGGTGGAGAAAACAAACTGGCTGTGGGTCACGATGCAGAAGGTCTATGAAAATAAAAAGCATTCCTCCTTCCTAAATTGAATATCCTGTTGATGATATCATTTTCATCCTGCTTTGGTTTCTTTACCTCTAGTAGAGAAATTAGATTCATTTAGGTATATTTGATTTATCAGAGAGAGTTGCACCAGCCAGCTCTGGCTAGCATTCTGGATTTCGAGGTGTTTTCATGCTGTCAGATAAAACAGGTTGACACAAAAGACTGGTCTGCATTCTGTTTCTGAATAATTGATGAAGGGCGGTCCCACCAGGAAGTGCATCACACACACGTTGCAGGTTCAGCTCATAGCATTGATCTGCCACCCTATAGGTCTCCGACAGGACTACGCCTCTACCTCAGCCACAGCCAGCCGGCGCAGCTCCAGCTTCTCCCTGCACTCCTTCAGGCGCAGTGAGATGGACCTGGAGGAGGAGGACGAGGAAGACGAGGGCTACGACCAGCTGCCTCCCCCCCAGCCTCGGCTCTTCCGCACAGGGTCTATGCAGCGGGGCAGCCTGCCCCACTCCCACACCTTCTCCAGCATCAGAGACTGCAGACGCAGCTCCGCCTCCCCCCAGTTTTCACTCAGTGGACTCTCCCAGTACTCGGGCCCCTCCAGCCTGACCACAGAAACACACACAGCTTACAGGAATAGCACAGGTGAGCGCCTCATGGCGGAGCACAAACGTTTTGGAGGTCTCAAGATAAATATGAATATGGAGGTCCCCGTGTCAGGCTGACGGCTTCTTTAGAGAGCATTGCTGTATGTGCCAAGAGGGATTGAAAGCTTACTCTTGGTTACAGGATTTAAAAAACATCCGCGATTAGGTTTAGTGTTGATGTGGATGTTCTGTCCATACCAGGACATAGCTGACGGATTTGACTTTTTGCCCTACAAGTATTATAACTTTGAAAAACATGCATTTGATGCAGTTTTTGATGGAATATAAACTTTAAAACTTGCTGAGAATTGGATGAGAAGATAAAAAAATGAAGTGACTGCCTGCAGCTTCAGTTATTGAGGCATGAGGACAGGAAATGGAGGGATTCAGGGCCACGCAATTAATAAATGACATCATATCTCAATTGTCCCACAAAAAAGCGTGTTGTACAAATGGCACGTGACAGTTTTAGATGTGATTACGCGATTATGTCTCGGCTGGAAGCAGTAATGTTCACCCCTCCCGTCCCCATCCCCAAATGTTAAAACCTTCCGCTCATGTTTGAACTGCTTGTGTGTGTGTGTGTGTGTGTGACACGACACCTGACCTGCTTTGTCGATCTGGTTGCGTAGACAAGCTCCGGAGGAGCATGCCCAACCTCATCCGAGCTCCCAGCATGCCCAGTGTCCCCAGTATGCCATGCCTGGCCTCCCCCATCAACCCATCCTCCCACGGCCCCTCCTCCCTGCCAACAATATCCTCCCTGCGCAGCAGCCAGAGCTTTGACTCGTCCAACGGGCTCGCACGTCTCCAGTCCTCCAGTAAGACTCTTTTGAAAAGACGTCCGTGAATACATCGACCCTGGGCGGCTCCTGCCTCTTGATATGGAAATGCGGTTTTTCTCTCTGAGCGTCCCCTCTGCTGTGTTTTTAGTTCCCTCTCCGGGGCAGCTGAGTCAGCGAGTCCAGAGTGTGGGGAACTTCCCCACCGCGCCCCGGCACCCGCTCAAAGCCACGGCCTACGTGAGCCCCACGGTGCAGCAGGGCCCCACCGCCCCCTCCTCCCTGTCCACCTCCGTCAGTCTGCACTCCATCCCCAGCAGCGCCGCGCTGACTCAGCCCCTCAAGCCCAGCGGCGGCAGCAGCCTGATGCCGCAGCCCCTAAAGGTCAGCGCCACGCAGACGGCCGTGCCTCGCAGCTCGCTGCCTCGCCCCGCCTCCTTCATCGGAACGAGTGGAGTTCCACGGCCGAGCAAGATCGGCCAACCCACGCGCAGGTGAGGGCAGCTCATACTGTTGAACCCATCAAAGCAGTGGGGGGCTCTTGCAGCTGGAAGGATGATAAAAATTGCAAATTAATGAACAGGAAAAGCTCAGCAAGAGCCCCGAAGAAGCACTGCGAGTGATAGCCAACTCAAAGAACTGTAATATCTCAAAGAAGTGGGTTGCAGTCTTCATTTAGTATTTATAGCCTGACCAACCAATATGCCTTTTCACATTGTTTTGTCTGTATCAGTCAAACAAGCAACTGATTCAAAAAGAATAGCAAGCAGCCTAAATTTTCTAATCTTCCAGAGTTTTCCAGTTTCTCGAACGTTAGAATTTATTACTTCACCTTCGCCTCAGGATTTGTCCGATCATAAAGTCAACTGTACTGCAGAGGCAAATAGCAAGACTATAGTGCCACAGTGTTTAAACATTTACATTGGCCGTCCTGCAGGTGGTGCTGTGGATACTATACATACGGGGACGCATTTAGAAAAAAAAACATGCATGTCTTTTCCTTTGACCGTAATGATAGTGACTTTGTTTTGGTGTTGGCTGGGTGTTTGTGCCTGCAGTTTGCTGACGCCTCCAAAGAGCCTGGCTGCCCTGAGCGCCCTGCGGGACGGCAGCTGGAAAGACGGCTGCTACTGAACCCAAACACGGTGACGTTCAACAGGTGTCACAGGGTAACGCTGCTCGGGACCCAACTGATCCGAAGTTTTTGTCGTCAGGAGGGCCCAGTCTCTGGGCTGTGACCCGAGAGAGAGAGAGAGAGAGAGAGCGAGAGAGGGGGAGAGAGCGACTGTTAACGTTTCTAAAAAGGCACTACTCCTCACCGAGGGGCGAAAATGGTGACCGAGAAGAGTATGGGTCCAGCAGGCTGGATCTTCCGCTAACTACCTGCTGAAACACACACTGACACACTACGAATCAACTTGGCAATATTCTGATAATCGGTTGTTTAAATGTGAACTGGATCTTCTTTGATATTTGTTCTTTTAAGTTGTCATTGTGGATAGTTTCGGCTCTCATTCTGCACAATGAAAACGTCTCTCTAGTGGAAGGCTTAGAAGAATAGGCCGCACTCTTGTACATGCTTTCACTGATTTCCTATGACTAATTTTGAGATTTATTCATTTTTGTCAGTCTGTGGTGTCAGATATGAAGTTGAACCTTTTGTTACATCCCGTGCCTGTTGAACAGTATTGTAATTCATCTCACTTCTATTTATCGGCTGGACCTCGCAGCACTTTTGATCAGAACTATGATTAATACTTTGAGATCGGTGATCTGCTTTCTTTCTTGAGTAATGACATTCTGTTAAAGTAAGTGTGCACACATTACCTTTTGGCCTGTTCCTTTTCATTATGGTTTACGTAAGAGCTGAGATTTTTAATGTTCTTTGATAAATATAACCGCTGCAATGATATTGCACATAGAGCCCTGACGCTTTTTATGGATGACACAAATCTAAAAAGGACGTGTTTTTAAAGTGAATAAAAGCCTTTCAAAATATTTCTGTTTTTTCTGTCCTGCCTTAAATGTAACTGGTGCCCTAATGAATGTCATGCAAAGAACTTTACTTTTAATGAAAGCAGAGCAAATGAGCTTATTAATGTTTTTGTCAAGTGATATAAGTGGTACTTGTTCATTTAAAAGGGAGTCTGTATTTAATGCTGATAGGCTGAAGAGGACCACTGTTAGTAGTGAACATCTCATTTGGACAACGTTATGAATTTACGAGGCTTGATGTTCAATTGATTCAAAACATATTTACATTTTCTAAAGGCAAATGGTTTATATTGTAGCCCCACGCTCAAGTGTAGTGTGAGCACAGTCAACTGAATTTACCAAGGTGCATAATACAGTTAAAGCAGCAGTCACCTAGGGTGCAGAGGCTCAGGAAAGCAGCAATTTCTCAGTTAAACTCATATTACAGATGAGAAGCAACATGAACCATCTCCCACACACCGCAAAGAGCGATTATATGCAAATACGTTTAATTACTGTTCAGCTGTGTTGAATACTGTTAGGAATCTGAGGAGCTGATTCTAATTTAACTTTGCCTGGTAGGGAGTCAGGGTAGTTGAAGCTACACCAGGGACCCTTTAATGTTTAACAGATGATGAAGAATCTCCCCAGCAACAGTGAAACCACGCTCAGTTTTGGAATAGTGTACCTCAAGGTAAGTGAACAGAACCTCCAGCTGCTGTTTGGATTTGTGGTTTCTAACTGTTTTAAAGCAATCATTAATGCGTGTACATCTGCATGGTAGAGTGCGATTTACACTGCTGATCTGTTGGAGAAATGCCCACAAAGCCCAAGAGGTACGTGTGATCTGTTTTCATTTCCATTATGGTGAAGGAGAAGTCAGAAATGGTGATTTGTTGAGCTTTCTGTAGGATGCTGTGATTAACCTGAAGACACTGCAGGACATTTCCAGACAGCTTCGTTTTGAGTGGACAGTTCTGGCGTATGAGCTGGGCTTTAACAGATCTGAGATTGGGCGGTTCCACAGCAAATCTACAGAGAAGACAGTCCAAGCCAAGGCCATGCTGGAAAGCTGGTACTGTGTGTATGCATGTGTGTGTGTGTGTGTGAGATTAACAAGATGATTGTGGGGGGCACCACTGACTCTTTGTGCTTTGAAATGTTAGCTTGAAATTGCTTGAAATGTGATTGCATTCTTATATTACTGAACTATATACCACTATTGCTGACACAAAACTGACTCTCAAGGGGCTCAGATGTTTCTCAGAGGTCCGTCTTTGTCCACAGGTATGAGAGGACGTGGGACAAGCCCAATAAGACCAAGTTGCTGCAGGACGGCCTGGAGCGAGCAGGCAGGCGGGACCTGGCTGAGAAGCTGCGCTGCCTGCACTGGGGGCATCAAAAACTGAGCCGTAGAGTAGAACTGCCCTCTGCCTTCCCGTTCCTCATCACGGTCCACAAGACAATCAGCAACCAGGACGGCTTGCGCAGAATCAATCAACTTAACCACAAATACATCTAAAACACCTAAAACTGAGCACTGCACCCTAATCTGAAATTAATGTGCCGAACAAACAGTTCTGAAATATTGGTTATGTATGCAGTCATGCCGCAATAAAGATTAAAGGCACATTCTTGGACCCTTCTTGAAATTGTTTTATACCACTAAAATTGTGTTCTTACAATTTTAGAGCACTTGAGTTGTCAGACTATGTTTATTTCCCCCTTTGAATCACATGGCTTGGAGCCTGTATGCATCTGGGCCTGGTGATAATTCATCCTCCCAAAGACAATACAACATCTCGATCTAAGTCTAGGTTTAGTTGCATCCACTACTCTTTTACTGCTACATGTTTACAAAAACGTTTCAAATGTTAAAATGTATAATATACATACATATAAATATATACACACACACACACATATATTTTTCAATAACACTTCTCAGCTCATTGTAAATTCAGGGTACTTTAACTGATCTCAATGGTAGCTTCCCAATTGGAGCATGTTTATTATAAACACTTGAGAATGATTTCCTACAATTAATTAATACATTTTTAGGTCATCTATATCTCTAAACTCTTCTCCAGAGAAATGTATTGAACACCATTCATCCTTAAATCATTTCAGAAAAAAGTTGTGATTATCCAGTTTTTAAAGGTTGTCATTATCCCTTGACTCATTAACTTTGGTTTTTAAACTGCAAATGTTTAAGTGAGCAAAGTTTAAACCTTTTCTTGCTTTACCTTATAACATAACATTATAGTTATGTATATAGGGTTCCTTTCTTTACTCTCTAGTAGTAATAGTAGTAGAAGTAGTCGTCGTGATGGTCGTGGTTTTCCTCCGTTTTCTTCTTCGTTTTTACTATAAACTTGAATCAACCAACCAGACTTAATCGACCCAGTTACATTGACCAATCAGCGAGGAGAAGCTTCTCTCAGCAAGATTGTCCGAACCAGCAGCGAAACACAGCGGCGACTGCGCAAAGCAGCCTTCACAGTAAAAGCATTAATATGTTCGATTTTGGTTTAAAACTATTTATTTCCTATATTATAAACCATAAATGTTAAAATAAGTTTTGTCATTATTATATTTATTATTGAATCTGATATAAAGCGAAACATGGACGACTCAGTGAAACACTTCTACGCGCTGCGGTCTTTTATTCTGAAAAGCTGCGTCGGGAAATCGCAGTGTTATTTTTACTAGAGCTCGGACCGTCAGCTCTGCATCAGAGACCCTCGGAATAATCAAAGAAAACCAACACCACGGTCACCGCCAGCGTCCAGGTACAGTCTGTGAGCTCTGTCTTTGATTGAACCGGACAGGATGACCGTGTGGAGACCGAGCGCAGCCTCCGTGTTTGACTCGGTGCTATAACCGGCTGGCCCCTCCGACCACCGGGCATGTCCTCCGCCTGACAGCCGGCTATCTGCGACCTCCCCCCCCCCGGCGTCAAACACCAGCTCCCATGGCCTCGGCGCTGAGCTGCTTCACCGGGCCGGAGGTGCTGGAGGACAGCGGCCATGCCCGGGGCCTCCTGCGGGAGCTGAAGCGGCTGTTCGACTGCCGCCTGCTCGGGGACGTGACCATCGGGGTGGGGAGCGCGGAGGAGCCGCTGGAGGCCGGGGGACAGTCCTCGGAGGGACACATCGATCAGCTGTTCCTGTGCAGCAGAAACGTCCTGTCCGCAGCCAGCCCCTACTTCAAGAGCATGTTCACCGGGGGGCTGACTGAGAGCATGCAGGACAGGGTGGTCATCAGAGGGGTGGACGCAGAGTCCATGTCTGTGATCATAGACTACTGCTACACGGGGACGGTGACCATCACCGAGGGCAACGTCCAGCGGCTGTTCGCTGCGGCCAACATGCTGCAGCTGGAGTACATAAGGAAGGCGTGCTCCAGCTTCATGACCCGGCGGCTGGACCTGTCCAACTGCGTGGGCATGCTGAAGTTCGCGGACACCTACGACAACGCGGAGCTCAAGGGCAACGCGCAGGCCTTCATCGCCAGGAACTTCAGCCAGGTCCTGAGTGGCGGGGAGCTGTGCGAGCTGAATCTGGCGCAGCTCAGGGAGCTGCTGTCTCTCAACACCCTGGACGTGGACTGCGAGAGGAAGGTGTGCGCCGCGGCCCTGCAGTGGATCGAGGCCAACGCGCCCCAGAAGAGGGAGGACGCCTACCAGGCCCTGAAGTGCGTGCGCTGGAACCTGTTCGCCGAGAAGGACAAGTGCTACCTGGAGGGCCTCATGGCCAGGCCCTCGATCGAGAAGTATGCGGCGTCTTTCTTCAACGTGTCCGAGGGGCAGAGCGGCGGGGGGCCCGCCGGCGCCGACGCCCCCACGCCCCGGGTGGGCGTGAGCGCCAAGGAGATGATCCTGTTCTTCGGCATGCCCCACGACAACATCATGTGCTGCGACCCCTACTCCGACGACCTGTACCTCATGCCTCCCCCTCTGCTGGACGTCGAGAGTCAGGATTTCAAGCGCTCCACCATGGAGTCCCTGATCGCCTGTGCCACGCCGGACAACAGCCTGTTCCTGGCCTCCCACCTCTCCAAAAACTTCTGGCGGTACAACCCCGTGCTCAACAACTGGCAGGAGCTGGCGGAGAGGCCGCTTTGGAGGCTACACTCCGGGATGGGCTACCTCAACGGCCACGTCTACCTAGTGGGAGGGAGGAATCCGGCCACGGATGCCAGACTGAAGGAGGTGGAGTGCTACAGCATCCAAAGGGACCAGTGGACGTTGGTGGCCCCGCTACCTCACTCTTTGGGTAAAATGCAGGTGGTGGCGCTGAACGACCACCTGTACGTGGTCAACAAGAGGAGGATGCTCTGCTACGACCCCAAGAGGAACCGCTGGCGCCACTGTGGCTCCCTGAGGCGGGAAAAGCTCCACAAGGCCTGCGTGTTCCAGGACCAGATCGTCTGCGTGTGCGACATCCCCGTGGTCAAGGCCTACAGCCCCACCAGGGGGGAGTGGAAGAGGCTGGGCGACATCCCCATAGACAGCCGCGCTCTCAACTACCAGGTGGTCCAGCACGGCGGCAAGCTGCTGCTGCTCACCCAGACGCTGCTGCAACACAACAAGAACAGGGTGCTCATCCACGAGTACGACCCGGCCAGAGACGCCTGGAAGAACGTCATGGCGGTGTACGTGTCCACCCTGGGGCCGGTGTGCGTCTCGGCGCGCGTGTACCCGGCCTGCCTGGGCTCGGCCCACAGCTTCTCCACCGAGGAGGACGACGACAGCGGCTCCAGCGCCGACTGGGACTTCGACGGCCTGACGGACGCCGACTCCGACTCCGGCAGCTCGAGCTCTTTCTCCGACGAGAACTGGTAGCGGAGAGAACGCCGTTGCCATGTCAAAGGAGGGAGGAAAAAAGAAAAAGCGTAATTTATTTAAAGTCTATTGGATTTTTACAGGGTCCGTGTCTGCCCGAACGGGTCACAGATCCAGATTCGTTTCACGAATCACGGTGGGAGCCAGCACGGACTCCACCAGTCGAGTTAATGGACGTTGATGTATTAAAGGAGAGAGACCGAGCAAATCAAGTTTCAGTGTTTCCTCTTTTTCACACAGTGCGGACAAATGCCAAGACAAGAACGCTTTGTTCCTCACTTTGTGTCATGCCCTGCCAGCGCAGAGAATAGTGATGTCTGTGCTGCCGTGTTTACACAGTAACTCAAGACTCAACAGCCACGCAACAGTTCAGCAATAGATTCTCCTGCCCGGGGAGCAAAGCCGCCTCCATCATTCACCCAGCGCACATCGAAAAGAGCAGCTAGATGGATTAAAGATTCAAGCAGCCGAGGCTGGGACGTCTCCCCTCTGAGGACACGCTTAGAAAAAAAAAACAACAAAACGCCGAATGCTGCACTTCCCATCGTTTCCCAGACCAAGCCTTTGGAGGGCAGATGCACAGGCTCTTTCGTGCGTCCCCTCTGCAGAGAAAATCGCTTAGCGTCGCCATCTGTGGTCTTCGTGTCACGACAGGTCAGAATGTCTGCGGGGACGGAGGTCTGGTCTCATTTCACTGCTCTGAGGCTGCAGAGATCGGTACGGGAGGGAAAATGGCATCCTTGGATGGGGATAGAAAAACAGAAGGCCGATGTTCATCGAACCCCAAATGCAAAGAGGGCCCATTTTTCATGTGAAGCCACTGCCTGCATAGCAAGAAATCGGCGAGTTTTGCTTGCAACGCCTCAGTTCACTACAATTTCCAGTCCATTAAGGATAATTACCCCTGATTAAATTGGTCTGGGAACAACTGCCATAATTTCCTTTCTTGTTTTTAAAGCCTGATTGTTCCTCGGTGCTACTTTGCAAAGCGGCAGGTAGCGCTCTTGACTGAACAAGGCAAATAAGTGTTCTCATTGACTAGTTGACATGTTAAATAGGTGGAAACCCCTTTAATTCATGTATGTTGCGTGTGTTGTGTTTAAGGCAATGTATGTGACATGCGTATCTGCTAATAAGTAGGGCAGCAACAAACAACTTTTGTAGTCGACGAATCTGTCGATTACTTTCTCCATTGATCGATAAATATGAAGCAAGTGTGGAAGTTATACATGTTAAATTAAAATCTGACTTTATGAGTCGATTAAGAGCCAATTAATTGATTTGGGGTTTTTTTTTACTTTTATTTGACTTGAATTATTGAGAACACGTGGTGTTGTTCGGTGTAAAACCCAGAACTTGACTTTTTGGGACACAAGGCAGCTTAAGTGCCTCATGTTCACGGTCATTTACAGGGCTTTAAAACCTGCTGTCCAGCATTGTGAAAACTACAGTATGAAATGTAGAAGCCAATAAGCCAATGCACTGTAAGCTCTCTCAGGTTTAGGCTTCAGCCTGTACGCCATGGTTGACTTTGTAGATGTGGTAAATTAAGTGGTTTTGTTTGTGTGTTTGTGTTCTCTCATGTGTTGCTTCTTCTTTTTTTTTTTTTTTTTTTTTTTTATAATGTTACAAAACGTGTGTAACGAGGATTTTCTGTTCCAACCAGATCTTTCAGTATTGTTTGGTCCTGATGAATGTAATAAAACTGGAAGCCGTAGTCCTTCCCCACCGCCCCATACACTCAGCCACCAGCCTGAGCAGTGAACATCAAACCTCCCATTAAGAGAGGATTTTGTGACGGTGCCAGTGAAACAGATTGTCATCTGTTGTAGCTTGTGTGCGAGAGAAGTTCTCACCTTTTGTGTTATTGATGGAGGAAAGTTGCATTATTATTTTGTGTGTGTGAGAGAGAGAGGGGGAGAGGCTGGAGCAGCGATCTGATCCTGGAGTGTAACGCAGTTCTGGTGCTCAGCTTGTGTCAAATAAACATTGTATCTTGCTCAAATACTTTGTGTATTTCTGCTTCCAAAACTAGTGTACATTGACACAGAGCACAGAACAAATACACTATATAAGTGTTTTTAAATAACACTCACCCATTATCTTATCCACTTTCTACACAACTATGTCACAGGGGTCTACTGGAGCCTATCTCTAGCACACATACAGTAGGGTGAAGGCAGGAAACACACCCTCATGGGCTCAAGACCATCACTGGACATGTATGACCATGAATTGAACCCGGGCGGCCAGCAAGAATCCTACCATTAGACCATCGATACTTCTCACATATATTCAAATAGAGGATCGTCTTGTTGTGAGAACCAGTGCTATTGCTATGCTACACTTGGCAGGCGGCTTATTTTACACCTTCAAACAGTGACAGAAAAAACAATGAATGAACATTGACAGATGTCTGTTCAGTTTCTATGGAAACTCAGTATCACATAAGTTCATTGAGATAAGAATCTTTTCATGTTTCATTTTTTCATGTTTTGATGTGAAGTTGTCATGTCATTTCAAGATATTGTATTTCCATGTTATAACATGGTAAAGTGAGGTGAAACAGTTTAGTACCTTGTTATGGTGGATGGGTAATATAGTAATATAGTACATGGGTAATATATTACACCTATTGGACATAATTAGCGTGACTATCTGGATAAGTCCACGGAGCAGAGGGAGGAGGAGCTGCTGCAGCAGAACGACAAGCTGGTGGAGAGGCGACGCTTTCCTGGTGGATGATTGAAAGGCTGAGATGAGATGATTTTTGTCACTTTGACTTTCAGTGCTCACACACAGGCTCCACAGTCATCTCTGCACTGTCAGTGTAGTAGTAGTACACAAAGAGATTGTGTAAACAAAGCCAAAGTGTGTATGATGTGTAGCTATGTCCTGATCCTCAAGGATCCTCTATCATCACAAAACATGAAAAAATGCTTCTTTGCTTGTTAGTGTAGTGGGCAGTGCAGTGCACTCCCGTGTGGGAGAACCTAGTTCGAAACCCGGTCTATGTAGGATTGCATCCATTTCGGTCTTCAACGATTGTGTCCATGTCAGCATAGCAACCGATTTGGTAGCTAATTGCTTACAAATGCTTTTGTTTTGTTTCCATAAACACTAATTCTCAGGTATGCATAAAATAACAGACTACATTGATTCAGCAGAATTTCAGAAAAAAAGTTGTTTCACAATAAAAGCCTGTGTTCACATTAAACTGAAAGCAATCAAAACCAGATGCTTCTGCAAATCCAGCGTTGTCTTCTCGTTGGTGAAACAGATCGGTCTCTTGTCTTGCTATAAACACTGTAATTGTCAGGAATTACAATGAAATCTCAATTGTTTTTTTTTCAGTAGTTGGAAGAGATGATGCTGGACGTTAGTCAGATTGACTGAGCAGAGTTTATGCAGCACTTTTGGACCGATGCTGTTTTGAGACAAATGTGTGTCCATTGGAAACTAGGGGTAAACGTCTCGTACTTTCAGATATTTTAATCACCAACAAATTTGACCAACTGATCAAATATTACAAAATTATTTTAAAAATACCAGACGTCTGTGGAGCAACATTCTCCAGGAATGGTCTGAGACTCACAGACATGAAAAGATTAGTTTTTACAAAAATAATTTGTATTAATTGTATTACTAGTAGTAGCATCACCATTATTATTCTTGTTGTTATTATTTATGTATGTATTTATTCATATTATTTCATTTTATTATCATTATTTATATCCTTTTTTCAGAATTTTATAATTTTTTGTTTCCCATGAAAGTCACGTGAAGATTGTGTTGTGGGTCACTACTAGCAAAACACACACATTCTTCTCAATCATGAACAAACAAATTTTAGAGTGTCAGTTTTCCCTGCACTGACATGGGAAGCCTCCTCAGTAATTGTTAACCTGTTACCATACACTCTTGAGCATGTTCAACACCAACCCACTTCACGTTGAACTGGTGTTTGTGATCTAACAGTCTCACACACTTCAAATTCACCAATGATTCCTCACAGCAGAGCTGATGGAACTTCAAAACACTTTTACACATTTCAGATCTAGAAAATGATTGATCCAACTCCAGAGATATTCGTTTTGACAACTTTATTTTTTTATAAAGATTTTTTAAAATTTATTCATTTCAAATGAAATGAATTTACACATTAAACACATAACACATAACACATTACACAATACACTTAACACCTAACATACAAAACAATGGGGTTTTTTTGGCTTTTGGAATGTGGGAGAAACCGGAGTTCCCGGAGGAAACCCACATATAGGTGCAAAGTGCTCTAGACAGCACTTACTCCTTCCACCTCTGAGGTTTTCTCAGACCTAAGAAGTGGCGTGTCCTTTTCCAGACAGAGCGCTTCTTGGCTGGTGCTGGAGGCTGCTCCTCCGGGACCTCAGGCTGCGGCTGGAGCTGGAGGGAGTCCTGCCAGGTGCAGGGCTCCTCTTCATCAGCGCAGGGTTGCTCTTCCAGGTTCTGGGAAGAAGCGTCGGGGGAGGAAGGCGTCTCCTCGGAGCCCGTCTCCGGGCTCCTCGGTCTTTGACGGAGACGTTGGTTTTCCTCTCTCTCGGCTTCCAGCTCCGCTCGATGCTCCTGGTTGAGGGCCACTTGTTCTTGAAGCTGAGTCTTCAGCTTCTCCAGCTCCTCCACCAGACTCATCTCCCTCTCCTGGCCGCCCTGCAGCAGAGTCTTGTACTTCTCTGCCTCGGCCTCCTGCTCAGCCTTCAGGGTACCCAGGTGTGTGCGCGCCTCCGACACAGAGTCAGCATGAGCCTGGGCCTGCTGCTGAAGCTGCTGCTGGAGGGTCTCCACCTGCTGTCTGACGGTGACCATGTCAGACTGGTACCTGTCTGTCAGCTGCTGCTGGGAGACCCTGAGCGTCTCCAGTTCTTCTTGGAGAGCTCGGTCTGTGAGCAGCTGTGCAGCCTGCAGGTCTCGGTGCTGCTGCTGGAGAAGATCCTTCTCTTGGACCTCCTTCTGAAGCTCGGTCAGGAAAGCGTCCGCCTGCTGTCTGAGACCAGCCATGTCGGCCTCATAGCGGAGAGCGGCCTGCTCCTCTTCTACCTGGAGCAGTTGGTTCTTCTCCCTCTCCGCAGCAAGCTCCTCCTGGCCGTCTTCGTACGCCGCCTGCAGCTCCTCGTAGTGCTGCTGGAGGAACGTCCTCTGCTCGATCTCTTGGTCGAGCTTCTGCTGGAGGTCGTCCACCTGCGCACTGCTGGAGCTGATGGCTTGATGGAGGCCAGAGCAGGAAGCACTCATCGTGTCCAGCTCTTCCTGGAGAAGTTGGTTCTTCTCCTTCTCCATTTGGAGCTGGGCCGCGTGCTCCTCGTCCTGGAGTCGGTTCTTCTCCTTCTCCACGACAAGCTCCTCCTGGCCGTCCTTGTACGCCGCCTGCAGCTCCTCGTAGTGCTGCTGGAGGAACGTCCTCTGCTCGATCTCTTGGTCGAGCTTCTGCTGGAGGTCGTCCACCTGCGCACTGCTGGAGCTGATGGCTTGATGGAGGCCAGAGCAGGAAGCACTCATCGTGTCCAGCTCTTCATGGAGAAGTTGGTTCTTCTCCTTCTCCATTTGGAGCTGGGCCGCGTGCTTCTCGTCCTGGAGTCGGTTCTTCTCCTTCTCCACGACAAGCTCCTCCTGGCCGTCTTCGTACGCCGCCTGCAGCTCCTCGTGCTGCTGTTGGAGGAACGTCCTCTGCTCGATCTCTTGGTCGAGCTTCTGCTGGAGGTCGTCCACCTGTGCACTGCTGGAGCTGATGGCTTGACCGGGGCCGGAGCAGGAAGCACTCAACGTGTCCAGCTCTTCCTGGAGAAGTTGGTTCTTCTCCTTCTCCATTTGGAGCTGGGCCGCGTGCTTCTCGTCCTGGAGTCGGTTGTTCTCCCTCTCCGCAGCAAGCTTCTCCTGGCTGTCCTTGTAGGCCACCCGCAGCTCCTCGTGGCGCTTTTGGAGGAACGTCCTCTGCCCGATCTCTCTGTCGAGCTTCTGCTGGACGTCGCCCATCTGCTCCCTGCTGGATTGACGGGGGCCGGAGCAGGAGGTTCTCATCCTGTCCAGCTCTTCCTGGAGACGCTGGATCTTCTCCTTCTCCATCTGGAGCTGGGCCGCGTGCTTCTCGTCCTGGAGTCGGTTCTCCTCCCTCTCCGCAGCAAGCTTCTCCTGGCAGTCTTTGAACGCCGCCTGCAGCTCCTCTTGGTGCTTTTGGAGGAACGTCCTCTGCCTGATCTCACTGTCAAGCTTCTGCTGGAGGTCGACCATCGGCCCCCTGCTGGAGCTGCTGGCTTGACGGAAGCCGGAGCAGGAGGGTCTGAACCTTCCGGGCTCTTCTGGGAAGCGCTGGTTCTCTTCTGGCCTCTTCCAGCCGGTGCGTGTGTGACCCAGCTCTCTGTGAAGATGCTCTCTCCTGGCGGGCTCAGGGAAGTTCCTGGTGGTGTCCACGGCCGGCTGTCTGTTGCTGTGCTCGCCGTTGTATCCGTGCATCCTGAAGCCCCCTCTTCTGTTTCCGCGACCTGACATTGTTCTTGCCTGCAAGACAGAGAAAAAGACAAACAGAGAAATTTAGTTTATTGAGCTCAAAATTCTTGAAAGTACAGAAAATACATAAATTATACAACAAAAACTATAGGCAGTAAAAATATCAACAGCTACCAATGGGAAATAGGAATGTATATACAAGTGTTTAGAGAAAGTCAGCCATATGGAGGTAATAAAAATGATACGAACAATAGCTAAATGAGTAATAGCTAAATAAACAGTTCAAGGTTCTGAGTGATGGACTGTTAAAACAGGACTATAGAGCAGAGAGATGGAGGATTTCTCTGTCAGACAGATAAAGGAGGAATGATAGATGACGGCTTGGATAAGTCTGCATACACGTGGTAAAAAGTGGCACTCACTGTAGTGGCTGTCGGTGCGGATCAGTCGCTGCGGTCCTCAAGGATCAGGTGCTCCTGGAGTTGTGGCTCAGTCGCTGGTGTCCTCAAGGCTGAGTTGCTGCGGTAGTGGCTCAGTAGTTGCTGTCCTCTCTCACTTCTTACGTTGTCCTCTGGTCCAAGTGCTGAAAGTGGAGTGGCTGCCGCAGAGCACCTGTCCCCTTATATGTCCTTCAGGACCTTTCATCTGCCCTCAAAGGAGTTGTCACCTCCGTGACGTCACCCATTGCATCGTGAAGGGCCGTCTATGACGACAAAGACTCGCGCGGGGTTGCTATTGGTTACGCTGGGGCAAGCGCCGCCCCTTCGTGACGTCACGCACCGGTACGCGATGGCGGCCAATGTTCGCGCTGGAGGGGCGGCGGTGAAGAGGAATGAGCGACGGAAATAACTTTTCGCTTCCATATCTTCGACGCGCCCACTGATCCATGCGATCCACACTGGCTACCGGAGAACAACACGGCCGTATGAACGAGTTACACGAAGCATATTCGACTGTGTGACTCGCACTCTCGCCTCTGCGAGGCTCCACTGTGAAGCAAATGGACACGCCCACATTCATTTCCTCTTTTTTTTAGATCTCATTTCCGATTAATCGTGATATTATTTGCAAATTGACCACCACATTACATGCTGGCACGGGAAACATTAGCTGTTGAAGCCGGTATGAGTTGTGAAAAAGAAATACTGAATGAGTATTTCATGATTGAAAATGACGTTTTTGACCGGGTGTGTATTGGCCGGCCTAGCGGATCTCCATGGTATTGCAGGTAAAGTCACTTGCCTGTCGGCTTCTTCGTACCAGAAAACTCCGTCCACCTTTCATATCCTCCTGAGACCCGGCCCATTAATTTATGTCCTTTATAATGGACATTTTGTTCACACGTGTCTTCCTTAAGTATTTGAAGTTACTCTATCAAGGCCTATAGTATTCTGTTGAGGACATCCTGGGCTTTCCAGTGATGTGTCGTGTAACAGGTTTGCATGCTGGGAACTTTACTTTTTTTCTCGATCAAGATGGCCGGCATACCGACAACCACATTGTTGAAAGAGGAGGGAGCAGATTCACACCTGTGCTGCCTGGGCTTCCTGCAGAAATTCAACTTTGAGACTGAGTTTTAAAACTTGTTTTGAATGTCACACTGAAATAAAATCTCAGGTTTCTTGTCGGACAACAGTGTCCACAACCTTTCATTTGAGTGATTTTCTTACCAGCCATATCATGATGCCGTAATCTTTATAACTGACAATTAACATTTTTGTCTACTTGTCTGAAGTGATCCAACATTGCACTGTTCTTAAAGTGACAAATGTTACAAAACCTTTGTAGCAAGAATTTTCTGTTCCAACCGGATCTTTCAGTATTTGGTCCTGATGAATGTAATAACACTGGAAGCCGGAGTCCTTCCCCACCGCCCCATACACTCAGCCACCAGTCCTAGCAGTGAACATCAAATCTCTCATTAAGAGAGGATTTTGTGACGGTGCCAGTGAAACAGATTGTCATCTGTTGTAGCTAGTGTGCGAGAGTAGTTCTCACTGTTTGTGTTATTGATGGAGGAAAGTTACATTATTGTTTTGTGTGTGAGAGAGAGAGAGGGGGAGAGGCTGGAGCAGCGATCTGATCCTGGAGTGTAAAGCAGTTCTGGTGCTCAGCTTGTGACAAATAAACATTGTGTCTTGCTCAAATACTTTGTGTATTTCTGCTTCCAAAACTAGTGTACATTGACACAAAACACAGAACAAATACACTATATAGGTATTTTTAGATAACACTCACCCATTATCTTATCCACTTTGGACAAAGCTATGTCACAGGGGCCTACTGGAGCCGATCTCTTGCACACATACAGTAGGGTGCAGAACACACCCTCGCGGGCTCAAGACCATCACAGGACATTGTATCCTACCATTAGACCATCAATACCTCACACATATATATAAATAGAGGATTGTCTTGTTATGAGAAACAATGCTATTGCTATGCTACACTTGCTTAACATTGTGAGTTTGAGAAGAAGGAGAGTGTGGGGGTACTTTAACTGGATCTAAACTAAACACCTGTATATATACAGATGCATCTATCTATCTGTGTACTAACCTTAGGCACACTGATGCCTTGTGCTGCTGTTTTCTGTACCAATCATCAAAGAACATTCCTCATAGATGTAGAATCAAGTTGAACACCCTAACAATAAACGTCATTCTAATTTCCTCATTGTGATACATTTTACACCTTCAAACAATGACAGAAAAAACGATGTATAAACACTGACAGATGTCTGTTCAGTTTCTAAGGAAATTTAAGAAAAAAGAAGGCTCAGTATCACATTAGTTTATTGATATAAAAATGTTGCTTTCATGTTTTATTTTTCATGTTTTGATGTGAAGTTGTCATTTCAAGATTCTGTTTTTCTATGTTATAACATGGTAAAGTGAGGTGAAACAGCAAAGTTTAGTAACATGTAATGGTGGATGGGATTGTAATATACTGTTGTACACCAATTGGACATAATTAGCGTGACTATCTGGATAAGTCCACGGAGCAGAGGGAGGAGGAGCTGCTGCAGCAGATCGACAAGCTGGTGGAGAGGCGACGCTTTCCTGGTGGATGATTGAAAGGCTGAGATGAGATGATTTTTGTCACTTTGACTTTCAGTGCTCACACACAGGCTCCACAGTCATCTCTGCACTGTCAGTGTAGTAGTAGTGCACAAAGAGATTGTGTAAACAAAGCCAAAGTGTGTATGATGTGTAGATATTTCCTGATCCTCAAGGATCCTCTATCATCATGAGTCTCAGAGTGATTGCAGAGATGTGAGCATCCATTGTCCTCCATTCCGTTGACATGTGAGAATGGATGCAGCACATAATTTGCACTGTCCTGCAGAGCCATGTAAAGTTATGTCAAATTGGAGAAAGTCACACAAAGTTCTGCGAGTCACATGGAGTCACATAAAATTATACAGAGTGAATTAAAATTCAGCTGAGGTGGTTCGGGCGTCTGTGCTGGTTGCTGGGGAGGTGTTCCGGGCATGTCCCACCAGGAGGAGACCCAGAGGAAGACCCAGGACACGCTGGAGTGACTATGTCAGCCGGCTGGCCTGGGAACACCTCGAGATCCTCCCGGAAGAGCTGGAGGAAGTGTCCGGGGAGAGGTCTGGGCGTCCCTGCTCAGTCTGTGGCCCCGGATAAGTTGAAGAAGATGGATGGATGGATGAATAAAATTAGGACAACCATGTCCAATCACATAGTATAATGATATTAGTAATATTCTTTTATTTTCTTGAATTATCAAACACTATTATTATTTAAAAATATGTTCATTTAGGTTACCATATATATAGGAAAATAGCAAGTTTCTTCTGTTTGCTTGATAGTGTAGTGAGCATAAACACTGTAATTCTCAGGAAGTACAATGAAATCTGAGTTGGTTTTTTTTACGAGTTTGAAGAGATGATGCTGGACATGTTAGTCAGACTGACTGAGCAGAGTTTATGCAGCACTTTTGGACCGATGCTGTTTTGAGACCAATATGCATACACCGGAAATTAGGGGTAAACGTCTCATACTTTCAGATATTTTGATCTCCAACAAATTTGACCAACTGATCAAATATTACAAAATTATTTTAGAAATACCAGACGTCTGTGAATGTAGCAACATTCTCCAGGAATGGTCTGAGACTCACAGACATGAAAAGATTAGTTTTTACAAAAATAATTTGTATTAATTGTATTAGTAGTAGTAGTATCACCATTATTATTCTTGCTGTTATTATTTATGTATGTATTTATTCATATTATTTCGTTTTATTATCATTATTTATATCCTTTTTTCAGAATTGTATGATTTTTTGTTTCCCATGAAAGTCATGTGAAGATTGTGTTGTGGGTCACTACTAGCAAAACACACACATTCTTCTCAATCGTGAACAAACAGTTCACGATTGAGAAGAATGTGTGTGTTTTGCACAATTCAATTTTAGTGTCATTTTTCCCTGCCCTGACATGGGAAGCCTCCTCAGTAATTGTTAACCTGTTACCATACACTCTTGAGCATGTTCAACACCAACCCACTTCACGTTGAACTGGTGTTTGTGATCTAACAGTCTCACACACTTCAAATTCACCGATGATTCCTCACAGCAGAGCTTGATGGAACTTCAAAACACTTTTACACATTTCAGACCTAGAAAATGATTGATCCAACTCCAGTGATATTCGTTTTGACAACTTTATTTTTTTTTAAGATTTTTTAAAATTTATTCATTTCGAATGAAATGAATTTACACATTAAACACATAACACATAACACATAACACATTACACAATACACTTAACACCTAACATACAATACAATGGGGTTTTTTTGGCTTTTGGAATGTGGGAGAAACCGGAGTTCCCGGAGGAAACCCACATATAGGTGCAAAGTGCTCTAGACAGCACTTACTCCTTCCACCTCTGAGGCTTTCTCAGACCTAAGAAGTGGCGTGTCCTTTTCCAGACAGAGCGCTTCTTGGCTGGTGCTGGAGGCTGCTCCTCCGGGACCTCAGGCTGCGGCTGGAGCTGGAGGGAGTCCTGCCAGGTGCAGGGCTCCTCTTCATCAGCGCAGGGTTGCTCTTCCAGGTTCTGGGAAGAAGCGTCGGGGGAGGAAGGCGTCTCCTCGGAGCCCGTCTCCGGGCTCCTCTGTCTTTGACGGAGACGTTGGTTTTCCTCTCTCTCGGCTTCCAGCTCCGCTCGATGCTCCTGGTTGAGGGCCACTTGTTCTTGAAGCTGAGTCTTCAGCTTCTCCAGCTCCTCCACCAGACTCATCTCCCTCTCCTGGCCGTCCTGCAGCAGAGTCTTGTACTTCTCTGCCTCGGCCTCCTGCTCAGCCTTCAGGGTACCCAGGTGTGTGCGCGCCTCCGACACAGAGTCAGCATGAGCCTGGGCCTGCTGCTGAAGCTGCTGCTGGAGGGTCTCCACCTGCTGTCTGACGGTGACCATGTCAGACTGGTACCTGTCTGTCAGCTGCTGCTGGGAGACCCTGAGCGTCTCCAGTTCTTCTTGGAGAGCTCGGTCTGTGAGCAGCTGTGCAGCCTGCAGGTCTCGGTGCTGCTGCTGGAGAAGATCCTTCTCTTGGACCTCCTTCTGAAGCTCGGCCAGGAAAGCGTCCGCCTGCTGTCTGAGACCAGCCATGTCGGCCTCATAGCGGAGAGCGGCCTGCTCCTCTTCTACCTGGAGCAGTTGGTTCTTCTCCCTCTCCGCAGCAAGCTCCTCCTGGCCGTCTTCGTACGCCGCCTGCAGCTCCTCGTGCTGCTGCTGGAGGAACGTCCTCTGCTCGATCTCTTGGTCGAGCTTCTGCTGGAGGTCGTCCACCTGCGCACTGCTGGAGCTGATGGCTTGATGGAGGCCGGAGCAGGAAGCACTCATCGTGTCCAGCTCTTCCTGGAGAAGTTGGTTCTTCTCCTTCTCCATTTGGAGCTGGGCCGCGTGCTCCTCGTCCTGGAGTCGGTTCTTCTCCTTCTCCACGACAAGCTCCTCCTGGCCGTCCTTGTACGCCGCCTGCAGCTCCTCGTAGTGCTGCTGGAGGAACGTCCTCTGCTCGATCTCTTGGTCGAGCTTCTGCTGGAGGTCGTCCACCTGCGCACTGCTGGAGCTGATGGCTTGATGGAGGCCGGAGCAGGAAGCACTCATCGTGTCCAGCTCTTCCTGGAGAAGTTGGTTCTTCTCCTTCTCCATTTGGAGCTGGGCCGCGTGCTCCTCGTCCTGGAGTCGGTTCTTCTCCTTCTCCACGACAAGCTCCTCCTGGCCGTCCTTGTACTCCGCCTGCAGCTCCTCGTAGTGCTGCTGGAGGAACGTCCTCTGCTCGATCTCTTGGTCGAGCTTCTGCTGGAGGTCGTCCACCTGCGCACTGCTGGAGCTGATGGCTTGATGGAGGCCGGAGCAGGAAGCACTCATCGTGTCCAGCTCTTCCTGGAGAAGTTGGTTCTTCTCCTTCTCCATTTGGAGCTGGGCCGCGTGCTTCTCGTCCTGGAGTCGGTTCTTCTCCTTCTCCACGACAAGCTCCTCCTGGCCGTCTTCGTACGCCGCCTGCAGCTCCTCGTGCTGCTGTTGGAGTAACGTCCTCTGCTCGATCTCTTTGTCAAGATTCTGCTGGAGGTCGTCCACCTGTGCACTGCTGGAGCTGATGGCTTGACCGGGGCCGGAGCAGGAAGCACTCAACGTGTCCAGCTCTTCCTGGAGAAGTTGGTTCTTCTCCTTCTCCATTTGGAGCTGGGCCGCGTGCTTCTCGTCCTGGAGTCGGTTGTTCTCCCTCTCCGCAGCAAGCTTCTCCTGGCTGTCCTTGTAGGCCGCCCGCAGCTCCTCGTGGCGCTTTTGGAGGAACGTCCTCTGCCCGATCTCTCTGTCGAGCTTCTGCTGGACGTCGCCCATCTGCTCCCTGCTGGATTGACGGGGGCCGGAGCAGGAGGTTCTCATCCTGTCAAGCTCTTCCTGGAGACGCTGGATCTTCTCCTTCTCCATCTGGAGCTGGGCCGCGTGCTTCTCGTCCTGGAGTCGGTTCTCCTCCCTCTCCGCAGCAAGCTTCTCCTGGCAGTCTTTGAACGCCGCCTGCAGCTCCTCTTGGTGCTTTTGGAGGAACGTCCTCTGCCTGATCTCACTGTCAAGCTTCTGCTGGAGGTCGACCATCGGCCCCCTGCTGGAGCTGCTGGCTTGACGGAAGCCGGAGCAGGAGGGTCTGAACCTTCCGGGCTCTTCTGGGAAGCGCTGGTTCTCTTCTGGCCTCTTCCAGCCGGTGCGTGTGTGACCCAGCTCTCTGTGAAGATGCTCTCTCCTGGCGGGCTCAGGGAAGTTCCTGGTGGTGTCCACGGCCGGCTGTCTGTTGCTGTGCTCGCCGTTGTATCCGTGCATCCTGAAGCCCCCTCTTCTGTTTCCGCGACCTGACATTGTTCTTGCCTGCAAGACAGAGAAAAAGACAAACAGAGAAATTTAGTTTATTGAGCTCAAAATTCTTGAAAGTACAGAAAATACATAAATTATACAACAAAAACTATAGGCAGTAAAAATATCAACAGCTACCAATGGGAAATAGGAATGTATATACAAGTGTTTAGAGAAAGTCAGCCATATGGAGGTAATAAAAATGATACGAACAATAGCTAAATGAGTAATAGCTAAATAAACAGTTCAAGGTTCTGAGTGATGGACTGTTAAAACAGGACTATAGAGCAGAGAGATGGAGGATTTCTCTGTCAGACAGATAAAGGAGGAATGATAGATGACGGCTTGGATAAGTCTGCATACACGTGGTAAAAAGTGGCACTCACTGTAGTGGCTGTCGGTGCGGATCAGTCGCTGTGGTCCTCAAGGATCAGGTGCTCCTGGAGTTGTGGCTCAGTCGCTGGTGTCCTCAAGGCTGAGTTGTTGCTGTAGTGGCTCAGTAGTTGCTGTCCTCTCTCACTTCTTACGTTGTCCTCTGGTCCAAGTGCTGAAAGTGGAGTGGCTGCCGCAGAGCACCTGTCCCCTTATATGTCCTTCAGGACCTTTCATCTGCCCTCAAAGGAGTTGTCACCTCCGTGACGTCACCCATTGCATCGTGAAGGGCCGTCTATGACGACAAAGACTCGCGCGGGGTTGCTATTGGTTACGCTGGGGCAAGCGCCGCCCCTTCGTGACGTCACGCACCGGTACGCGATGGCGGCCATTGTTCGCGCTGGAGGGGCGGCGGTGAAGAGGAATGAGCGACGGAAATAACTTTTCGCTTCCATATCTTCGACGCGCCCACTGATCCATGCGATCCACACTGGCTACCGGAGAATAACACGGCCGTATGAACGAGTTACACGCAGTCTATTTGACTTGCGACTGTGTGACTCGCGCTCTCGCCTCTGCGAGGCTCCCCTGTGAAGCAATTGGACACGCCCACATTCATTTCCTCTTTTTCTTCGATCTCATTTCCGATTAATCGTGATATTATTTGCAAATTCACTACCAGAGTCCACGCTGGCACGGGAAACCTTAGCTGGAAACCTTAGCGGTATGAGTTGTGAAAAAGAAATACTAAATTAGTATTTCATGATTGAAAATGACGTTTTTGACCGGGTGTGTATTGGAAGAAGTTGTTGTGTTTTTTGGTCTGGGCCTATACACTCTTTTGTCTGCTAGTCCGGAGTGATCCAAAAACGCACGTTTTTTAAAGTTACAGTATCACAATCAACTTCAGCTTTATTTGTTTGAAGTGCCAGTTTTTATTATTAAAAGAAAAACAGAAAAACAACCATAATAACAACCAGAATAATCATCAGACACTACGCAAATAGTTCAAAAGCACTCCTTGTCCTCGTATCCTAGCAGCCTGTTCACCAGCCAAGACCAGCCTCTTCAGCACCCTCATCAGATCGGATGTGAGGGTCAGTGGTTGAAGTCCAATGGAGATGACTCCTTCGGGACAGGAACCAGGCAGGACAGCTTTCCCAGCACTGGGTTGTATTGTTGTTGGAGATTGGAGGACTGCTGGCTGCCAACAGGACCTCCGGAATCCTTGGGGCTGATGCTACCAGATCTTGCAGGCTTCTGTGGATGAAGTCTCTCCAGCTGTCTTCTAACCTGCCCTATAGTCATGGTCAATCGAGGGATTGTGCTGGTGTCTTTGGAAACGGTGGAGCTAGAGGAAGAGAAGAGGTGGTGCACAGGAAAGCTCCTTTTTCAATGCTGAAACTGTTCAGCTATTTGTTTGAGACAGCTGTTTGATAGTTGGTCACTGGTGCCCCGTAATTGCTATGAATCATCTTCCTGATCATTTCTGACCTTTGAGAATCATTGATACTTTGCTAATGCGTTGGTGTTGGTGCTGTGTGTGAGGCTGTTAAATCATGTAATAAACTAATGAATCAATATGTATCTACACTGACACCGGTCTGCTATAATGACTGTTTTATTAGCATGTACAGCTGATACATTATATACAATGATTAATGCATCACACAGTTTAGGGTCATAGAAACCTAGATAGATTAGATTTGACAAACTGTTTTTCTCTGTTCTTATGTACAGAAATAGAACAAATATTTACATGAACACGAACATTACACTGATCGCTTATTCTCACTGGTAGCAATTTTTGGTTGATTCATTTATAGTGATAGATAAATCTGTAAAGGAGACGGAGGAGCAGATCTGAGAGGAGCTCCGACTGAAGCTATAACATTCACTGCTGGAGGAAGCTCTGCTCTTCACCTCCTGTACCAGTACCTGGTGTCAGGCTCCAGTATCAGCTCTAAGTCAAAGCTCCTACTCCCCATAAGCTGTCATTCCGAGGGCTTACATTTCATACAGCTCAGGAAGATTTCTGCATTTGCCGAGTATAGAATAAAATAAGAACATGTTCATGGTTTTAATTAGTTGGATAAACACTGGAGTGTCCCTGTGCTGACCTCAGAGTGGCAGTGTGGACTCTCCAGTCCAGCACAGAGCAGCTCCACTGCTGGATCCTGCAGAAAGTTCTTACTCAGGTCCAGATCTCTCAGATGGGAGGGATTGGACTTCAGAGCTGAGGCCACAACTTCACAATGAGTCTCTGAGAGTTTACAGCCTGAAATCAGACTGAAATCTGACGTGTCAAATTACATGGACACTGACAATTGTGCCATGTTGAAAAACAAAACAGCTGATTTACACACGCGTCTGTGCTGATACATGTATTCCAAAATAAAGAATAGCTATTCATTAAGAAATATAAACAAATAAAGGTGGAAGAAAATCTCCTCATATCCACCAAAATCCCACTGAAATTGTTTTCAGTTAAAGGATTTTATAAAATGTACAATATGCAGATCGACACTTAATCGCATCTCAAGGGCAGCAGAATTCCACGCACATCTAACAACAAATCTCTGGCACAGCTGAGACAAGAAAACTTTGGTTCCTACATATGCATAAAAAATCTTGTTTAACTCAATTGACCAGTGCTTAATGCTGTAGCTTCACAGCAAGAAAGTTGTGGGTTTGATCCCAGCTGCCCGATGATGCTCGTCTCAATGAGACAGAAGGGACCCCTTCAGCGGCGAGGCCGTGTACTCGCGCTACCTGGGTCTATGGTGACGTCGACTGCTCTACTCTCGCGATGTTTCGGTGCCGTTCACATCCAGACCGCGAGAAGATGAGAGATGGCAATAGAAAACAAACCTGGGGAGGAATTTGACACTGTTTTCAGCCAAAGTGACTCCTTAGACCCGTCCTCCCTGCACGACTATGACACCGCACAGGCTCGGATCTTCAAGATCATCGTCATCGGAGACTCAAACGTGGGGAAGACGTGTCTGACCTACAGATTCTGCGGGGGCACCTTCCTGAAAAACCCCGAGGCTACGATCGGGGTGGACTTCAGAGAGAGGACCCTGGAGCTGGATGGGGAGAGCATCAAGGTGAGAAGATCCCACAGACGAACAGACACATACAAGCATGTTTATACCGGCGAGAGAGAGACGGCCGTCAGCCTTCAGATGTGTGTTGGAAACTGACCTGGATGTTTCCAGACAGTCAGGGGCTGTGCATGGTGATAGGCCCACCTTTATCATGACTGCAAGTCCCCAAATGTCTCTATGGAATAAATAATCTCTTCATAGGAAACGTAATGACAGACACTAAGGTTGTGATGAATGATCTATTGTTCACTTGTGGTCTGCAAACCCCATGAAGAGATCAAAACAATGTGTATAGTAGTCGAACGGTCCCATTTGCCATAAACAAATTCATTAATATGGAATCATTTAATTTATAGTGCTGAAATGTACCAATGAATGATCCATTTAGGATAAGGTAAAGCTTTGTTCGTTCAGCAGTGGGCAAATTGAGGCACTGAGGAAGAGGAGCAGCAATACATAGCATGTGCATGGACTAATACACATAATGTACATGACGTCAACCTGCGAAGCAGCATGGTCGTCCATTTAATTGAAATGTTCGATCGCAGCCCCATGCAGCCTGCATATCAAATATCCCTGGGCTGAACCTGAACCTCAAACTGCTTCTGATGCTGTGTCATCGGTGTACTAATGTGTGTGTGAATGGTTAGAAATATTGTCTGGGAAGACAGCTGGTCTAGGATAGCCTCTTCCACCACTGTATGAATGTGTGTGAATGTGACTTGTGGCCAGGAACATGCTACATTGATTTTTTTCCCCAAGTGACCGAATTCTTCAGATTTTTTATCGTCTTTAGGAGCATATGTGCAGGCCAGATGTGATTGGCAGGTGTGCTACCACATTGCTGGCCTGGTTTGACTCCTAGAAATCTACAGCGTGGCACTCAGCTTATCTCAGGAATGTTATTTAATCATGTCAGCATGTGTTTCTGCTGTGCCAGCTGCAGATCTGGGATACCGCGGGTCAGGAGCGCTTCCGGAAGAGCATGGTGGAGCACTACTACCGCAGCGTCCACGCCGTCATCTTCGTCTACGACGTGACCAGCCTCTCGTCCTTCGAGAGCATCCCCGAGTGGATCGAGGAGTGCAGCCGCCACTCGGTGGGACCCATGGTGCCGCGCATCATGGTGGGCAACAAGTGTGACCTGAGGGACCGCCGGGAGGTCCCCGCCTCGTCCGCACAGTGTCTGGCCGACAGCTACAGCTTCCCGCTGTTCGAGACTTCGGCCAAGGACCCTGCGGAGAAGGAGCACGTCGACGCTATCTTTCTGACTTTGGCGTACAGACTGAAGAGCCACAAGTCCATGAGACTGAAGCAGCTGAGCGACAGCGGCGTCCGGCAGCTGTGGAACCAGAGGGAGCAGGAGGAAGCTATTTGTCAATGCTGAGGTCACTTTATACTCTTGAGAGTGTACAAAGGTCACTCTGGCCTTCAGGACCAGTAATGCTGCTGAGGATAGTCCCCGATGCTGAAAAGGATGAAATATACCTTCGGTTTTTACCCTGTGTTTCGTGTCTGATGTGTCACGGCCAGTGGCTTTATAGGCCTATAAATTTGCACAATACTAAAACAACATTTCAAATGCATTACTGGATATGGAGGTATACCAAACCTGTGTTGTTGAAACTGCACATGAAACAGTTGAGTGCACTCTAGCACTAAGGCAAATTATATGCAATCAGCCATCCAGTAGCAGACAGCTTACCTGCAGTAGTCGGTGCAGATGATGTATTGAGAGGAATAAATACATTTTAAAGGAAGTAATGGGACCAATAAGGTAAAATGAGACTGTGAACAAAACTGTGCAATTACTCTTTCCAAGAAATGTCTTAAAGTAATGTTTTGGTATTGAAAGGGATACCTAAGTCATTTTCGTAAAAGCGTCGGGCAAATGGTGATATTACTGTACGTAGAAATGCAGCATGAGTTTGGTTTCAACTCAGTCACCAACACAGTTCATTGGAGCAAGCATACTTATAACACTATGTAGCTGTCTCTGGGGACAACATGCAAATCCACTTAGTCACTTGAAATGCATGAGTGGTCTTTGAAAGTACTTCCACGAGAGGTAGTAAGAATGAACAATTGCTTTGGACTCTTGGTGCATGTGTACCATAATACATACACTTTCCAACAGTGTGGACAATGTTACAATGCTGAGATGCAAATCAATAAAAGTGTTTTTGTCAGTGCAGTTTTAACTTCTGTCCTGTCATAATTGTCACGTCTCATCTCACCCGGTTTGTATCCAGTGTTTCTGTGGTGTTATATATTATTATTCTAGGCTCTTGAAAAGTATTCCAAAAGCATGGAAGTTTAACACAAAATCTATCTGCATAAGCATTGTGCAGCTGTCTATGAATTTAGACAAACACCTTTGCACATACTGTAGATATAACTGCTACTATCTTGCACATCTATCCCTTGCAGTTTTGCAGTTGTGCATTAATCATTTGCTATTGTCATGGATATTTTTGTGCTAACTTTGTAAGATGTGTCCTTTTTTTGTCCTCTATGGCGTTGTAGGTTGGAATTTGAATTTTCCTGGGGGGGGGGGTCTCCCTAAGAGATCAATCAAGTTCCCATCTTGCTATCTATCCACTCAATCCTGTTCACTCACCGTTATTTGAAGTGCTGATTCATTCCAGTGTTATCCAATGTTATCGGACACATCCATCACTTCATTATCTGTCCGTCTATCTATCTATCTATCTATCTATCTATCTATCTATCTATCTATCTATCTATCTATCTATCTATCTATCTATCTATCTATCCATCCATGTTTTTCTCTTGAAATGTTTAATTGAATTCTAGCGACGACCAGTGGCCAACCTTTGCATAGTAATGGCACCGGTGATGCGTTCGTGAAAATCTGTAAGAAAACATTTTTAAACGAATGTCTCCTTGTTCAATTTTCAGTAAGAGAGCTGTTAATGCTCCTATTAAAAACTGAATTCTAAGACTGTGTCAACAATATAACGTCGACAGCGGACGAGTGTGGGGTCGCCAAAAAGCCCCCCATTGTTGATGTCCGAGACAGGAGGATTGCCATATTTCCCAGCTTGGTGAGAGGTCTGTGAACGCACCACAGTGCCGGGCCATCCGTATGCTTGACGCGGCGTCTCTCTGCGGCCATGGTAACATTGTCCACATTACCGGACCTCTGATTCATGAAACAGACCAAACAAGAGTGGTTCATGCAGGTACGAGCCTCCCTTTCTTGTCTTTTACGCCTCAAAAGAGTACACCATGAGCTATCGCCCGGTTGTTTTCGTCTACGTGTGCATTTACCACACGCTGGGGGGATTAAGTCGAATTCATGGTATTTATTCACGCTCGTTTCGTTGTCCCGTCTGTGGGCCTAGCTGCAGCTAGTCGAGCTAACGCCGGCAAAAGATGACTGGGAACATCATTGACGACCGTAACTCACCCGCAGGTGGATAAACACGGTCGTGCTCAATCGCAATCGGTGATATTAGCAAGCGAAAGCAGGAAGCTGGGAGCAGCTGTAGGTGCATACTTACGTGTGGTGACTGACTGGAGTTGCATCGCTTTGTGATAATTAACTTTACAAGTGCATTGCTTATATACAACAAGCGTGACCTGGTTGGAGCCTGCCAAGCCAATCCAAGGCAAGGCAAGCGTTGAGCAGCAAACGGTCTCAGTCTCCCAGCCAGCCAGCGCATTTTAACACGAGCCCGCCCGCCTCACAATGATGCTCCTCTTCAGCATGAATCTGGCCGAGATCTGTGACAACGCCAAGAAGGGCCGCGAGTACGCTCTGCTGGGCAACTACGACTCCTCGGTGGTCTACTACCAGGGAGTCATCCAGCAGATCCACAGGCACTGCCAGTCCCTCAGAGACCCAGCCCTCAAAGTCAAATGGCAGCAGGTGAGGGGGCCACGCCAACGCACACACACGCACACACCTGTCACATGCATTGATGGAAAAACTGTTTCGTGCTAGTTAAGGTCGATCTGAGACTCTCAATTGCCCCTCGATGTGACTGTTAGAGTGAGTAGCCGTGTGCACGTGCACATGCATGCACGTGAGTGTGTATTTGTAATAAAGGACGGATGCTGGATGTTATCTCTATCGTGGGGGAAGCCGTCAGTCATTGCATTTGTTAAGCAAATGCCACCGGCTATCAATATGACAGGACACTCCTCTGTTACCCTGCTCGTCTATCCATCCATCTGTCTTTCAATCTGTGTGTCTTATCGCTGACAATGGTAATATTGTTTGTCCTGGTGCAGCTTTTTGGACCATGCACATGAAATGACTATAACCTCGCAGAAGCCTTTTATGTTGGGAGAGTGTGGGTGTCACGTGAGGAGGCCTAATTAGAGGCTTAGTCGTCGGGACAGACTGATTTCATCTCAATCATTTGGATTTTCATACCCGAGCTGTTGTGTTGAGGTTTGGGGCTCCCCTCCGTGCATCCTACAGAAAACAGCCTCAAGACTAGTTAACAATGTGAGGTACAATGATCACACTAAGCCTCCGGTTCGTGAATTTGCTGGATCTGACTCCAATCATTTCCAGAAAGCAGAAAACGCTCTTTTAGTGGAAAACGTTAAAAATGTGCTTCTGTAAAAACAGGGAGTATAATCTCAGACCGCAGCAACAAAGTGCTAGAACCGCTGCATTGTGGGGTAATACTGCGGGATGTCGAGATGAAAAGACTAAATTGAGTAAAAAATGTGATTTAGTTCAAAGGAAAGTTCAGAAAAATTGCTAAATGTTTCAAAACAGGGAGCAACTGAAGTGTGGGCTCCTCCCTGTATTGAGTGAGTGTTTTTGATGATTGGTGTTTGCTGTTTTTCTGTGTTTGTGTTTGGGTCCACTTCTTCTGATGTTTGATATTTGTTTGGGTTTGAAACACTGTTTTTTTTCCCCCATCAAAGCCGGACTCTTTTTGTATTTGTAAACCTTTGCCCGTCTTGAAGACAAACAATACCCGGGGATCTCCGCGGCCTCTCTGTAAACACGGTGCCGTTAAGGCCCTCCTGACCCGTCATCGGGCGTGTCTGTCAGTGGGACGACTGTGACGACCCCCCCCCCCCCCATCACCCGTCTGCATCCAGGTGAAGCAGGAGCTGACGGAGGAGTACGAGCAGGTGAGGGGCATCATGGCGACGCTGGAGAGCTTCAAGTCGGAGAAGCCGGCCGACGTCCTGGCCCCTCAGACTGAGGAGAGACTGGAGGATCCCGCCGTGTGGCCCCCTCCCACCCCGGCGGAGCACAGGTGTGTGACCCCCAAGAGCCTTTGTGTGCGGCGTCCGAGGTCCACCGCCACAGCATAAAGCCGGGGCGGCGCACAAAGAGACGCATTCAGCGTCGTCCGTTTCGTCTCTGGCGGGACAATGTGACAATGTGTTGGGGTGTGGGGGGGTCGGCGCATTCAGTGAACAAGCAAAAGCTGGTTTGAAGTCGACGCCACCGCCATTAGTTTCTTCTTTGACCCCTGTCTGCCCCACCTTGACCCCGGCCTAGGAACCCAGTGGCGGTGAAGCGGCCCAGCAGCGCGCTGAAGCAGCAGAGGAAGGAGTCTCCCGGTCTGCCCCACCGGGCGGCCGGGCCGGCGGGCCGCGGTCAGCCCGGCGCCAAGGCGGAGCGGCCGGGCTTCAGGGACGCCCGGGGCACCAAGGCCAAAGACGACAAGGTGACATAACGCCTAGTCTCCCTCTCTCTCCCTCTCTCTCTCTCTCTCTCTCTCTCTCTCTCTCTGTCTGAAATCGCCCGCACGCGCTCTGTGTTGACCCGCGTGTCCTTCCTGGTCCGCCGCTCCAGGGAAAGAAAGCGGGCGGAGAGGCGGCGGGAGAAGCCGAGCAGAAGAAGTTCGACGGCACGGGCTACGACGGCGACCTGGTGGACTCGCTGGAGAGGGACATCGTGTCCCGCAACCCCAACATACACTGGTACGTAGGAACGTAGCCGGGCCGCCTGGGGAGGTTTCCCTCTCTCTCTGTCTCTCTCTCTCTCTCTGTCTCTGTCTTTCTCTCTCTCTGTCTCTGTCTTTCTCTCTCTCTCTCTGTCTCTCTGTCTCTCTCTCCCTGTCTCTCGCTCTCTCATTCTCTCTCTCTCCCGCGCTCTCCCGCACTCTCTCGCGCTCTCTCGCTCTCTCTCTCTCTCTTTCTCTCTCTCCCCCTGTCTCTCTCGCTCTCTCTCTCGCTCTCTCTCTCTCTCTCTCTCTCTTTCTGTCTCTCTGTCTCTCTCCGTCTCTCTCTGTCTCTCTCTGTCTGTCTCTCTCTCTCTCTCTCTCTCTCTGTCTTTCTCACTCTCTGTCTCTGTCTGTCTCTGTCTGTCTCTGTCTGTCTCTCTCTCTCTGTCTCTCTCTCTCTGTCTCTGTCTGTCTGTCTCTCTCTCTCTCTCTCTCTCTCTCTCTCTCAGTCTCTCTCTGTCTCTGTCTGTCTCTCTCTGTGTCTCGCTCTCTCTCTGTCTCTCTCTCTCTCTCAAGTCTCTTTCTCTCCTCTCTGCGTTCTCTGGGCGTCCGGCAGGGACGACATCGCCGACCTGGAGGATGCCAAGAAGCTGCTGAGGGAAGCGGTGGTGCTGCCTATGTGGATGCCCGACTTCTTTAAGGGAATCCGTCGCCCCTGGAAGGTACTTGCACGCAGGAGCTGTGAAATCTCATAAATCCAGACGGGGCAAATGGGAGAAGGCGGCGCATGTCCCGTCTAGCGCCCCATTAGCGGCTCGCTCATCCATCCACCGTTAACCCGTTAGGCTGTGACGAATGCGGCATCACTTCCACAGAAAGATGGTAAATGGTCACATCATCGCGCCAGCTGTTGCCGGCTGTCCGCCGGGGCCGAGAAAGGCGTTTAAGGTCCTCGGATTAATTTTTGGGAAAATTGAGACCCCCCCCAAAAAGCATTAAAAACGTCTTAATCGCCATTTAATGGGGTGTTAAATTTAGCTGGTGTTCAAGCTTTGTCCAAATAGTTTGACGGAAAAAAATATGCAGGAATGTGTTTCTATCCAACTGCCCACGACTATTAAAAACAACAACGTGCAGGTGTGTGTCTCAGTATGTCGTTTAGTCACTGGATTTTTATTGGGAATGGATTAACGAGCTGGACTCATGGGAACTAAAAACCAGTGACTTGATTTTTGTTTAGTGAATGTGAAATTGGATAGTAGAAGTTCCATATCAGATGGGACGATAAGTCTAGAAGATATTGGATGTTAGTCTTAACCCTGTAACGACCAGTGTTTTCAGAGCTGTCGCGCGGCCCTCGAACTATTCCACATTCGAGCTCGGTAGCGACTGTTGGAGGACCCGTTTGGGCCTTTGCTCCATCATCATGTGAGGCCTCTTCCCCTCGGGCCTGCCACGTGAGGGTCAATCCGTTATTGGTGGTTTCCTCCTAGCATCAGAGCCTTTCAGTCGCTGCCGGATGCATAATCGAGCTCTTTATCCTCTTTTATGTTACGGGAAGAGCAGTCAAATGTAGGATGAATGAATTAGTCATGGACATTGGACTCGTTAAGGGTCTGATTGTCTTACCGGCCCTCTTGCCGGCTCAAGGCATTAGTTTCATAGCATTTGGCGACTTTTGAGAAGTCGAGAAGTCCTCCCTGCCTCCCCCTCCCACCTGCTCCTCTCTGCAGCAGGGTTTTATTCTGAAAACCTGTCATCTCTGTCCCACATCATCCCGATGTGTGATTGATTGATTGCGCAACAGGAGGGACCACGCAACAGGGCTCATACAAAGTCCCTCAAGCTTCGGAAATTCTCGAAATTCAATGCGGTTCCTGGCTATGGCGTTGTCTTAGTCTGAATCTGTACCACCTTATTCAAAACAGTACGTCACTGATTATGCGCGCCACAGGCACGTATTTCCCTGCGTCCACATGAGCAATTGGCATGTTTTGCCCGCGGTTCCCGACGTTCCTCGGCTCAGATGCTTATATTTAGCCAGACCACCGCGGAGACGCCTCGTAGTCGGCGCTCCGTCTGCGCTTTATGTAATCTCCATGGCAACAGCAGAAATGTCAGGTGTCAGGAGTGGCAGCCACGGATCACAGAGGAGATTTGCATCGGCGGACGGCGTAGCGGCGCTGACATTTAGACGAGGCGCGTGGGAGAGGTGACGCGGACGCAGCTGGAACTGACCCGAAACGTCGTGGTTTTTTTCATTCGTTTGTTCGTTTCTCGAATTCTTTTTGAGGAGGTCACGGTTTCGTCGACACACACACGACACACGTGAAGTCCGAGAAGACCGAGATTTGCCCAACGGGCTTCGCAACCTCTGCCGTACACACGGCCTAAACGCCGCGTCTGTCCGGCCGCTTGCCCTCCAATGGGCCCCGCCGATGTACAGAGAGCTTCACTTTACTTCACTCCAGAGAACGAGCGATAATGACGGCTGTGCTCCTCCGCTGGCCCGCTCCTCGTTGATTCATATTGAATGCGCTCGAAAGCCGGCGTACGGCGGCCCTCCTGCCGAGGATTAGCAGTGAAATCCCTGCGCTGGCATGACTAAAGGATTGGCTCCCGTTCCCGCCCGTCTCTCTCTTTTTTTTTTCTTCCCTGCTTATGTCGCTGCATTAATGGCATTTATCGTGCCGTTTTGACGTGCTCCCCCCCCCCCCCCGTCGCATTCATTCACCGGCTCAGAATGAGGTAAACGTTAATCAGACTTTATTTATCCAGAATACAAACCCTGATTGACGAGAAGGGAAAGAGTAAAGTAGATCAAGGACAATAACAGAGACAATAAGGCAGCCGTAAAAGACCAGGAACCGTCAGTCTAAAGAAATCATAAATACTGGTTGTGATTGGACTTCTACTGTCCTGTGTAAGCTGTAACAGTGTGTGATGGTTTCTCCCAGGGCGTGTTGATGGTGGGCCCTCCCGGGACGGGGAAGACCATGCTGGCCAAAGCCGTGGCCACGGAGTGCGGCACCACTTTCTTCAACGTGTCCTCCTCCACCCTGACCTCCAAATACAGGGGCGAGTCGGAGAAGCTGGTCCGCCTGCTCTTCGAAATGGTGAGTTTGCTCGCCGCGCTCCGGCCTCTGTCCGCGCCGCGTCGGGGAAATGTGTTCCCCGCTAGCGGCCCGTTTTTTTCCCACGCAGGCCCGTTTCTACGCGCCGACCACCATCTTCATCGACGAGATCGACTCCATCTGCGGCCGGAGGGGGACGTCGGACGAGCACGAGGCCAGCCGCCGGGTCAAGTCGGAGCTGCTGGTCCAGATGGACGGTCAGTGGGCACGCGGCCGGGGCTGAGCCTTAACCCTAACCCTTAACCCTAACCCTAACTCTAACCCCTAACCCCTAACCCTAACCAAACTCTAACCCCTAACCCTACCCTAACCCTACCCTAACCCTAACCCTAACCCTAACCCTAACCCTAACCCTAACCCTAACCCTTAACCCTAACCCTTAACCTTAACCCTTAACCCTTAACCCTAACTCTAACCCTTAACCCTAACCCTAACCCTAACCCTTAACCCTAACCCTTAACCCTAACCCTTAACCCTAACCCTTAACCCTAACCCTTAACCCTAACCCTAACTCTAACTCTAACCCTTAACCCTTAACGCTAACCCTAACTCTAATCCTAACTCTAGCCCTTAACCCTTAACCCCTAACCCCTAACCCCTAACCCCTAACCCCTAACCCTTAACCCTAACCCTTAACCCCTAACCCCTAACCCCCAACCCCAACTCTAACCCTAACTCTAACCCTAACTCTAACCCTAACTCTAACTCTAACTCTAACTCTAACTCTAACTCTAACCCTAACCCTAACCCTAACCCTAACCCTAACCCTAACCCTAACCCTAACCCTAACCCTTAACCCTAACTCTAACTCTAACCCTGAACCCTAACCCTTAACCCTTAACCCTTAACCCTTAACCCTTAACCCTTAACCGTAACCCTAACTCGAACCCTTAACCCCTAACCCTGAACCCTAACCCCTAACCCTTAACCCTTAACCTGTATGGACGCCAGCCATTAACGTGAACTCTCCGCAGGTGTGGGCGGAGCTCTGGAGAACGACGACCCGTCCAAGATGGTGATGGTCCTGGCCGCCACCAACTTCCCCTGGGACATCGACGAGGCCCTGCGGCGGCGGCTGGAGAAGCGCATCTACATCCCGCTGCCCACAGGTCAGGCCCCTCGCCCCGCCGCAGACAGCCCGGAGCGGCAAAGGCCGGAGCTAACGCCGCTCTCTTGTTCCACAGCCGTGGGACGCGTCGAGCTCCTCAGGATCAACCTGAGGGAGGTGGAGGTGGCCGCCGACGTGGACCTGGAGGTCATCGCCGAGAAGATCGAGGGCTACTCCGGAGCGGACATCACCAACGTCTGCAGGTGCGAGTGAAGTCATCGTGTCGTCCGCATAGAGCAGTCACAGAGACTGACCGAACCCTCCCGTTGTCCAGACCTCCACAGTCTTTGCGGTTCATTCTCAGTATGAGGGTCCTGGGGAGGCGGGGGGGGGGGTGCTTAGGGCCCCATTTTGGTGAGGGCCGGCCCTGCTGGTATCTCATATCATTACCATTCCGTGTCTAGTTATCTGTCGTCGTAATACTCGTCAGCGACTAATCAGCACGTTCTCCGTTTCTTAAATGACTCCATTAGGGCTCACACAAAAGCACGGAAATATCCGCTGATGGCAAAATTACAAACACACGTATCGTGCACATAATTACAGATGCGAGCGGTTGTCGGAGCGTTGCTTATTATCGCGCACGAATGCTCTCGCTTTGTTTCCCCCGCCGCCGTATGTGTGCCTCCTCGGGAACGTTTCGCCTCCGACACGGTCATTACTGCTCCCGTCCACCGGCGGGGTTTAGTCGGTGTGTGTGTGTGTGTGTGTGCGTGCGTGTGTGTGTGTGTGTGTGCGTGTGTGTGTGGCTCTCAGTGCCCTCACCGTGCTCCTGTCTTTGCACCCACCCCAGAGACGCGTCCATGATGGCGATGCGGCGCCGCATCCAGGGCCTGAGCCCCGAGGAGATCCGCGCCCTGTCCAGAGACGAGCTGCAGATGCCCGTCACCATGGAGGACTTCACCCTCACCCTGAAGAAGATCTCCAAGTCGGTGTCCGCCGCCGACCTGGAGAAGTACGAGGCCTGGATGGCCGAGTTCGGCTCTGTGTAGAGCGCGTTGAAGACGCACGCCCCCCCTCCCCTCCCCTCCCCTCCTCAACCCACCCGCCCACCCCGAGGGGCCAGGACCTTGAAAGGACGCCTTGCTGCTTTGAACGAGATGAAAGGCCCCGCAGAGGAGCGACTCGGGGAGTGTGTGTGTGTGTGTGTGTGTGTGTGTGTGTGCGCGCGTGTCACAGAAGCGTGTGAACCTCCAGTTTGTGAACCGAGCAACACGTCGGGGGGATTGAGATTATACAGGCGCTGGCGGCTCACATCAGAAGACCGGTGCCTTTGAGAGAGAGAGAGAGAGAGAGAGAGAGAGAGAGAGAGAGAGCGCGAGCGATGAGAAGTCCTTGCAGCTCCGCTCCTTCTTTCCCGATTGAGACCATCAATCATCCCAGCCGCCGACTGACCTGAGAGGCCCCAGCAGGAACAGCAGGGATTTCCTCCCTCACGTGGGGCGGGGCGGGGGGGTAGGGGGGGGGACTTTTAAATGTGAAACGTAGCCTTTTTTTTTTTACCTCACACACGCAGGTAGACCAGGGAATGCTGCGCACAGGTCTTAACTCCGGCGCGCGCTCCGGCACCCTCTCGCCGGAGCGGTTTGTGGGGCCCCGGGCTCTTGTTTTATTCATACGTTCCCAGTCCCAGTCTCCACGACATACGGCCAGTAAGGACGCAGGACGCCCCCCGGACGACAAGGTGCCGAACACCTTACCGAGTTGGCAAATGAGCCGAGTCTGTACCGATAATGCCAGCCTCCTGAATAAAAGTGGGAAAGCCCTTGTTGTAGAAACGCGTGAGAAAATGTCCTGAACTGTTAAGGTGGAGCTGCCTCCTCGGAACCAATGGGCGAGTGTGTGTGTGTGATTCTCGCAGGAGGCCGTTGTCTTGAAGTGACTGTGTGTTTACGCACTTTCAATGCATTACCCCACGGAGCCCCGTGTATTTACCACTGTACCACCGACTGAAGACTTGAAGACGTCTGAGAACCCCTGTTATGAGACGATTAATTATGTGTCTGCATTGTTTTCCGTTCTCGGCACTTGCGTCCGACGTTCCCGGGCCCCCGCCGGGACGCTCCGACGTAATGGAGCCGAAACGAGCCGCCGCAGCGCTCATTAGAGGGACGCGGTTCACCCTCGTCCCCGCCGCGCGCTGATGAGTCCAATAAAGTGCGCCGCGCTGAACCCGGCGCGGCCGCGCCTCGCAGATCGCAGAGCGGCGGCCCGCCTGGAGCACGCCGGACGCCTCGGCACTCAGACGGGTCCTCCCCCCGGGGCGGAAACCGACAGGGAAGCGATGAAGCGAGACGCTGGGAGGTTTGTTTTTGCTGCGTTTTTTACCTAGTTAAATATTTAATGTTATCCTGCTCTGTGCGAGCAATCGACCGCATTAAGCTCCACCGTGCGCCGCAAGCTGACAACTGATCGTGCAGTTGTTTTAATGAAGAATCGGTGCGCATTTCAAACCTCCACAAAGCTCGAGCTACGCAGCTATTTTGTCGTATGGAAGCGTTTTTGCCCGTCCCCACTCTGTTACAACAGGTACAAATGTCTAAAAACACCAGCTGCAGCATGCAAATGCTGGTTCCAGCATAAGGCTGCAGCAACAATGATATATTTTTATAACAGACTGAGCTGGGGGGATCATTTTCCTGCAGAATGAGCACTTTTAATGAACCCACTCTCAGATAAGATAATCCTCTATTGGGTCATGGTTGGAGAGAGTTTTATTAATAATGATTTCATTTTACATAGTCAAATGGAGCTGAAAACGAGTGAGAAATTACATACACTATAGTTGCGTTTACTTGTTAAAGGGGAAGCTATGGAACGTCAGAATTATGTTTCGGGAATCTGGATGTTATGGACCGCCTCAGTGCAGATTTGCCCGCCTTCCCATGCTTAACTGGCAACCACACACAGGCTTTACACCTCATCTGTCACTCATGAGAATGATCACATGATGTTGCTTAAAAGAAAAAGAAAATCAGCTCGAAAGTGTTTACCTCTTTGAGCCGGAATCAGATATTGAAGAAGAACCCGGAGCAGTTGCATCAAAACCACCAGAAACCACCAAAATGGAGCCCAAAGGGCACGCGCCTTTGTGTAATTTGCAAACTTGAACCAAGGTGGGTACGTGCGTTTTTAAACTCACATTAACTTACATTTTAACTCGCGTTTCAATATTTAAAAGCTATACGCGAATGAAATGACAATGTGTTTTGGACCCGCCGTTCATTTTGCGCCTGTAGATATTCAGCAAATCCAACGGCAAAAACATTTTTCAATAAATATCTTGAGAATTTTCAAAGGGATCATTTTTTTGGTTCACTTTCTGTGGAGAAAACCACATTAGACTAAATCAGCGCTGACGTAACACCTGCTATCTTGCACATACGATCACGCACGCTTCCCCCGTCCAAAAAACATTTAGAGAAAAAAAAAGGAAAGAGATGTATCCTCTCGGATCCTCGTCTCAGCACAAAGTAAGTGAGGATAAGGGGAGACGGAGGGGAGCCGTAGATGGCAGTGGGTGAGTGTGCGTGGCTGCGGTGACGCTGCGCGGCCGCATCAGAGCGCCAGCAGCAGCGTCACAGTCCGCACAAGACGCCGCTCCGTCCTCAGCTGCTCAGCCTCCTCCGGACTCCGCGATCATGGAAACCAAACCGGTCATCACCTGCCTCAAAACCCTGCTCATCGTCTACTCCTTCGTCTTCTGGGTACGTAGCCTCGCCGGCGGAAAAGCTGGGCTGGGAGGAGGAGTGTGGGGTTTTTTTTTGTGCGAGGACGATCGCAGTCCATCCTGTAATCCACCGCTGTGTGTCTGCGTGTGTGTGTGTGTGTGTGTGTGAGGACGTGATGGAGGGGTGGACGGAGCCAGCATCATCGAAGGCTCTTGTCTCTATCTACGTGTGTTATGTGCGCGCCCGATGCTCGACGGCCGCTGTTAGAAACGTACCATGATTGCGAACGCGATCGTGTTTTAGGAGAGGCGGCTCGCGCGCGAGGGTGTGCGCGTGTTGGGCGTCAGTCGCGCAAACACACGCACGCATACACGCGCGCGCGTGCACACACAGAGGCAGCATCACGGTTGTTGTGGGCCGTGCAGGATGCTCACAGCATCAGACACCGTGTGTGTGGTGTGTGTGGGGCCTGCTCCGCTCTGTGATCATGATGATGAAGATGATGATGATGATGATGTGAGGCCTGCTTTATTCCCCCCCTCTTTTGCCACCTCTCCTTTGCACATTACCCCGCCATATAGATTCTTAAAGGGACCCGGTGCGCTTCAGTTGTTGCTATGTGCACCGACTCCTGTTGAAATCACACACATGCACATGCACACGCACACGCACACGCACACACACACACACACACACACACATACACACATACACACATTGAGCTGTGCGGGGCGAAATCGAATACAAGTAGACTTGGGCTGTGCTTCTGTCTGTTCACACTGTGAACCTGGTGGTTGTGAAGCTGAAACTATAGGTACATCTGAGCAGTTACTCCTAATCTGTCTTTGCAGATAGGCAGATTATTATTTTAGAACTGGATTGAACACCCTAAGGCCTGAAGGGCAGTCCGTATCAGTCCATAACCCCAGATATTTACTGCAATGTCATAACAAAGTGACACACATTGACGAGGCTCACTGAGAGGTGGCATAAATGATTGTTAATGTGGTTACCGCGTTTCTAATACAGTGTCCCTCCATCGATTATCTTATCTTTGCTTATCTCTGGATGAAGGCAAGAACTGCACTCTGGAACAGGCCGCCAGATCCTCCATATCTGCGTCAGGCACCATCAACAACCAGGGAAACTGAAAGCAAGAGGCGCGCAGTACACAGGCTTAAACACAGCTCCTCTTACAATTAGGATGCCACACGGCATACAGTAACACCCAGGGTTCATCGGTGTGAACACAACCTCTTTTTTTTGGCCACCGTGAACTTCTTTTCCTTCAGCTCAGTGTGCCCAGGTGTCTCTCTCCGCTGGACATCGTGTCTGGCACACTCACGTTCTCCGTAGGAGCCGAAAACCTTCGACACGCCCAAACAGAACCACAATCGCTATCCCCTGGACGTCTGCCGAGCCCAAGCACCGACTTGAATTCTCTGAAACGGAAAGGCACGTGTTCAAGATGCAAAACGCGCGTCCCGACGCCTCGTTTGGAGCGGAGATTCTGCCCGTGTTTTCACCATAATTAAGGCTCTTTTCATAATGAGTGTTGTAGAGGTTTGGGGGCAGCAGATCGCTGTGAAAGCATCTCTCGAGCCGAATGCATTTGGCGGAGCCTGCTTCCAATTTTGGACTTGAGGAGTGAAATATTACCTCTTTCTCAACCTGTCTCAGTTTGGGCGCGCCCTTTCCTCTCGATTTCGCAGCTCAGGTCTTCGGACTGTGATCTATCGTCCGTGCGAGCAGCAGCATGAAATAAGGCCGCACATTAGCCAAGATAACCACAGTAACCGACAGGCAGATTGATCACCTCAGCCCCACTCGGACCATAACTATTCCCCAGATTTGTGATGTGATACGAGAGCCGAGAAGCGATTTATCGGTCTGTAGCGTGTTCTGAACTTTCTCCGCGTTTCTTCTGAAATGGGAGGGATGAAAACGGCTTTAATCCTGTTAGCGGGCACAACGACGTCCTGTAACCCCCCCCCGGCACAGAACGCAGCACAAAGTGATGGCGGAAGCAGAAGTGAAAGCAGCCTTTCAGCTGCGGGATCCTGTTGAGGGAGAGGAGCCGCGCTCTCGCTTTATCTCCAGACAGCCACAGACCCGAGCCGGGGACGTGAACTTTTTATATTTAGTGCGGACCGGGCCGTCTCCCCGGCGTTTCAGGTTTCAGATGGCTGGAGAGCATGGGAGTCTCACAGCTCGGTGGCTCATCTCCACACCGCCCCTCTCCAAGCCCCCCAACCCATACCCCCTCGCCTAGGGGAGGAAGAGAGAGAGAGAGAGAGAGAGAGAGAGAGAGGGGGGCCTCCTCGCTTTTTTACTGTCGTCAGCTTGTCCCGGCGAATAGTGTCCCGAGTGTGAGAAGCCGCCGTGGCCGAGCTTTGCGTGCCTCGCCGGCAGAATGGCGCAAGGCGGAGCAGGTGGCCCGGGCCTGCGTGGTGTCCCCGCCAGCATATTTTCTCATCGCACCTTCTGTTTCTTTATTAGGAGGAGGAGGAGGAGGAGGAGGAGGAGGAGGAGGAGGGAAGAGGGGGGTGACCTGTTTTAAACCCTGTGCTGTAACCAGGGTGGTCGGCCTGGCGTTGAATTTCAAACAAAACGTGCGGGAGGGGGCCTCTGGGGCCTAGGGGAAGAGGAGGAGGAGGAGGAGGAGGAGGACGGGGGTCTGGAGCTGTTTGGGATTCAACAACAGACACAGAGTCTGGATGAGTCCCCGGACTTGATTTCCCCGTTGGCTCAGAAATGAAACACTCGAGCTTTGACGAGGCGAGCGTGCCGGGCGGCAGCGGCTCTTTACGGGGGTCGCTGATGACACGTCCCTCCCAAACGACGCTCCTCACGTGCTCCGACTCCGAAACGCAGCCCGCCAACAACCCACCCCACCCCACCCCCCACCCCCCAAATTCAGCCAGACCCGGGAAGAGGGAAACGACATCGGCGCCGAGACAATCAGTCGATTAATCCATCATTTCTGTGGAAGCCGTTTCTGTCGGTGAAAACAACAGCTTTGCTTTGATGCTTTTCCTTTGTCCAACGTGGTGAAAAACTCATTTCCTTTGCGTGCCTATTTGGCTGGAAAATATCTGCTTTTTTCTTGACAATTTGTCAGATATTATGCATCTGAAAACAAGCAACTGATCAATGCGGTGAGAAATTGGTATTGATGGTGAAAGTATAAACAGCCCATCACTTTTATAGTCGTTTGCCTCTGTTGAAAGATTGATAAAATATGATAATAGTCGGGCCAAAAGCCTTCCTGCGTGGAGTTTGCATGCTCTCCCAGTGTGTGCGTGGGTTTTCTCTGGACGCTTCCTCCCACAGTCCAAACACATGCATGTTTAGGTTGATTGGAGACTCTAAACTGCCCCTAGGTATCAGAGTGAATGTTGTGTGTGTGTGTGTCCTGTGATGTACCCCAGTAGGTACCAAGCGTGTAGGAGAACGAATGGATGGCTAAGATGTAAGGAGCTACCACAGTATCTGCCCTCTTTACATCTCTGCCTGCTGGTCGATGAGTCTCAGCCTCTATTTTCTTGCAGATATTCCGTAGTCAAGCGCGCATACACGTTTACACACTTGGCCCAGAGATACATGTTTGTGAAGCGCGGCCATGGAGAAACGTGGAGGAGGCTGAAAGCTTAAACGGTCAAATTGTCATCCATAGTGGTGGAAACAAGAGGCTGCAGATCCAGAGATAAACGGATGACAGGAACACTGAGCAGACTTCACATAGATAATCCAGCAGCTTTCAGTTGTCTGTGGTTCCTCCACGTCAGGGAGGATTTATCATCTGGCATCCGATGGGCCACAAATGGTCGATAAAACCTGTTGTTACCATGTCGGCTGCGGAAACCACAGGTACAAGCCGCAAATGCAGGGAAACCAGCTGCTCTGACGACCATTTAGCCATCTAAGATGATTTTGAACAAATATCCCTGCAGCATGCTCTCAATTGCATTCACCAGGTTAAACAGTAATAGAAGGACTTAATCATTACAACTGTAAACCGGCAATGCTTTCTGTAGTCAAGCTCGGGCCTTCTGCAGGAGCTGCCACTCTGTCTGTTTCTGACCGTCTGTGTGTGTGTGTGTGTGTGTGTGTGTGTGTGTGTGTGTGTGTGCTCTCCTCGACACAGACTCATTGTCCTCTCGTCTCATAGCCGTGATATGGAAATGGGCCTGTGGAGCTTCGCGTGAGACGTAGCCGGGTTCTGCCATTTCACGCTGCCTCCTCACAGAGGAGAGGAGGAAGAGCGGAGCGGAGCGGAGAGGAAGGCCACGCCCGGGCGCAGACCGGTGAACCTTTGCCCCGTGGTTATCGCTCGCTCGGTTCAAAGTGTAAAACGTAAGCGCGGCGTCTTCACTCGGAGAGGGAGTGTGTGCCAGGCCGTTAATCACCTCGGTGTTGTTTGCGTTTTCACGTAACGTGACCTCAGGGAAGGGAGGCGGCGGGTGAGGGGGGGAGGGGGGGGGGGTGCGCTCCGAGGCCGCGGCTGAGCTGCTAAGTTTATCGGAAAACAGGTGGAGTCCTCCCACTCCCGCTTCAGACATATTGGCTGCCTCTCTGCTGCGAGCCTCTCCTCGCTTTCATTTGTTTTGTTTTGCTTTGTTTTTTTTTTTTCCCAAGCCCTCTCTCTCGGTGCACAGAGATATTTTCTACAGACGGCTCCCTCTCTCTAACCAGAGGGCCTGGCAGCAGGACGGCGAGTGGCCTCCGCTTGGAAGGAGGGAGAGAAGGGAGGGAGGGGGAGGAGGAGGAGGTGGAGGGAGGGAGGGGGGGGGTTTAGCATGATGAGTTGGCTCGAGTCAGACCGTCAGCAGCCGTTCCACACCCCGCTCTCTTCCCAGTGCCAGCAAGACATACCCAGCTGAGACACACGCCGCTTCAGCTGCCTCGTACAACACGCTCTTTTATCCGCAGCCTTCATTTGAAATGCTAAGAGAGGCGCAACAGGAGGAAGCGTCTCGCCTCGGATCAAAGAGCTGCTTTGACGTGCCCCCTTTCTTTTTCTCTCTTTCTTTCTGTCAGCGCGTCTGTGTGTGTGTGCGTGTGTGTGTGTGTGTGTGTGTGTGTGTGTGTGTGTGTGTGTGTGTGCGTGCGGGCATATTCATAAAGCAGGTGATCGCTATCCCACACTCCAAATAAATTTGTGTCTTCTGTCTGCGGTCCCCGCCTCCTTACTCTAATTGCTCTCCTTTCTTGTTCCACCTTGATCCTCTGTCTCCTCCTCCTCCTCCCTGTTGCCACGCTGCCGAAACACAGTCATTGTAATATCACAGAGGCGCAGAGATACGAGCCCGTTTCCCTGCTTTCATTCTGTTCCCTGTGCGCCACTCTCTCTCTCTCTCTCTCTCTCTCTCTCTCTCTCTCTCTCTCTCTCTCTCTCTCTCTCTCTCCCTCTCCCTCCCTCTCTGTGCTGTAGATAACAGGAGCCATCCTGCTGGCAGTGGGAGTATGGGGGAAGCTGATGCTGGGCCCGTACATCTCTCTGATCGCCGACAACTCCACCAATGCCCCGTACGTCCTCATTGGCACCGGGACGGTCATCATCGTCTTCGGCCTGTTCGGCTGCTTCGCCACCTGCAGGGGAAGCCCATGGATGCTGAAGCTGGTAGGGAAGAGGGGAGGGGTGGGTGAGGGGGGTTGCTCTGTTACAGCGGGGGAGGATTCATTAGCCTCAGGTCGCATTACAGAAGGAGTAATGGCTGACCTCCATCCCGTGGAGAGGGACCAGAAATCCAATAGATGCTGCGGGGCACTGTTCGGTTAATGGTGGTCAAATGAGCGTGTGTGTGTGTGTGTGTGTGTGTGTGTGTGTGTGTCTGTGTGTGTGTGCGCAGGCATAAGCAAACCATAAGAGGCTTTTTATGCAAACCATGCAGCACTTCCTCTTCCTCCTCCTCCTCCTCCTCCTCCTCCTCCTCCTCCTCCTCCTCTTCCTCCTCTCTCCGCAGTATGCCATGTTCCTGTCGCTGGTCTTCCTCGCTGAGCTGGTGGCCGGGATCTCCGGATTTGTGTTTCGCCACGAGGTCAGCTCGCAAGTGGCCCATTCGACACTCCAAGCTCCATTTCCAGTCCAATTACTGGAGCCGCATGAGGCGCTGTCACGCTGCTAATGTGTGTCATTATGTGTGTGTGTGTGTGTGCGTGCGTGCGTGCGTGCGTGTTGGCGGCGACAGATAAAGGGCACCTTCCACAGGACGTACACCGATGCCGTCCTCAACTACAACGCCGAGGACGAGGCGAGCCGCGCTGTCGACAACTTGCAGCGCAAGGTCGGTGCCCGTGACGAGAAAACAAACAAGCCAGTAAACAAATCCCGGCCCCCTGAGCTCCCGCTGAAATATTTATGCTTCTGGAGGCTGTCTAAGAATTAATGACAGCGGAGCGCGCGAGGCGACCGATATCGGTCCAAAAAAAAAAAAAAGAAAAGAACCCGACACGGCCTGAAACATGCCTCGCTGGGCTCCAGTGCTCTCCAGACACGGTCCTTGATTGCTGTACACATGGGAAATGGAGTTTACTTAAACATATTATATTATATCACCCTGATGTGATAATACCATAGTACCTGGGAAGTGATGTCATCCATTTTGGAATATTGTCATGTTCTTTTTCTGGCACTTTTCATGCCCATACTCATTTTGTCGACGTGCAGAAACGGATGCGAGTTGTTTCGGGATTCGTCTCTCGACACCTGTGTGTTCCCGCTACTTGTTCGCGTCGAGACGGATAGTCGGCATACGTTTTTTTTGTTTTTTTTCTAACACCTAGTTTTCCCCTTCATCTCTAATGCACACGGCGTACACGCTTGTTTTTAAAGATTCATGGCCGCGCCGGGTGCAACTGACAAGACGGTGGAAGTTAAAACTCGTCAGAGCCGGTCTGACGCCTTTGTTTCAGCCTCCACAACGGGTGTGGGGGGGGGGGGTAATCGTGATTCTCCACCTGCGCTAACCAGCCTGCGTTTCCCCCGCAGCTGCGCTGCTGTGGCGTGTACAACTACACCAGCTGGTTTGGCAGCGTGTACTACCCCTCCAACGGCATCCCCGCCAGCTGCTGCTTCAACTCCTCCGACTGCAGCCCGGACGACCTGCGCAGCGAAAGCCTAGCCCCGAGCAAGGTCTTCCACCAGGTCAGTGTCCCGCCCCTCACGCCCACCGTCACCAGTTTACGACTTCTATCGTCTACGTCTGAGAGCTCCTCGTTTAAAAACAACAAAACCAAACCCCACCCGCCTCCTCCGCACACTAACGCCTGCCTCAGATACTCTCCCACGTTCCCGTCTTGCCCCTCAGCTGCACATTTAACCTGTCCCTGGAGCCCCTGCACACTAACCTGCCCCCTGTGTTGCAGGGCTGCTATGAGCTGGTCACCTCCTTCATGGAGACCAACATGGCCATCATCGCCGGGGTGACGTTTGGGATCGCCTTCTCACAGGTAAAGACAAGTGACTCACAATGGCGAGCTGCAGTGCAGATGTGTAAGGACTGGTGAACACAGATTGTATGCCCTTCGTCTGCCTCGTCCTGCCTGACAGGGAATCTACCGCCTCGCTTAGCAGGAAAGGAGTATTTTTTAAAAGGCCTTTTTGCGGGAGACGTTTTGACACATAGGAAAAGCACGGTATAAATAATAAAACAAAATGGTGGCTGGATTCCATTTTTTCTCCAGTTGTGCTTTTGCGCTCCCCGACTCGCTGTCATGTCGTGAACGGTGTTATTGTTAATGTCGCCAGTGTGAGCGCCGCCGCCGCCGTTTTATCGCCATGACAAGCTCGGGGAAGGCAAACTCACTCCTGTTACTCTCGGGAAACTCCCAACAGGGGAGGTGGAGAGGCGCCAAGCCGAGACCGATAGAGACGATCCCAAGCCCTTTTTTTTCTCCCTTTCAGCTGATCGGCATGTTGCTGGCCTGCTGTCTGTCCAGGATCATCACGGCCAATCAGTACGAGATGGTCTAGCTGATGTGATGTGGCAGGTGAGAGGAACCCTGGCGACGTGGTGGGGTTGACTGAGTCAGACCGAGGGACTTGAGTGGAGATCATGTGACCCAACAATCGACCCTCCTTTTGTTTCTTTTTCCCCAGGGAGATGAGGAGACAAGCCGCCTCGACACACGACAAGAGTAAACCCTGCGTCTCTCTGCCTGCGATCTCAATGTAATATCTCGATGTATCTTACTGTAAAGCACCATTCCTCGACTCGCTCACTCGCCGTGGCATCAAAGCGCTCACCGCTCATCGAAAACACCCGCCGCTCGACGCAGACCACGTCCGCTCGCCGGCCCGTATCCGGGGCCGCCACGGCCTGCGTCCTACAACGCGCGCTGACCTGGAGTTGTAGGCGTTGCCAAGCGGTGTCGGCCTCAGATACGGCGGCCGGGGTGCAACCCTCCTCCCCCACCTTACCCCCCTCTTCCCCCCTCCCCGGGTTGCTCCACCTCGGCCGGGCCGCGGCATGCTTCGCATCGCGTCGTCGGAGGACCGCCGCACATCTCTGTACAGAATGACATCACTAAAGCTTGAAAGTAACACTTTATTAATAGACGATAGGTTTAGTTTTGCATTTTTGACTTTGCTATCGCTCGCCATTGTATATTCCTATGGTTGTGACTTTTCTGTGATCTGGTTACGTGCACCGGGGACGATGTTGTGGGGTTTTTTTGTTTTTTTGAGAAATAAGAGCACTGAGGACGGAGGGGGGGAGAAAAGGGAGATTTTTCTTTTTGAGCATTTTTAGCTGCAGACGAGGCGCAATGTGTTTTCTTTGACGGGATGATTTAACTCCTGAGACACTGTACATGTTGGAATTGTAATTAGATATCTCTGACCGTAGGTCAAGTCTGTGATAAATACTCTGGAAACTTTACTGTCAAATGGCCGCGATGCCCCACTTTACCCTAATTTACAGCCCCAACTTAAAATGTCACCCAATGTAAGTCATTTGTTATTTTTTTGTTGTTTTTTTTTCCTAGGAGTAAGAAATCTATTAATCAGGTAACTCACAAGGCCAGTTGTTGCTAGATGATCGATGACTGACAGCCAGGTCACACCATGTTGCGTAAGAACACCAGCTCACAAAGTTTAATCAAAAGACAGGGTTGTATCATGGGCTCCTGCCTCCGAACTTGCTAATGTTCCAACAGAGGAGCATAACTGAAAGTGAACGATACAGCCCGGCTAATGAGTTTCCAGCAGCCTGCACAGCGTTCGTCTTCACGGCCAGGTCTCGCAATATCTAAATGTGAAATGTGCACAGATTGACCTGCTTATTGCCCAGATCTCATAGAAGCGATCAGATTCGCCCCCCAGAACGTGGCCGGTGTGACCCGGCCGTTTCAGTCGGGCGTCAGAGACTTATTTACCTTTAGACCCGAAACAGCACCAGAACAATTCCTGCCAGCCTTCACACCTCCGCACACCCGAACCACTGATTCCTCCCCATATCAAGATTTGGCTTGATACGCAGGCCCGTTTATCTGGACGAGAGTCTAGTTCCTGCCAACCTTGGCTGAAGCTCCGGTGATGTCGGGGTGAAAACGACCAACAGGGGGGTCAGTGGAAACAGCAGCTTTCAGCCTGTCACGGTCACCCAGTCATCAGCGCCATAGTTTGTGCTCTTCTGGTGGAGTATAGTACCAGCTGTGTGTTCCAGTGAGGGGGGGGTCGGCATTAAAGGTGCGCAGGGCTCCAACAGTGTTCACCTAGTATTTACAGTATACTCTATGTAGTGCATCGACATGCCAGAGCCATCCTCATCTGTAGATATTTACTGGAAATGTAATTTATATGACGGTAACGTTTCTCATTTTAATATGCTAAGCAGTCTAAATGTCGTGTCACGGTTTTTGATTCCGCACTCCGTGCTGTTAACCTGTATTTGTTTGATAGTTTGTAGGAATAGCGCACTGGAAAAATACTTGTGGCCAATGTTTTCGTTGTGAGCAACATGTACCTATTTAAATTTCACTGTATATCTGTTACGGTTTGGTTGGCATTACGTTTACACTTTCACCAAGTGATTTTCTATCTCTCTTTCGTTCTGTGGGCATGTGTGAGCCTGAGCGTGTGTGTGTGTGTGACATTATACTTTCATTTTTTTGTCTCCTGGCCCTAGGAGTGTTGTCTCCTTGAGTAACAAAGTGTGTGTGTTTGCATGAGTGTGAGAAAGAGAGAGAGAGAGCGAGAGAGAGCAGTTTGAGGCTCCTGCTATATTCAGTTTTGGTCAGTGCTTGGTTGTGGCTTCTCAGACCTTATCGCTTTTTAAAGCTGTACATTTATTTTGTGAATGTATGATTTGCAACAGTTTTGAGGCGCATTGTTTTTTTTTCCCTTTCCCCAAACTGACATCGTCCTGTAAATATTAAATTGTAATACCATCTCGCTCACACATGGGGTCACCAGACACTCAAAAACAATTGCACCCTGCTGTCTACTATTGACTAAGTCACCATCAGTGGTCTTATTATCAATAAATATACAGAATAACAACTCGTTGTGTCTTGATTGTGTCAGAGAGGTGCCTCCACAATATTTACACAGTATTTCTGAAATCACGGCCTTGTATAATTATCAGGGTTTTACTAATAAGAGTATGACATCTCAGTCAAGCAGACAATTTAAAGTGCACTACACTGATTAATTAATCATTTTGGGAAAGTGAAAAGTGATGTTTTTGATTTCTCTGGACCTCCTCGTGAGGCTAAGGGAACAAAGAACGAGAAGGAAATCCACATCTATTGTCAGGCTTTGTTGGATGACCCGAAGGTGGAACTAGTGGATCGAGAAATTGGTTTGAGCTTAAGATGTCAATTAACAGCAGTGGATGGTGGCCAAAAAGGTCTGGAGTTTGACTCCAAGTCAGACCAACAAACAAGAAGAAAGCTCATGATATAAGGTTTAATAAGGTTATACATAAGATATAATACGGTCTGGAGTTAGCCATTTAGGTAATTTAGTGTGGTGTGTTCCCTCACACCTCAGTATCGTATTCTGGATATTGTAAAATACATCTAAATCTTAATGAAAAATCTCAGTTTAGCTGTAAATTAGAATACACATCAGCAATTAAAACATCAGGGAACACTGTGTCCACAGTGTTCAGTCCCTGGCAAATCCAGACAAGGAAAAACTGAACACACGCGCAGTCTCAAACCCTTCCTCACGCGAACACTGAATGCCAGTGTTCGATTAAAACGTCCCGATTCAATTAGGAGATAATGGAGACGGACAGACGTGCACCAGACGTGGCAGATGACCTGCATGAGGTATAGCACGAGCAACCTAGAGCGCAGACGGCGTGACCACGAGCTGCCACCGAGACACAGACACTGGCGGCCCCGGGAAAACACGCACACGCACACACAGCGCTGCCAACACGAGGTGCAGACAAAGGAGGCCTTTCTGCGACGCCACAGCCTATTTGAGGACGTGCTGTGGGAACCCAGCTCGCCCCTCCGCAGATTAAAACGCCACTGCCGAGAAGTGGGCTCGCATTCGGACTAAAAACTGTAATTACTGTAATTGCCGATTTTTTGACCCGGCTCTGAAACGGTCTACAAACGCCATTGTGACCTGATTTTCATACATTTCAGACACTGAAATGGAAGTTAAAAAAACGGGAAAGTCTTGAACAGAATGGCAGGTAAACCATAGCGTCCTCCACCTCCGAACTGTTTTTACGGAACCTATGAGGCACCAGTTTGGTGACATTTCCAGAGAAATACATTCGCCCGGTTCTTCCTCAGTATCCGATTACTCCTCTGAGTGGCAGGTTGTGTTCATGCTCCAGTTACCACTTACTTCAGGAAAAAGTTGCTAGGCCCACAAGTAGTCACCAATCTATTTATACGCGCCTTTCAGGACACTCAAGGTCATTGTGCAAAAAAATTGCAAACAATAAACCACAACAGTGTGAAAACACATCATAAACGACTGCAAAAAACACAAGAGGAATACAATGGATGAAGAGAGTAGAAAGCTGAGAGCAAACTAATTACGGTGAGTAAGCCTGACGGAGGAGGTGGGTTTGAGCAGCGATCTGAAGGTGGCGAGAGAGTCAGAGTTTCCAAAGCGTCTCATGTGGAAAATGTTCCAGAAGTAGGAGGCCTGAGCTCTTGACCCCCACAGTGGTCCGACGACCGCGACGGGTGGGAGGATGGAAGAAAAGGAGCCGAGTACGAGAGTGACTGTCGATGCGGAAAGATGAGCATGAAAGGGGCACCGGATCTGTGCAAAATATCCCCACCTATACCCATAAAATCAAATGAGATCTTGTAAAACGGCGTCTGAGCGGCATTTGTGATGAAACCAGTGCTCCGCAGCGTCTGCGCTACCCCCGGAGAGCGAGGATGGAGAACACTCCGTTCCGCCGTTCTAGGTCACCTTTAAAAGCGTAGAAAGAACATGACTCATTTTTCTCGGAGCGCGACTTGAACTTCCCGTCGCCGGTTTGCACGATGACATCACTCAGTACCGCCGCCGTCCATCGGGGGGCGCTGGGGGACCGGCGAAAAACGGAACTCAAGACACGCGGACACACATACACACACGCTTCAGACACACATAGCGCCGAGACACGCAGGCAAAGGCTACGGGCGCACACACACACGCAATCAGACGCTCACAGGGGAACACACACACACACACACGCTCACACCGAGACACACATACAGGCGCACACACCGAGACACACATACACAGACAGACGCGCTCAGACACGTATACGAGCGCACACACACACACGCAATCAGACGCACACGAGGGAACGGGCAAACGCACACACGGATAAACACAGGCGCACACACACAGGCGCACACGCCGAACACACACACACACACACACACACACACACACGGTGTTCCAGCCTCGGCTGAGGCTGCTGTTACAGCGCTCTAACCGGACTCGCTCCCATCTCGTTACGCAAATTAGCGGCGGAGCGGCGCAGCAGTGGCTCCGCTAATGGAGCGTGCGTGCCGCCGGCTCCTGCGCCCTGCCCTCCCCCTCCTCCTCCCCTCACCTCCTCCCCCACCGCCCCCCTCGCTCCCCCTCCCCCCTCCGCCTCCGCCTCCCGAATCCCCTTAATGGGTTATAGGCTGGAGGGAAGCATCCACCGCGGAAGCGCACACACATCCACACGCGCACACACGCGGACACATGCGCACGCGCGCGCGCACGCGCGCGCGCACGCGCACAAGAGCGCGCACACGGATCAGGCTGTGGGGAGTGAGCAGACACGTTCAAGTGCAGCCAGTCTAATTAGGAAGACAGGCTGATTGTGAATCGCAGCCTCGTTTCTGAGTGGCGCCGAGCGTCTCAGACGGAACCAACATGTGTCTGTAGTGCGCGGCACAAGTGACGCACTTAAAACCACAACACCGACACTTCCGAATCAGAACCAGAATCGTTTTTTGTTGTTGTTGTTTTGCCGAGTACAGCTATAGGAGGCATTTGTTTTGGTGGTTAATACAGAAAGGTGAGGCGACAGAAGTACAAATGAAAATACAAATAAAATTGGTACACACACCATGTGCAAATGTATACGTTATGTGCAGGTTTGATGCATGTATTATAAATACATAATTATAAATACTTAATTATAAATTATGTAAGTCTCATATGATGTTGAAGTCCCTGGGCTTAATCTAAACTGTTACTGGATGTGTCTTCACGTTAAGTTGGAATATGGAAGGAAGGTGTATTCCCGAACCTGTATTATCCACTGGTTCCCAATACACCCATTGGGTACAAAGTGAGTGAGATGAAGGCTGGATGTGCAGGGGTGTGAACACAGTTGTCCTACCATTATATTTCCTGTACATCTCACATCCCAGATTGGCTTTGAAAGCCCTTTCTACAATACTAGAGCGCTAAAATTTGGAGTGAAGCACACCATTCACTCTCACACTTATCGAGGGGCAATCTCCAGTCGACCTAAACGTGCATGTTTTTGGACTGTGGAAGGAAACCCAACCATTTTGATCTGACCTGAATTCTTGTAATACAGTAAACTGAGCCACCTGTGGACCAATTATTTGGTCTTAACTTTGGCATTTACTTCATTTGTCCCATCTTATTCAAATCACGGTTACTTATGAGAGGATAGTAACAAAGTCAGTACGTTCTCTTAATGCCCAACAGCAGCACTTGTCTTCTGGCGTCTTTTTAATTCCATGAATTCTCCTTGCCTTTCAAACATGCCACCTATATAACCAACAGTGCAATAAAGTGCTGACAGGTCAGAGATTCCGGTGTATTCTTCTAACTGCACAGACGAGGCTCTCGAGCGACATTTCTCTCATTTCTAAACTTGTGGCGGAGAACCAACTCTCAACCAACGGGAAGTGGAGTGACATCACCCGGGGTGATTCATCAGATTTCACGAAGCTCCGAAGAACGTTTCACTCAGCTTTGTTAGACAGCGGTTGATGTGTGCCATGGGTGGATTTCCCCTTCGACTAGAGTCCTGAGAATAACTGAGAACAACGTGACGATAGATGCGTTGCTGTTTCATCAAAAGGAACATTTGAGCGGAGGCCAGCGTCTTCAGACACAGAATATAACATGACAACATGTATAAATAAAACTTTACAGCGTCTTAAGGCTTAATCTTTATCCCTGATTTAAGATGGGATTGCAGTAAGTCTCCGTGGCACAATCTCACCAATAGCAGCATTCAATCCGCCTTTCACCTCCTTGTATTTCACCAAACTGTGGATTACACACCCCGAGGTGAAACAAACAAAATGAAACATGGGGAGGGGGGGGGGTCCATTTGTTGTTGTTTTAACGATTGGGTTGTTTTTTTTTTAGGTTGGGCTGACAACAGCGGTTAGGAAATTTCCTCTTGGTGATTCACCATTGAGCTGCAGCGTGTGGACAGGAGAAAACAGGAAATGTGCTTTGTCAAAACCTGTCATTTTGGAGGATATCCAGTGTATTGTTTAGCAGAGTGTTCGGGCTTTGTGTAAATTTCACTTAGACTTTTTAATGCATTTTGTGCAAGAATGTGGATTTCATGGCCCATCAATTACTTTGAAAGCGCACCTGCAAAGGATTCCTTTTTTTAAGGGGAGCTGGAGTGAAAAACACTTTTTTTCCCCCTTCCCTCTTGGTTTTGTTCAACAGTCTATACCCAGGATCTATCCAAAAGGCATCATCGTGTCCTCGTTCGTGTGTGAATATAGAATAGAAACAGTTGGAGGTCACTTCTATCGAGCAGAGCAGAACCTATCGGACTAAACTCTTTTCAGAGAGACTGCAACCTTAAAGATCCTCCGATTTTACAATATCGGCGGTTGAACGAGGTCAGTGGGGGAAGTCCGCAGCGGGTTTCCTAAGCCTCGCTCGGGCGGGAGGAGAGGAGCCTGCGTTGTTGTTGTCTGTTGAAAGGGAAAGTCCGTGGCTCTCCCTCGGAGCGTGCCTCGCGCACTGTATAGTCGTGTCGACGCCGAGTGCCGCTCATCACAAGAATAATTTGTTTCAGAGAAGATTACCAGCTTCAAATCACAACATTAAGTGGCTCATGTGGCTCAGCATAAAAGAAATGTGTTTTCAAATGGCAATTTGATCAGATTAGATATCTTATTAAATCTCTGACAGGAATTAACTTCGGTGCTTTAATGTGATCTTTTTTATGAATTTCATTTTCACCGACTTGCATAGGGAGGCACACGCTCTCTCTCCCTCTCTCTCTTTCTCAAAGAGGCGCACGCGGCGTCTCTCCGCCTAATTTACCGTCTTATAAAGTGATCCGGCAGGCCTGCCCCCCCTCCCCCTCCCCCCACAGCACCAGCACCCCCAGCCGCTGCTGTTGTTCTAATTGCCGCTGCAGCTTCGCCTCCAGCCTCCCCCCGCCGAACCGAGACACCTGTGCCTCACACTTTTCAATAACATGCCGCGGTGATGACAAGTACTAGAGTTCCCACTCAGGCTGCCTGTTCGCATGGTGAAGCAGCACCCCCCGCCCCCCTCCCCCCACTCATCTCCCCTCTCTCCTTCCACACTTCCTCCACTTCCTCCTCCTCCTCTCCCTCCCTCCCTCTCTCCCTCTCTCTCTCTCCTTGAAGCCTTGTGGGATGATGATGACACCCGCCGTAATCGCTGGATGCTCGGCTCCTGACGTGACACACAATCGAGAACACGCTTCCAAGCTGATCCGGGTTTCGCTGTGGCGCTCGGGCACAGCGTGTCCTCTGACAAGTGGAAGGGCCTCTCGCAGGAGAATGGAGGAAGTGCGAGAGGTGGGGCAGTGATTGACAGCCCTGTTGAGATGGCAGAGCCCGAGAGCTCCCGCTCTTATCTGATCTCTGCTCGCCGGTGGTGCACACTTGCTCTGCTGACCTGCTTTTTTTTTTTTTCCTCCTCAAAACCGATTTGTGTAGCTTTGCTCCCGTGGCACATTTTGGAATTGAGGGCAAAATGGTGGAGGGGGACAGCGGCTATGTTTACGTGGACTGCGGTATTCTGAACACTGACCTCCTTCTTCAAAATAACACAATGATGTGATTGGGGTGTTTGCATAAGCGCTATTAAAATACACTATACATATTCATGATTGAAAAATGTAGTAGGATTAATCTCTACACGTATCATTCATTATTCTTTTGTTCATGATATTGGAATATGGGAAAGTGAAGGGGCCATGGCTATGAAAAAGCTGCTTTTCAGAATCTTCTAGAGGTTTCCAATCTGATCAGACAAGCCCACGCTCCCCGCCTCCTTCATTTGGTAAACAAGCTGTTTAGAAACATCCCTATTCTGATGTATGCGACCAACAAAGGGCTTCTTTGTATCCATATCCTTCAAACTTTTAAGCATTCCTCATCAAGAGTTTCACCCACCTTGTAACGGTGCAACTTGTTTTTTTGTTGTAAGCTGCTGTTCCGGAAGTGATGAGAATTTACGCTATTATATTTCACTCAACTGTGTCTTGCTCTTCCTCTGTGGGTCCACTTCGTGCTGTACAGTGCGAGAACATTTCCCAGTAAACTCTTTCACCTTGCACATCATAAATGCATGTGACAGCTGTGGTCACTGATTGGGTTGCAGAGTGATTAAGTTACCCCATTGCTTTGCAATACAAATAGTCATAACAGCAAAATAATCTGCTTGATGCTCATTTTGCAGACATTCAAAGTCACGTTAAAGTTACAGATAACCTCGTGTAGCATTTGCCCTTTGGAGGCTTTTAAATTATTTCACTTACTTGTGACAATCCTTGAGTTTAGATCCTGAGTTAACCACATGTAAGAAGTGTTATTAAGTACAGTTGTGCTTGATTTTTTTCAGTTACAAAGACTTCATTATATGGGAAATATTGGGATGTTTACTTGACAACACTTGTCATTGGGATAGTTGTGATTCCTGAAGCATATCTTTCTTGTGACAATGTCGCAATTTTAACTGCAGTGCATACCATTGCATATTATACTAATACCTCATCTGCCACTGGCTTCAGGTACGGGGCGTTAACAACAGAAAGAGACCAGACACAAACCCGAGAGGAGCCGGAAGTAGGACGAGACAGGAAAACTGACACAGCAGGTTTTGCCATCCATGTTCACATTCTCCCCATTCTTGTTGAGCAACACACTCTGAACCGTGATTCATTCGTGAGTTTCTAGAACAAGCTGTGCCCATAGATTTCTCCTCATGGGCACGGAGTATCAATCAGCCTGCCGTTCTATGCCAGCCCCTATGCTTCGCTCCCTCCTCTCTATCATTCCTGCAAGCCTATCCCTGCGTGCAATGCGAATCTATTTTCGACTCGAGTCAATATGAATCAGTCAGACGTGTTTGGATTCAACACTAGACAGGTGGATCTCTCTTTGTTTATGGCCACGCGGTGAAAAACACTCTTCTATAGTTTCAGTCTAACCAGAAGTGTTTACCGAGGCTCAGATTTCAGTGCAGAGCGCCTGCATCAGAGTACATGCTGTGTGAGGTGTTGCTACCGGACACGCTCTGCCTGCGTGGGAGTCCCCATGTTTACCAGTCTAGGACTCTGTGGGGGGGTGGGGGGTGGGGTGGTTTGTGGCAAATCAGCTGTCCACCATCACTGCTGGCAACTGGCTGGCGTAACAGTTTGCTTTTAAGTGTAATCTGAAAAGCTTGTCAGTACTGTAACTGGCTTAGACTAAAGTTACCCTGTGGGAAGATAACCAGGTCTGTAATGCATCAGCAGAGGCCGCTGATGTGGATTAGTACACCGCAAAGACCGAATTTCTACTTTTACGACATGTTCATCACCTATTTCATCTCTCTAATTGTGTTATAATTGGACAGGGCCATCTTCTGAGGGGGGTGCTCATACGAGAATTAGTCAAAAATAACAGGAGGAATAATAGGGAAGACCTTTGGAGGCAACCAATCAAAGAAAACATCTCGACCTCACAGATCATTCATCCATCCATTATTATTATTTATTACCCACTTTGCACATTGAAGGTTGCTTTACACATGCAGTGAAAGCAAGAAATACTTGTGAGGAAGACATTCGCTCGCACATTCAGAGTCTGCAGTTGGCCGACATGCACATGTTTGGCCTGTGAGAGGAAATCTGAGTACCTGGATAAAACTCACGCAGACGCATCCAAACTCCAGACAGAAAGACCCTCAGTTTGACTGAGAGTTGAACCTGGGACCTTCTCACTGTGAGGCACCAGTTACTAATCACTCAATTATCGTGTACCACTTCAACGGTTCAGCTCTCGGTCAATCAAGTCCAATATATTTCATAGAGGGAAGTTGTGTGACGTTTAGCTAGAAGTTTCCTTCCATATAAGGACTTCACATGAAATCTTATTTTGTATACTGTACTAGTTTATAGGTAAAACAGTCATTCCGGGCATATGACATCATAGGAGTCGTTAGTCATTACATGTTTACATCAAAACACAATTTGTATCCTATAGCAGTTTATATTTAAAACAGTGATTTCTAGTCTTTCCAGGCATCTGACATCATATGAGACCTGAGTCATCTGTCAGATGTGGTCAACATGTCCGATGACAGCTCAGATTTACTGGACGACCATTTGGGAGGAGGGTCTCCTGTCTGAGGACCGCTGATCCAAACAGCCTGCTGTTGGTCCAAACTGGCCCCACCTGCCTGCAGAGTCACGTCGAAAACATAATAACAACCATCTTATCATTTCTAATTTAAACCCAGCAGCTGTGACACTTCACATACCGGGGGCTACTCCGGACCGGCAGCACAAACACTTTAGACACTTTAAGCAGGTTTCGCCGAAAATACTTTGCTACCTGTTCTTAATTAGACTTTCAACGCAGGACTTTTACTTAATGAACACTTCCCCCCGCCACTGGGCGTCCACATGAATTAACTGCATAATTAATCAAAACCCTGAGAGCTGGGGACCACGTGTCGCCTCTGTTTTCTGGATGTGAGACGTTGACACAGCGGCCCTGTCATTGGTGGAGCCCCCCCTCTCGGAGCACGCTCCGAGCTCTCTGATTGGCTGCGGATGGAGCCGGAGCAGTGGGCCGATGGCTCCTCGCATGAATATGCATGAAACCGGTCCGCTCGGTCCGGCCTCACCCTGCACGTCTCTCCCAGCCTGTCATCGGTGCAGAATGTGGGAAAGAGATGATGTAAGATTAATCATATCACACAAGTTGACCACAGGATAGCACGGTGAGTCAGTCCCGGGACGAGGCGCAGTTTGTCAGCTCTGTGCGGAAAAGCGCACCTCGGCAACAGAGGCGCACTGAGCTGGAGTGTGTGTTTTTGTTGTTTTTTTTGCTGTTTTTTTTCTGTGAAGCTTGAAGCTCCCCTAAACTGTCAGTATGAAGCCACGCCTCCTCTAGTAAATGTGCCAAATATCTTCCGTGTGCTATTTCAGGTCATCGGGGTCCGGTTACAGCTGCAGTGGGAGAACTGGCCGGACAGGTTCGCCGGCACGATACCACCGCGTCTATAAAAAGGACTCACCTCGCCTTCCCAACTCAGAAGAAACCGACAGACGAGCGCAAACTGACAACAAGAGAGAGCGGGGAGGGAAAAAAAGACAAGGAGAAGCAACACAAATCCAGACGCTTTTTGTAAGCCGATCAACCCCGGAATTAGCGCTCCCAGGACCAGCAACTCGCCACAACAACCATGATGATGCAGCAGCAGCTTCAGGAAACCCCCAACCAGAAGAACTCCCTCTTCAACGCCATGAACCGCTTCATCGGCGCCGTGAACAACATGGACGAGACCATCATGCTGCCCAGCATGCTGCGGGACGTCCCGCTGGAGGAGGAGGACCGGGCCATGAGCTCCCTGAAGTCCGACGACGAGGAGGGAGACATGTACAGCTACTACCAGCTGCTCAAGTCCATCCGCAGGGACATCGAGTGGGGCGTGAGGTGCGCGGCAGCCGGCGAGGAGAGGCGCGGCGAGGGCTTGAAGATCAAGCGCATGAACTCGTCCGCCTCCATCAACTCCGCCAACTCGCTGTCGTCCGAGGAGGACGACGAGGAAGAGGACGAGGACCTGGAGAAGCAGTTCCAGTACCACCTGACCGGGCTGCAGGGAGTGCTGTCCAAGCTCACCCAGCAGGCCAACTCCCTCACCAAGCGCTACAAGAAGGAGATTGGCATCGGTGGATGGGGCCAGTAATAAGACTGTGAAACTGAACTGAACTGAGCTGAACTGACTTCTCTCGATAGGCCTCTGTTTCGTTGCTGCTGCTGCTGCTGTTGCTGCTACTACTACTACTACTACTACTACTGATGAAATTCATTGGACAGACATTTGAATGGTAGAGAAATGTGGCAGCCTTTACTTCTCCCTTCAGGCCCTCATGGTGTTGGACTACTCTGTGGTAATAATTACTGTAGATGTGTTGAACCGTAAAGAAAGCGTTGTTAAGTGTACTTGCACCAAATCCCTATATTTGCACTCCAAAGTGTCGTACACTCCTTGCATTCTGCGGCCAGACTCAGATGAAACGTATTTAAACCCTTATTTAATGTATAATTTATTACCTCACGCGGTGTGACTGTTTGGAAAAGTTGGAGGAGAGGCGGACTGAATGACCCCCCGGGCCCCCTGCAGTCTGAACCACCCCTTGATAAGAGAGGGGGATACGGACAAGAGATTCAGCATCCTGTGCGTGATGCTGATGATGTCCGTGTGTTCGGATGCGTTTGCCCATGTGTGACCGGTGTCCCCTCAACTCCAGTGTGTGTGTGTGTGTGTCTGTAAACTGTTCTCACTTGGAAGGAGGCAGCTGCTTACTGTACAGTCGCCTGTGATCGCCTGATGTCCTACATGGTCAGTGAACCAGAATCCGCTCATAGCTCATCTGCATAGAGAATAATGAGGATTTTCCACTAAGATGCTTTTTTTTTGTTGTTGTTGTTATTGTTATTTCCTTTGCTATTGTCTGGATGTTGATGGAGACGTCCATCTGTCAAGAGAAACGAATGCTTTTGTACCACTCCACACATTTTTTGTACTGAAGATCCAGAATGGTTTGTAAAATAAAGAAAACTTTTATACGTATTTAAATCATTTCTCATTCCTTATTCTTTTTATTAATGCAGTTCTTTGCAGATTCAGTCGTAGGAAGAAAGCACAAAACTGGAGTTTGGTCTATTCAGACACCCAAACATGTCTAATCCATCATCTTTGCATAGTGCAGTGTTAGCACACAAATAACTGACTTATTAAGGTCAGAACTTTATTGCTTTAGTGTGTCTTTAACATCTTACAGGGTACTAAGCATCCACAGAGAATCTTAAACCTTCCTCATGCCTAAGTAGTTCACATAAAGACGATATGGATGAAATTTACCTTTTTGCTTCAGACGCTAGACACCTGACAGGCTCTTTTCCTTATGTTTTACTATAACTGCTGAAGGAAATCTGACACAAGAAATGAGCCAGAAAGTGACGAGGTATACACACACCGCAAACAGAGGAAATGCTGGTCGCAGCATAAGAACAGACACATTGTTATTTTGACTTCCTGGTTGAGGCTCCATGGCTGAGTAGTTTAGTAAATAGCTCTGTCACCTCACAGTAAGTAGGTTTGAATTGTGCTGAAATCCAAAAGTCTTTCAGTGTGGAGTTTGCATGTCTCCCCCTGGGTTTTCTATGGGTACTTTGGTTTTCTGCCACAGCCCCAAAATATGCATGTTTAGGTGAATTGGAGACTCTAAGTTGCCCTTAGATGTGAGTGTGAGAGTGAATAGTGTGTGTGTGTGTGTGTGTGTTCGCTGATGGACTGGTGACCTGGGTCCAGGGTGTATTCATGGCCTTCAGGCAGACCCCTGTGACACTGCTGCGTACAAAGTGGGTAGGATAATGACAAGTCCTCAGGTCTTTCCCCTCAGGTCAGAAATACAAGTGTCATCTTTTGCACGTACTCGCATGCCGCCGTAACAGTGTAGAAATGCCGTTCAAATCGAGTCACGATAATGTTGAAGAATCGTCTAAATCATGGATGTTTGAACTAACTCTTGATGGCACTTACGACACATTTGCCAGAAACGCCATCATCCATTTATCAGCCACCAGCTATCTTACAATAACTTTGTTGAAAAGCCGAGGTGGATTCAAAATTACAGGCTGCAGGTTGAGGAATGTTGCCTGTCAGTAAAGCTTCAAGTGACAACACCTTGATCAGCACGAACTACAGCACACAAAAGCCCCAGGAACAGGGGTAGTGTGTTTGATAACGTGCAAGGCTTTTTCAAACCACCTCTTGCTTTCACTTTTCTTAATATGATCTCATTAAGTAGATGTTTGCCAGACTACAGCAGCTGTATTGTGGGAATCAAACTGTGAGAAAAAAAAAAAGAAGCACTGTTTCACATACAGTAACAGGGTAATTAGGAGTAAATACATTACCACACTTTGGGGAGACAGATAGGCGTGTGCTCCGCGAGCAGTTAAGTCTGTTTTTTTTATTCCTACACATATTCATTCAGAAGAAGGCTGGACACAGACACACACACGCGCTTATGCACACATGGGTTGGTCTGGGTAACACTATGGACAAAGGGAAGAACAGATTTCCCTCATTGTTGTTTGAATAACCGACAGTGACAGCCTCAATGGACACCGAGGCGAATGGGTGCAGCTGGAGTTTCAGTGTCACTACAGGTCAAAAGGGTGCAACACACCCACTTTCCAATGTCAGTCTCCCTCACAAACACTCCCTCTCCCATCCTATGCACACACATTTAGAATGGGACCTGTAAACATCTCTCACTGATAAACATGATTTATCTCTGTTCGGCGAGAAGACGGAGCGCGGCCTCAGTGCTGGCGGAAATGCTAATGTAAAGTATTGCGCAAAGATATGATCACGATATAATTACAACTGCATATTGTATTCCATTATGTAACTGAGTAACACCAGAAAGTTTAAATTAAGTTGTCCTATATGCCTCGTTTCACAGTTGAGCAAACTCAGCTGGGAATGCGGATGAGGTCATGCAAAGAGAGAAATCCTCCGGAGTCTTCTCGAGAGAGACACACCTTCCAAATAAAGGACAAAGGTAACATTCCTCCCCGCATTTCATTGTAAAAGCAGTTTCTGGTTTCTGAACCAACCACTGGTATTAGCCTATCACTCACCCCAGGGCGGGGATCTTAATCTCAACTTTATCATTAATCATCACGCAAGATTGTTTTCTTTGACACAGGATGCTATGCCATTCATTGCCATGTATGGCAGGTAAGGCGGGCACATGCATACTTACGTAGAAGTAAACAAATGTGTTTTGGTAACAAGTCAAAAAATACATAATAAATCATCAACAGTAACAGGGTTGGAGGAGTCAGCTACAGACTTTACTGCTCACCTCAGAGACCTGCAGCTGTACAAGTCCCCAAGCGAGAGAAGCTTACGGCCGATTACCCTCTCCATAGAACAAATGATGTGCTGCTGCAGTCTGGTCTTGTCTGCTCAGCTACCTCCCTGCAAAGGGAATTACAATAATCTAACAGGGAAGCGATAAAAGTATAATTGATAACTGTCTCCCGGACCTACCAGATTAAAATGGCTAAGAAGCGGTGCGAAATGATCCCGAGTGCTACAACTGGGGTTGGGAGACATGACTGTAACTTAGGGGCAGTGAGGTCACCCAGGGATCAGAAGCGACTTAAAGCCTACGTGCTGAACTATCTTTGCGCAGGATGCCCCGAGTCAAACTGCCCCTGATGCTGTGTCATCAGTGTGCAACGGTGGTTAAAGGTTAAAGCCTCTGGTTAAAGCAAACAGAATGTGCAGGTAGCCTCTGCCACCTGTGAATGAATGAGTGTGACTTGCGTCTGTAAAAAGTGCTTTGAGAGGTCATAAAGGCGAGATAAGTAATGCCATATAACAACCAGCCAGCCTAATGTACTACTACATTTACAACCCACTTAAGCCACCTTGCAAGTATAGCGTGGGATTTGCTTCAAAATAAGTGAATTTTATTATTATTGAAGATTCAAAACACACAAATCTATATTTCAAAAAAAGTTAACACACAGAGGATGTGGTCCACATGCTTCACAGGGGATCTTTGATTGAGTTCACCCGCTGGTTCTTTTTGTCCCTTAATGCGCGCTGTACAACCAGGAAGTTCTAGAAAAGCCACAGCAAAACATAAACAAGCGGCGACTAAATGATCCCAAATTGCCGATAATTCATGAAAAATGAGCAGCGAAGACACCACGGCGCCCGGTAACGCCTCACGCTGCGTGTTTTTCAACACAGACTCAGACGACTACCGATGCGTAAGTAACGTGGGTCGGGCGTCAGCGTAAACACGGCGTTTGCTCGGGAGCTAAAGTGGCTAGTTAGCCACGCGGCGTTGACTTGCTAACTACCTGTTAATAACCTCATTTGCTCCAATCTGTGAATGTAATCAGTGGCGGTTTGATCGGGGCGGGTCCGGAGGCTGAACCGCCGACGCCTGTCAAACACAGCAGCTGGAGCAAACGAGCCCGTGGGACGCGAACGTGCTAATGGGAAGTGGAGCAGCCCCAGTAAACCAGCTGTGCTGGTTCGGGCTGCCGGGACTGGTTATCTAACACCTTCCAACGAGCAGCTCCCGGCTCCCCTGGATGCTGTTTACTTCTCAGATGTGCGTTTTCTCGAAGGCCAACCACGACGTTATTCTGAGATGTCAGACGTGCGGGCGGAAGGAGGACGTGTGCGGTGGATAAGATGGACTTGGATAAAACAGAGGTCCCTTATTTTGCTGCGATCCCAGAACCGGTTTGGCCACATTAAGATGAATGAAGCGCAGCTGCACGACAACAACAACAACAGCAGCAGCAGTAGTAGTAACACGAAGGGCACAAAGTAGCACAAGTCCATCTCCAAATATTCTTATTGTATAATATTCTCACGTTGTTCCAGATCAACGCATGTAAATTCTTAATAGAGTACACTATGGTAATATACACAGTACTCTTGACCGAGTCAACTGTATGGGGCTTGCTTCTGTACTTCTACTACAGGACATATAATATTGTTTATGACACTCATCCATCTGCCATCACTGTATGCCATTGATCTGGCATCATATTAAACCAGTGTCGTTCACATAGGCTCAGGTCAGTCCAGGAAAGTCGCTCACTTGTCCTCAGTTTGACTTTTTTTTGCAACTTCCTGCCGGAGTTTGCCAAGTTACTGTCGCAATCTTTGGCGCAGGACGGTGTGATTTCCCAGAAAGTCACCGCCCGCAGGGTTGAATCAGGACCTGTTGCAGTAGCTTCATTAACATGTCTTCATATCGGACTGCGCTGGATGTCTAGATGGTCGCGCCGAGATCACGCCGTGGACCCGTGTGAGAGATGACCTTTTAAAAATGGCTCCCGCCGCGCGTCGACAAGAACCTGAACACGCAGGAAATGCAGAGCGAGGCGCTCAATCAGTGCCGACGGGCGTACGTGCGAGGGGGACCGACGCGCCGAAGGTGTGAACGTGATAGGGAACAACTTTGCGGCCGAGCAGCATTTCATCCACTTTCTCCCTCCGAACGTATGAGAGGGAGGAATGCCGCAGCAATGCCGTCTCGCCTCCAGCCCGGCTCCCTCCGTACCAGCGGGCCATCGCTCTTAATTGCGAGCGATCGATCATGGTGTCCCGCACGCACCCCGTCTGACTAACCCAGATACAGATGACCCACATGGACCGAGCCGGCTCCACCGGTTTGGTTCTCCTGGCCGTGCTGTCGGAGATACTGTCGTGACCTAGATAGCCGTTTGGCTATTTGCTAGAGTGCCTCCGCTGGGCTGTTCGGGCTTTGTTCACTTGCGTGAGGTGCCGTTTCGGGAACAGATCGCTTTTAAGATGATTGATGACTAGTTTGGAGGATGCGGCTGGTTTCGAGGATAGATTATCACTTGTTGTCAATCAACGGGAAGGGGCGGGGGAAAGTAGTATTTTGATCAGCCAGTCATTCGAACCATCTCCGCCAATCATCTCCAGTCCATCACAGGACACACACACACCACTCCCTACTTTTGAGCACTGCAGAGTACAAAGAAATGAATGACATTTTCACGGATTGATGATTCCCCCCCCCCCCCCCCAATGTAATAGGCACATTAAGCAGTCGTCAATAACCATCAGTTGCGGCTCTAATGGCAGCGACGCTGGAAGTGGAGTTTGCGTGACGTGACATTTCCTCCAGGAAATCGTCTCCGGACAAAGAGCAGACTTTCTGTCTTTTTTTTTTGTCTTTTCCGGAAGCGGCGGAACATGTCCACGTTGGGAGCCGTAACTCGGACGTAATTAAAGCGGCGCTGAACCGGCGAAAAGGCCTCGGAGAGCAGAAGTTGGCGGCGGTCTGTCTCTGGCAGCCACTCAGATCCCCTCCCGTCCACGCGGTTCATAGACGTTCAAAAAAAAAAAAAAGCGCGAAACCTGACCCCCATATATGTCGGGGATGGTCGCAAACCCCCCCCCGAAAGGCTCTTGCTCCATGGCAACAAGCGCTATCACATTGTGTTTGAAAGACCACAGCAGCTCATTCCTCTCATTCCTTCCCCCTCCTTTCTTTTGCCCCCCCCTCCCCTCGAATGCCTTCTCTCTCTCTCTGTCTCTGTCTCTCTCTCTCTCTCTCTCTCTCTTTTTCTCTCTCTCTCTCTTTCTCTCTCTCTCTCTCCCTCTCTCTCTCCCCCTCTCTCTCTCTCTCTCTCTCTCTCTCTCCAGTTTCTGTCCGACCCGCTCTCCCGCCGCCTCGCGCCTCGCCTCGGCACATCTGGCCCCTCCGTATTTCACGGCGCCCGGCGGCCGTTTAACAGCCGTCTGCCGTTTAACTGCGCGTCGAAGCGGCCCGAGGCGCGCGTGGCGGCGGCGGCGGCGGCGGCGGCGGCGGCGTCCATTAACGCCCCCGCCGTGTCTCTCAGGCCGACGCGCGCATCGCAGAAAAGAAAAAAAAACAAGTTTACGATCCGGAAGCGGGTTCCTGTCCGAAATTCAGTTTTATTTACTTCCTTCACACACACACACACACACACACACACACGCACACACACACACACACGCACACGCGCGCACACACACACGCATGCAAATACAAAAAGGCACTGTGCCGCAGCACATGGAGGCCTCCTCAAGCCGTTCATTTCTAAGCCGGTCATTACGATGCCGGATGTGCTCTCCCCCTCTTCGGCTTTCGCTCGAGCCGAAACGCAGCGCGGTCAGGATGCGGATGTCAGCCACGCACGCGCACACACACACACACACACACACACACACACACACACACACACACACACAGCGGAACACCTCTTTTGTTTTTATTGTCCACGCAGTAACGAGCGCTTTTCTGATTTACAGGTGGTGATTCTATCGGTGAAGCGAGCCACCGGAACCTTCTCCTTAGTCGGATGGTAAATATCGATTTTCTTTATTTTTTCTTTATCCCCCCCCCCCACACACACACACACACCCACTCCCCCTCTTCGGACACCGTTCTCCGTCTTGCACCCCTGGCTTCGATTTCACGCCGGGCGCAGGCGGTTAGCAGCAGCAGCAGCAGCGGGGGTGCGCCCGTCCGTGAATGAATGGCGGCCGAGGCTGTTCATTGTGATTGCAGCGCTGGCTCTCACGGAGGCGACGCGCCGGCTGCGGCAGGCGACGCGCCGGCTGCGGCAGGCGACGCGCCGGCTGCGGCAGGCGACGCGCCGGCTGCGGCAGGCGACGCGCCGGCTGCGGCAGGCGACGCGCCGGCTGCGGCAGGCGACGCGCCGGCTGCGGCAGGCGACGCGCCGGCTGCGGCAGGCGACGCGCCGGCTGCGGCAGGCGTGCCAGACACGCACCGAGCGCCCGCTCAGGGCCGACAAAACGGATCCATCCCAGAGCTGTAGAGTGATGTGTCAGTCACGTCGGGTGCTATCGACCGGTTCCTGATTAGCCGCGTGGATCGTCTTCGCCCTCCTCTCGCTCGTTGAGCCGGGGGGGGGGCCCTCGCTGCGTCGCACCTGGCCCAGCGGGGACCCTGCGACAGGCCCCCGCGCCGCTCGCCTGCTCTCGGCGCTCATCGGTTTCAGTCCGAACGGCTCTAATGGCCCGACGCGGCGGCCCCCGCTCCCACAGCTGAGGAATATCAGGCGGTTAGCGGAAAGGTTAGCCCGGAGCCTGCGGGGAGGGGGGGGGGGGGAGGGGGGGGCGTGCTGTGCCCGGGATGATGTATTCGCGTGCGGCGGGACATTATATCATCGTTAGAGCGGCACTTGGCCCGTCCTGCTCCAAGCATCGGCCCCTATAGCGGTTACAGCAGGAAGCACCTCACTGTTGTGTCTCTCTCTCTCTCTCTCTATCTCTCTCTCTCTCTCTCTCTCTCTCTCTCCCTCCCCCTCTCTCTCCACAGCATCTTCATGCTCCTGGTGATATGGCTGCTCCGCCGCTATCACTCTCTAGCCCAGGTAAATTTGCACCACAATGTACAGCCTGTTTTTTTTTTTGTTTTTTTTTAACTCCCTCCCTCCCTCTCTCTCTCTCTCTCTCTCTCTCTCTCTCTCTCTCTCTCTCTCTCTCTTTCTCTATCTCCATCTATCTCTCTCTCTCTTTTTTCCCCTCCCTCGCCACATTTCTGTTTGCTTCATTGCCACCGGAAATCTGTTCAATTAGCCATGGCAAATCTTGGCATAATTGAACCCAATTAGAATGCTCAGATGAATCAATTGTGGAGTTAATTGACTCATGGTCGTTGTGTGATAATGACTGCCGTCTCGTGCCCCCCCACCACCACCCATCCACCCCTCCGCCCCCCCCACCCCCACCCCCACCCCCACCTCTCTCCATATGAATAGGTTTTGCATTGTACGTCAGGGCCCGACTCGGCACTGAATAGCATTAGCCAGGCGTTCTCTCTCTCTCTCTCTCTATCTCTCTCTGTCTGTTTTTTTTCACGCTCTCAGCCTTTCCCCGAGGATCAGGGTTTGTCTGAGTGTGTGTTTTTCCTTTTTTCTTTTTCTCTTTTTTTTTTTTGAAGCCAGTCCAGGACGTCTGTCAGGTTTAGCTGCGCTCCACGTTATCTGCCCCCCCTAATCTGAAGTAAATGGCGGCTTAACGCCGGGCTCGGATGGATCCTATTACCTCTGGACCGGGTCTCACCCAGTGGCCTCACCTCCTCCTCCTCCTCCTCCTCCTCCTCCTCCCCTCCTCCTCCCCCTCCTGCTCCTCTTCCTCTCACCACATAAACCTCCCCTCCCTGCCTCCGTCCCTGCACAAAGGTTATCCGTCAGTCAATATGCTTTAGTGCTCCCTGGCTCTGTTCTTTTTCTGTCTCCTCCTCCTCCTCCTCCTCCTCCGCCTCCTCCTCGTCGGTAGCCTTGACAGGGTCACTGCTAGACACAAATTGATTAAGAGCCGCGTGTTGCCACCACAGCCTCAGTTCGTAAGCACCTCTCGGCTGACAGCTGGCATTCATCGCACGCACGCACACACACACACACACACGCACACACACACACACACGTCTGCGTAGCGTACACAGGTTATCGATTCATCCCCCGTTAGAGGATAATGACGCGGCGTTAGCGCCTACACAGCCAGTTAGGGAGGGAGCGTCTCCACGGCCATGTTTTCACTCCGTTCTCACACCGGGGACGTCAGCTGTCAGCCGCATCACACATCCTCTAATGTTCCATTCGCTCCTGGTCTGGCCGGGCCGGGCCGGGCCGGGCCGGGCCGGACCAGGCCAGGCCAGACCACGTGGACACAATGCGATGTGCTTGCAAGGCGTGTGTTGTTTGAGGCTCCCCGCTCATGTTCTCCCCTCTCATTTTCATTGTGCAGAAGATGATCCTCAGCCTGACTGTAGCCGCCTTCTTTGACAGCGTAGCATACGTCATGGTGAGTTACTCTCGCCGTTTTCATTAAAAGCACGCACACGCGCACGCACGCACGCGCGCACACACACAGTGGCTTCTCCTCCTTGTTGAGCGGTTCGTAAAAAATGTCTCTCTGTGCCGGCCTTTTCCTTCCTCCCTCCCTTCCCCAGGGGGAGTCACATCCAGAGGGCTCTCTGCAGCTTCCAGGCCTGGTGGCTAACGTATTTTGGTAAGAGGAAACTTAATTAATTCCCCACTGGTACACTTTTAACGGCGGAGTTCAGCGAGGAGGGAGCAAACGTTTAAAATCGTATATCACGGCGGAAAATTGCGTTACCGTGTTGTGTCGATCCTTTTCTTTTTTGTAGCCTCAGAGAGCAAAATGTGCTCCGACACAGCCCCCTCCGCTTTTCTGTCTTACCCTTTATTTATTCCATACTATTCATATAAACATCTCCATCCATTCCTGAGTTTAGTATCAAATCAAGTTTTAGTTCCTATAGCAACAACTATAGAATACAACAAATTAAAACAGGAAAGAAACGCTCTGCACTTTTTGTCGTCATACGTTTTTGGCTGATGTCCATGGTAACCATTTGCCATTTAAGACTGACTGTTTCGTCCTGAGGTCCTTCTAGGCAAGTCGTGCCACCCGGCAGCCACCTGTGTAACGCTGCTAAAAGCCCAAGTAGACCAGAGCCCTATCTAAACTAATGAGGGCGTGGACAAGTGACAGCAGGGCAGAGAGGAACACACGCAGACACGTATTTATTCTGTGAAATTAGACACAAATCGTAACAAAACACAGTGATG